>CAJQUW010004194.1:0-238436 GCA_907163375.1 Prostheceraeus crozeri | reverse complement strand
TATCGGGATCTTTACGCTTATTGGTGAGGAATTTCTTCATCCAACGGTGAACTGTCGGCGAAGGTGGGGCTTCCTCATGAAATTCATCTTTGTAGCTTCTCCTTGCTTCTGACACGTTGTTGAATGTAACTGCCCATGCAGCAAGTTTCACCTTCCTTTCCATAGCTTGACTTGAATGAAGAACTATTCACATAAACCATTCCTCCGATGATATGTGAATGAGAACTTAAAGCATCAATTTGGTGCACAGATATGTCATACAACAGAAGACAAAACCATAGAAATTCAATCAGTCAACTTAGGAGAGAAGTAAGAATAACAATTTAAAGTGATTTTTCACAAACTTTAAACAACGTTTTTTACTCACCCTGTATTAAGTCCAAATGTACGTACAAGATGATCTAAAACGTTCTCTCATCAAGAGTTCAAGTTTCATTTTGCTCTTTCTCCTAAATAAGAATTTCTTTAATAACGACGCCAGCATCAATTTGCTAAATGTGTCTAAGCTCATCTCCTTGGTCATTATGAGAGAGACCGACATTCCTACAGTTATTTTTCCAATTGGAAATGAAGTACGGCATATTTTTTGAGTGATTGACGTTGCAAGATAATTGTTAGGATATGAGCATTACAGTAAACTATATGATTTTGCGATAATTTGTGATTTGATATTTCACATTTGTAAAGAAAAGGGTCATAAGGACACACATATCACTTACACATTTTCATACATAGGATGACAACAAGGGAAAGGTGACAGATCATGAAATGGAATTGACGCACGGATTGACTTTGCCATAACGTAGCTCACAAAAATGACCTTTATTAATTTACATTCTATTCTGCAGTAATCAATAGTGTCACTCTATTGAAGGTATTACACAAGTTGAGAACAACAACAAATTTCCTATCTTCGTTTCCTACATGTATACTAATTCTGTAGTGAATAAAATACCATTTGTCTCCAAATACATTCATGAAATCGAATTCATAGTTGATAAAGCATGAAAGTGCATTGTTATGGAATTCCGATGATCAATTGCTCTAGTTGTCCTCACATAAGGTTAGAATTGTCGGATAGCTATATCTTAAGTCAGTCCATTTCTCTGCACGAGCATCTGGCAACCTGTGGTTGGATTTTCCTATCTCGCAAGCAAATCGCGTGCCATTTCAGAGCTTTTTTCTGAAATTACTTGGACGCGTGGTCCCGCGCGTCTCTGTGTGAACAGCCCATGGGTTTGTTAAGGTTTGAACGAAATTCTGGACGCTTGAAGACGTGCCGCGCCGCTTCTGGTGTGATATTTTGCATGACCAGGAATTCCAGAGCATTGTTCAAAAGGTTATGCCGAACAAGATGTAAAGTCAAAAAGAAATATATTTTTTTAGCGCTTTTAGACTTGTAGAATAGTGAATACTTGTTGCTCAACACCAGCACCAGGTCACAAAAAGTTGTTTTTAGATCTGTGATTTCAATGCTGAAGACAGGTTTAAAATAAAGATGGCATTTTGACCGCTGAACATTGATTTGGCTCGCTGTATGCATGTTACAGCACAGCTGATTCTTGCACTGTTGCATTATTTGAATAGTCCACAGCCTTTCCTAATTCCTTTCCACTTAGATTATTTTAAACAGGAGACCTCAATTGATCCTTTCTTCCCTGCTAAATTTGAATCTTGAAATAAAATAGCACTATCGTCAACATGGGTCAGAGGTGACCCATTCCAATAATATTCATTTAAAAGTCAAAACGTTTACATGTATTTCCAATTAGAAACACGTGATGCAACATTAATGATGATATGAGTGGTAAAATGATAAAGAATACAGATTGCCAGATCACCTGGGCATAGAAGAGAAAGATCTCCCCATATATGAACAGTAAGCACAGAACTTCCTTGGTGGCCGTTGATGTTGCGTCTGGTCCTACAGGGCTCGTCGTATGGCTCAGAATGGCCAAGCTAACACAAAATATTGCAGTGACTGAAAAGGACTTAAGTAGCCTACTACGTAACAGACTGCGTATATTTATATTGGCTTCGTTCAAGTCAACAGACATATTTCCATTCGGTGATAAGTTTATTCAATGCACATGCGAAACATGATAGCTGCATACTTTTGAGAAATTAGACACGCTCTCATAAAATCTTAATCTGTCGCATGAAATGACTATCCATCTCGATGGAGCAATGTGTATTTAATCAAAATTATCAGAACATTCAGCGCAGGCTTCTCAGTCATGTACCAAAATATGTTTGGCCGGTATGTTATCTCGTAACTGACTCATTCATATTTTCTTCCATTAATGAAGGCTAGCATGCTTACAGGCTATATGAGTCATTTAACGTATTGGGATTATGGGACCAATGCGCTGTGATTGTCAGCATTCATTGGTTTGTGAACTTCGAAGACGGTGAGTATGTGTGATGAAAAGTGTGAATGTAGAAAAATTGTGTCATGATTGTTTATGGGACAAAAGTGTCCGTTGTCCTTACATTTTCAATGTAATTCTTTAGCCCGGTTCTTGAGGGTAGGAATTAACTTTATCCACATCTCCCTACGAGCAGCTGGCATGCTTTTATACCAATTCATACTAAGTTTTACCAAGTTAATCAATAGTATTATTGACGAACGTGGGCTTAAACTTACATAACGTTCAACTTCTTCGTACAACACAAATGATTTGGGTTTGCCGGAGGCTCTGCCCAAATTTTCGAAAACCAAAACTGAATTTTTTGGTTGAGGTGGGCCTGAGGCTCTGCTGACTTTTTCAATTTCAGCTGATGTAGACTAGTCGGACCAAAAATGACTTTTAAAACTGAATTTTGGTTGACGTAGGCCGGAGGCTCTGTCCAAATTTTCGATTTTAACTGATGTAGACTGGTCGGACAAAACGGATTTTTAAAACTGAATGTTGGTAGAATTTTCTATTTCCTGAAAAATCATAACTTACGAAAAGCGTGGTCAGGTTAATTGATACAGGCCCAAAAAGATAATTGAGCGCTAACCTGTCTGAATGTAGACCTATATATAGCTTTTACCCACCCAACAATGTGATATCCGCAATTTTCAAGGATATAAGGTTGATATCCGTGGTTTTCTGTGATTATCTATGATATACAACGGAGTTAAGATTGATATCTTATAATTTAAACATTCTCAGTCAAAGTCATCGACTACATATCCTGCATCATCCGTACATTTGTGATATCCATTACTTATCCCTGTGATGTTCACTGAGTAATCATATATTTTGCGTTCATGCAGCAATTGAAATGAATACATGCCTATATTTATCTGATACGTTCAACTGTTTCAAAATGTTTGCGCCAAGAATTTAGCATTTTTGCAAAGGTAAGGTGGCTCGTGTATTTTAATAGAATACATCAATTTCCGGATGAAAAGTATTTTAACCCACAGAACACCTTGCACCGGATATTATGATCTGTTTGACTAAAATACTCAATTCTCATTATTATCAATTATTCCAAGAATTCTGATTCTGCGCTCCAAACTGCTAGTGCATCGATGTGAATGTATGGCCCTTTTCTTAGCTTGTTATTTCGTCTGTTTTGATAGTGGAATGACTGAAGTGAAATATACGTAAAATAGGACTACAGGAAACAGAAAAATAATGAGATAGTTCAGCTAATGTCCAAAGAAAAGGTGTCACATTTCCATGCGTGCGTACATCGCTTTTCATCTCACATGACACGGAGAATTTCAAAATGACATCCTCCTTCATAAAATGAAATAAATTTATGCTCCCTTCATAAAATCCCCACGGGAATGTAACTGCTCTTGGATTAATAACCGATGAGGATTTTTGCCATAATTTCTGTATACATTTTGTAATGACCAGCTGGTAATATTGAATTTAAACTATATTATCAGTTAAACAACATTATTGAGCTCCGATTCTAAACAGATATTTGAAAGGAACCATGGCAACAAACTGAAATACCTTTGGAGCCAGCACTACTTAATTTAATTAGATTTGCCGTATTTCTTTGAATGTTAGACGCCCTTGAATAATGCCAGATATTGTACAACATTTAAGGCTACACTTGTTGTTAAGTTCTTGCATTCTGACAAGTACATAAGGTTTGCTTCCGTTTAATGTGGGGAGGCACCAAGGTGGATTCTTTTGTATTTGGAGTAATGTACGGATAGCCAGCACCTTCTCAAGATACTGCACGATTACTGGCACTTTCATTTCGTTTCATTTCTTACTCATCACTCATCAGATCTAGTCTATATGTGTCGGTGTATGAATATACAAATCTAGCATATATGTTACTCAAAGACGAATTCAATGCCTTCGTTCCCAGAACATCTGAATTGCGCCTGTAAACTGTACCGATTATAAACTGAAAAATGTACTGTCTCTTCGTTTTTTCACTGATAAAAACTGTCTAGTTACCTAAGCGAGTAAGTGTAATAAATCTAGACATATTTTCTAACGAAAGAATGAAGACCAAAAAAATGTGAGATGCGCCCTTGAATATAAGCCGTATGAATTACGGCTCTTAGAAAATAAGAGACGCGTCTACCATCCAAAGGAATACGGTGCTCTAAAATCATGAAATAAATGCATCTAATTTCTCACAATGCATTGAATCAAATGCGGACGATCGATTTCAAATAATGTTATTGCCACTGAATCTGAAGATGAAGTCGGATGGAACAATGATAGGACCATAGACATCGGATAGGATATCTATGGATAGGACATTCATTTTTGAGAGGACATCTATTATTCTTTCTTTCTATCTGCTGAAGATATCTTACTCATGCTAGGGTGTTTTAATGAATATATTTCGAGTATGACCTTGAACAGCTGCTTTCAATTTTTTTTAAATAGGCATGCACTTTTGACGACCAATGCATATCATGTTGCTAAAGAAATCGTATTCTTGCTAAAGCACTTATATACTCATTAGGAATTTTATCTTGTTAACTTAGCATTCTAATTGGCTAATAAAACTATCTCTTATCTACATTCCGACCACCTGCGGACCTTGGTAATCTTATCTATCAAGGCATATATTAGCTTTGATAGTGGTGTGGTAATGTCTCTTCAATTACTTATGCCACTCATCAAAATAAGCCATTGCGCTGAAATAAATCATTTTATTATTTGCTAAGGAAGCCTTCAAGAATGTCTGAAAGTGATTGTCATTAGTAATTGCTAGTTGTCTATCCTAAGTCATCATATCTAATCTGACATCTGTTACTCGGCATTTTTGTTTTATGTAATGTCCTCTATGATACCAGCTCTGAATTATCTAGCATTCGATATTACATCTGAGCTAACTAAAATTTTGATGTTTTTATTGGGCCTGAGATACTTCATTCGAACCCCAAACATGATCGTGCTCAATAGCCCTGTCCTCTAGGCCCAAATCATGAGTTAAGCATGTAGAATTCACACCATGTAGCAAGACTGTTTCCGTAAACCTATCTAAGGAAGACATTAATTGTATGTCCTAAATTAATCTAGTTGATAAAATGATATGTATTCACTAATTGATAATTTCCTTAACAAGTTGTTAACAAGTTAATAAGTTGTGTTATCAAGTTATCTAGTTGATAAAATGATATGTATTCACTAATTGATAATTTCCTTAACAAGAACTTCGGGACAGCTATTTGAACCTCGAAATACGTAGGCCTACGCAGGCCTATAGCCGAAGCTCTCAAATAACTAATAATATTTGAATGTTCAATGTTAATTGAAAATTCAATGCTATTGAAAAGCCACGAATTTGTTTACAGCAAAATATTTTTATAGCATTAGGCGTGTAAACATCTGGCTTGAATATCATTTGATTTTTATTTTATTTTTATATATTGATTAATTTTTAGCTGTAATGCTTGCTGCTGTTTGTGTAGTTCTCACGCCTAGCGATCCCATTTTGGGAACATCAGATATATGTTCCTGCTAATGAAATTACTTGTGATGCTATGAAGTGATGATTGGACACTAAATAATTTTTGACAAAAAGTATCACGTAAAGACGATCGCTTCAAGGTATCGGCGGATTACGGTTGATTGTCTTTATTTTGAAAAAGTTGATTATTTCGTCTGTCCTATCTGCTCATTAAACACCTAACTTGTACAGATGGTTCTCATTCAATCAAAAGGCGTTTACCAGGCCTACTTATTTTGAGGCACCGTTTTTCCTGTATGGCTATACTTGATAGCGAATAAGAATTAAAAGATAGGTGACAATACAAAATATCGAAGTCTTATTAATTGTTCAAGTTTTCGATGTCTCCGTCCTCCGTTATTTTACTTCCTATTGAGTTATGAGTCCAATTCATTCAATCCTGAAATCTGATAGTTCTTTACAGACAGTTGCGATCGACGTTTATATCAGATTTCATTGATTGGCAATGCAATAGATATCGCCTTTAATCGGAAGGAGATATCCTCTTAGTAACCGTGGGCCGAATGTCCGAGTTTAAAAGTGATATTTCCCGAGGATGAGAACAATATCTGTTCTATTTCATGCTGTAAATTGAGATTGAAATCAGCCTCATACCTAAGACATCCATGCAAAATGAACCTCTACGGTAAAGAATATGGTCAGAAGCATGAAATACGATCATAATACTTGTATATAACAAACCTTCTATTCATACAAATAGTTGCAAGGTTATTTTAGTTGTGATGATTTTTTATGATTATTTTAGCTCCAAGCATTACTTTTGGAAAAAATGTTCATAGCGTCTATTTAAAGATGAAAATTATTGTCAATCCGAATTTCACTTACACTTCAAATTCTTATTTTCCTCAGAAATCAACGATTCGTATCAAATCAATTGGTTGAGTATTGAGGAATTCTACGCGTGACGTTTATACGTTATTTTGGCAGATACAACACATTTTTTGAACAATTAAGAATCCAAATTCTTAATTTCAGGTTATGAATTCCACAGATAGTGAAGAAGCAATCATTGTTAGCTCGAAGACAAAGAAAAAGAATATTCGCAAGAGGTATAAACGAGACTATAGGAGAAGATTGGTCGCACCTCCTGCTGAAGATCATATTTTAGAATCTGATGAAGATTTTTTGATTTCAGTCACAAAGGGTGATGTTCTTCGTAGAGACTCATCCTGGTCAATGAATCAAAGAGAAGATTCCGTTTCCTTACCATATTTAAATTCACCCGTAGTTGCAGTTGAAAATAGTAATTTGCAAAATGACGATGAAAGCGACTATGAAGACATGGTAGATAGGTTGAGTGATAGTATGGACAATCCGTACAGCTTATTTGCTTCAGATGAATTTGACAGTGACAATGAGAAAGTGTCTCTTTGGGAAGATTTGCGAAAGACTGTCATTGAAACTGGAATGACTGAAAACCAGACTAATGGAATATTAATGGTCCTCAAACGCCATAACGTAGCATCCGTACCATTAGACAGCAGGACATTGTTGAAAGTACCAGGATTGGATCGTAGTGACTTTGTTTCAAAATCCGGGATGGAAATATAAAACTTTGGTTATGAAAATCAGATATTGCGCACTTTATCACGATAACCAGCATGTGTCACAGATTGCTTGACTTGTTTGTCTGTCAAGGACAACGTGGACGAATTACCGTTGTTCAAAAGGTCAAGTGTCACTGCTTGGCCTCTATTAGCAAAAATAAATAGCATCACTCCTTCTATAGTTTTCCTATTCTTCTCACTACAGGTATTTCCAAACCAATAGATAACGATTTCCTTAGTGAATCAATTTATGAAATGAAGAAAATGATGGAAAACGGTATTTATTTTCGCGACAGAAACATTAGAGTAGAATTTACCCATGTATGTGACACTCCAGCTCGCCATATGCTGAAAAACATAAAGTCGTTCAATTCTTACAATGGATGTGATTATTGTGAGATGAAAGGGGTTTACGATGGTAAACGAATGACATGGCCATGTGTTACTGGTGGTAGGTTAAGGCCAAATACCAGCTTTCGGGAAAGAAGACAAGTGGAACACTATAAAGAAGGATCACATTCTCCATTTGAAAGTTTGAAATGTGACATGATAAATGATTTCCCTTATGATTTTATGCATTTAGGATCAGGCATAGTGCTCAAGAATTCATTGGGTATTTTCTGTTTCAGCTAGAACCATTGGAAAGACTGCTGGAGCTTAAGACCACGCGTCAACAGTTGAGAAATTGCTTGTATTCTCTTGCACCCAAAGGAGACAATGTGAATTCTCTTACTGCGGCACGAGGAGTATGTCGATTCATAGCACCTGACGGCATTTTTCAACATTTCAACCGTGATGGATCCGTTCGTTCATCAAAGAAGCCATTAAAACACGCTTATCCAAGGATTGATCAAATAATCACGAGCGTTGTCATGGCTGTTTCAAAAGTTGGGTTGGAAAAAGCCCGAAGTGGACTGAGTGGACCTGGCGAAATGTACTGACCGACGATCCAGTCATTTACAGTGATTTTGCAACTTTGCTTCTAATTCGTGCACTGTGCATGAGTTACACATTATACCCTTCCTCCAACTTCCTGTTATTACTGTAAATCAAGTGCATCTGTGTGTCCGTTTGTTTAAGTGTAAGAGCTACCGACGATTTGTACCAAATACGAGCAAGGAAGGTTTTTTGTAGTATGAATTATGGGCTACTGAATTCGAAAAACTGAAACTGTTTTATCAGGTTTATGAATAGATTTTATATCTGACGTAATAGGTTCTTATTTCCGATGTAGTGGGATTTCGTAATTTTTTCCTCAGATATAAGCATTATATCACTTTGATGTCACAACGGATATCCTTTCGACAACTAAGCGGATAGCGTATCCTGCGGATAACAAATAGCTATAAAAAGTCTCATTTATTAGATGTCGGATTTATATCTCATATGTCCGTGGATGTCAGGTGAATATCTCTTAGATGGGTAGTGATTATCCTCGGATATCAGATGGACATAAATACGGATAAATTTTGTTACCCATCCGTCTTATCCGGGAGTGGCACAATCTTATCCGCGGATTTTGCCAAAATAGATACGGTACGGATATCCATGTGACGTCATTTTGTTCCGTGGGTATACATGCTCTTATAAGACTTTTATGAGAAAAAATGACACAAATGAACTGTTATGTGTTTTTATTGGCATTTTGTACCATTTCATGGGTAGTGAATATGAATATTGACCTGATATAATGCATGATTTTGTAAAGCTTTCTGTGTCCACAGGTTAATAAGTTCCTCGAGGCAGGAAATTATTTTCCTGATTGGAAATTATTATAACCTGGTGCAGATTTCTATGGAAAAAGTCATGCATTGTTGCAGATAATGCATAGATTTCTTCGGCCATTATTTGTCATAATAACCTCGAGCCTTCGGCTGTCGGTAATTTTAGCAAATAATGACCTCAAATCTATGCATTATCTGACCACCACATGAATTATAAATCAAATTTCTCTTTTGGCAATAAAATTCATTATTTATTTCGCCATATATCAGGCTTCATTGTCCTTTAGGATGTGAGTCACAGACCACATTTGAACCAGAATTGAGTCCTATTTCTGTGAAGCACAATCAGCTTCATGTCTCGCATAAATTCTTTCTTGATGGAGATTTTTTACAGGAATATTTCGTAGTTTCTCTCACTTCAGTGTTTTTCCTGTTCAAAATATTGGAAGCTGTAACTCAATTTCCCTGATAGAGCAGAATTGCTGTATAAATAATGGAAGTCTCCCAATTATTTGATGGCAGAGACAGCTGACATCACAGAATTAGACTGCTTGATCGTTCAGTCTTCGTTGTCTAGAAGGGAGGAGTTGTATATAGTATGCTATTGGAAATGGCACACACTCTCTCAAACAATAAGCTGTCTGCCGGCTTTGGACAGCAGCGTGCGTGTTGTGATATCAATTCGGTCACACTCGCTGTGTACAAGCTGCATTCAGTGAGGATTGCTAAGGAGAGGATGGTGAAATCATCAGGTGATCCAAATTTCGTGCGCCTGCTATCTTCTTTAATAATGATCGAAAGGACCATCATTGTCGAGAAAACTTGAGATAAATGATCTGAATTCTTCGAATCTAAAGGAAATGTGGCAATCGAAGCAATTTGATGGAATTTACAGCAATCCGCACGGCTTTTTTCCTATCTATTAGGATTTCAGAATTCCTTTTGCACACTTATTATATTCCAGCTTGTGCCATCGCTTTATATTAGCCTGCAATTCTAGCAAAATGAAGGACTTACAGTCAATCAAAGTAATGATGCCGTGTTGGGCAATACCATGTACTATATATTAGGCAATAATGTGTTTAAGGACAGATGCGGGCTCGGGTTGCAACTTCACATTCTCTAATTTTTTTTGGAAAACTTTCTGAAAGAAACGTCAGAATGATGACAACAAAGTGACGCAATGAAATTCGATGCGTCTAGAACGACTGAAGAGATGCTAAATTCTATGAAAACAAATGCAGCTCGTTTTCATTTCTCTGCAGCAGAATTGAGGCTGTTGGTTCTTTTATTATTTCTATTAGAACCACCAATGACGATGACAACTAATTCAATAGGTTGGACATTTTGAAAACAGATGGCACCAAAAAAACAAAGAAAACAAAAAACATTTTTTTGTCTTAAAACATTTCAAAAATACTATGGTTTTTCATCCCTAGTAAAAACCTCAGCATCATGCATGCAAAATCGATTACGATTCCAGATATTGCTTTCGGTTCCGGTTCCATAGGCTCGGGTAGAAAGTTCCGTAACCGAGCACGTCTAATATTATCTAATTCAAAATTCAATCCCAACCAACAACAATTATACAAATGTAGCCTAAATGCATGAGCTGCTGCGACCATAGATTATTCAAAAATCTCGATGAACCCTCTATGGCTCCTTAACTTTTAGTAGAAACCACTGACTGGCACTCAAAGTCATAAAATATGTTGAAGTATAATGGGCTTATTGTGCATGACTTGAGAAATTGTTCAATCAATCTTAGATACCGCGTCGAAATGTATGTAGTAAGCGATTGCTGGATTGCTGACAGACTATGATATCATGATCATTGCATCTCGGAAGTCACGATAATTATAATCAAATACGTCTCCGAATTTATGACAAATACGTGTACCTCTATAATAGCATCAATGCTGTATGTGTCGCTTTTATCTCTATCCATAAAGAAAGCCTCCTTCCGACATTTGATGAAGTCATTTCTCATTGTCCAGCATTTATGAGTCTCAAAAATCGATTCATCAATCTGTTGTCTGACACATTGCATGATTTGGACTTCAAGAGAATCGTCTCGGTCCACGGATCATCGATGATGAACGTAGTGAGCTCACTAAGCATGATAATCATTGACAATTTAAAAATAGGTACCCTTTTGTGCCACATGTATAATGAGTTTGTGCAACTATTTAACCGGCAAATGTCTCTGCCAATCATGCATGAGTTTGTGCCCACAGCACTTCATGGTCGAAAATTACAGCACCAAGAACGTAAGATGCTTTCCCTTTTTTAATACTGGTGTGTGAGGTTTTTATGCATCCCACTAATGGATGCTGGAACGTGAAAAGAAGTTTTCTCGATAATGTTGAGACCTCTGATAAGTATTAAAAATGTTAGCAGGCGCCGAAAAACCGTTCACAAACTCTGTAGAACTTGACATCGACTGTGTCTCTTTACTGTGTGATCCGGTTGATAACAGTCACTGAAACTTCGTTAATGATGTAACATTCGTCGCCATCTATATACTTCCAAATCTGAGTGCCTCACAACTTTATGAAATCCAGTCTTTCATTGTCGACATATTCTACTAAATCACCGAGTGAAACGAAAATCCTTTTTTCACTATCACGGGTCATTCCCTCAACAATTATAGGCTTTGTATGCACTGCTGTCTCGACTGTACTTTTGTTTAACGGAGAAAGTTGACATCAAGACAGTGACAGCTATGCACGAGGATAGATAAGCTGTTTGTATTATATTTCGGGTCTAGTTATAGGCCGCAGTCCTCTGACTCCGACTCCAGCAGAAATGATAGGACTCCGACACCGCATCCGTGGCACAGCTTTGATAAAGTGATGCTCATGGTATCGTATAGCTATGAAATAAAATTTAGCGTGATCGTCAATACCTTAATAGTCAAAGGAGCAGCTTTCAAACAACTAAGCTTCTAAACATTATCAATCTCAAAGCAACAATAGCAAAATTCATCATTCTTAACAAACTGAGATCTGTCGTTCCTTCTGGTCAAACTACGTGTATGGCGATACCTGCCACACCGGTTCCGGCGCCTATGTCATCCATGATCCATTACACGGGATTTTCAAACTTGGTTCGTTGCCGATATTATAGGAGATCGATGAAATTGCTGTATAAAACAGAAAAAATTAGGCCTACTAGGAGAATTATTAAATGGATTCCCGGTTGGATCCATAAATGAGCAATGAGACAATCACAATAGATCAATGGGATGATGGCATCTTTGATCCAAGTAGATATGTGATCAAATAGATGAATTTGTATGGTAACCTACGTGCAATAAACAAATGATGCCAAAATTAAGCCTATATTACACCAAAAATTTGACCATTGCATAGCAGCCACCCACAAAACAGTTTCTTGAAATTAGCCAGTGTGCAGTAACTGATGTAAACTTTGGCCAAGTCAGGTTGGTTTTGCATCACTTATAGAACTCTCAAGAGTTGAAAAAAATCAGCTTGGTTGTTATAATACACATTTGGCTGAAATGTCAATCGTTCATTATAATGCACAAACTCATTCGTGTGGTTCTGCAACACTTTTTATCTTCAAATGGTTGAATATGTGTTCTGACACCGAATAGCAACTTTCCTCAAAGGAAGAAATTTTTCAAATGAAGAGAAGGTGGTTTGGGCAGTTAAATGAGCAAAGGACAGGAATGATGAAGATAATGAAACCAAGTCATGCCATCCAAAGATAATGTCTTTGATGCCATCACCACTCCTACATATGGGTGAAACCACGAGTTGGTTGCACCGACGTAAAATTTCAAATCAGTTTTTGACGAATCATGCCGATGACCATGATATAATATATAGTCTTAAGTTCAGACGTATGCCAGCTAAAGAGCTGAAATATGTCTGCATAGATGACAAAGGGCAATCTAAAAGCTGTTATATAAGTTTCAATTATGCCCCTATTTTATGAGCTGTGTGCTTCAATGCATTTTGTACATGAAAATGTCAATGTTAAGTTGAAAAATCGTTTGTGATGCTAGAAAATTTCACGCTAGTCAATGTGTCTGAAAGACGACTTTCTGTCAAAGTTACTTATGACTCTTTAGAAAATATTAAATTTCTATATTAGAATGTCACCAACGTTACCTAAAATATAGAAGAAGTTTTTTCCTTCGGAGACAGGAATGATTAGCCTGTTTATACTATCAAAGATTATCGACTTTCCATGAATGCTAATCAGTGTGATAATCAACTAAATTATTCTAAGTCTACTTCTTGGCAGATATGAATTTAATGTCTGCCGCGAGAGTTGCCATTGCATGCACTTTTTGAATTTAATCTCGATCTCAAATCTCAATCTCGAGAATCAATGTTTTTCAAATGCCGAGATTTCGAGATCTCTGATTCGATATTACAAGTGGGCCTATCAGGTCGTGCCAATTACTCAGAAAGTGTAATTAATTACAAACAATTGCAAATTGCTGTACTTTAGTCTGATTGTTGGCCTAATTGCAATTATCTAGTTCTATTTGTTATTGAAATTAAGATAGCAATACCAATCTGGACTATATTTGGCAATCATTAATACGCCCAATCCTTTATTGAAGTTGCTTAACCTACAACATAGACATTCATGTGCCTACATCACAGCGAGGCCTGGTCTTGTAGGCCTAAGTGCAAGGACAAAAGCAGGGAGGGGGGTAAGTATATGTACAAGGACTAAAAAAGTTCCATTTCCTATCCTATTTCTCGGACTGGAACACACCATGCTTCCTTCATACCTTTCTGTGTGTCCTTGTTACTTTTGAATCATTTTCAATTTTTGGTATTTCTATTCTTCCCCCTCCCCACATTTTTGTTGTTGACACCCGCAACTATTGCATCGTCAACGATCTTCTCTTGCTCCTAAGTGCAGTTTCACTACAGTCGCAAAAGCGTTGAGTGTGTAAAATTCCTCTGGGTTGTAGAAAATTTGCAGCATTTTTTTGTCTTTCACTGTAGACAATTATCCCATGAAGTTCACTGCTGCATCTTGTATTCTAATTGAGTATCCAAGGGACCAATCATCCATCCTTAAGCACATTAGCCAATTATCTATTTCCTTAAAATCCTCGTTGACTATTAGCTTCTATGTTGGCAATGAATACATTTGGAGAGCGCGTCAGCGCTCTCCAAATGTATTCATTGCTGCTTCTGACGGTCATTTATTTGGTATGTTATGTCGGTTGGGCGATTATACTATACATCATTCTTTAAATGCTTGTTGGCCATCATCTTCTATGTTGGCAATAAATAAATTTGGAGAGCGCGTCAGCGCTCTCCAAATTTATTCACTGCTCATTCTGCATGTCATTAATTTATTTGGTATTTCTTTCACTGATTCTATCCAAACAGCTGTTGTTGATATTGTCCTGCTTTTGAATCTTGAATTGATCACATTGTGTATCTTGAATTGATCACATTGACCTTGCATTTCACCCAAGTGACTTTAAAGTCTGAATGCACAGCTTATGATGCCTGCTCCGACTTTTCACCAAGAGCACCATTGGTACGATCGCAGAATTCTGACACATGGTAGATCACCATATGTAACTTCGGCGTGACGGGAAGTCCTGAATCTTTGTATGGACATCCAATCAATTAATAATCTGAAAATTCAATAGAATGATCATATAAATTTCGAGAATATTACGAAAGAATGGGCCCTACGACACTTTCCACAAATTGCTGTTGGACATCGAATATCGAATAATTTTTATTGCTGATTTTGTATATACATTTTGTGCTCTTTTTGCAAATGAAATTGCATGATTTTCAATTCTGAATACATGTATAAACATTTATCATCATCATCACCGGCATCAAAATGTTTAAAATTTGAATGAATAGGCCTGATCTGATTTTCTGTAAGAACTCGCATCTCTTTCGATTTTCGAAGACATGGTGAACAGACTTTTCTCTACACGCATTGTGGTTCATTCTATTTGTCTGAAAGTGATGAAGACAACTGCTAATGTGTTCAATCTGCTGACTCGTATCATGCGATTACATGGCTTCTGACGTCATAATACCAAATGCACCATTGAATAGCCATGATATGTGTGATCAATTGAAATGAGAATCGATCGTTGAAAAGACCTCAAAATAGCTCCTTTTGTATCCCTCTCTCGGAATAACGACAACAACAGGATGACATCTGAATATGACATGTGTGCCTTACTTGTTTAAAATAGCATCACATGAAAAAACTCGTAAGTTTGTAAAAATAATCTGAACATCAAAAATGCAAAAAAGCAAAAAATCACCGCCATTTTGAAAATTTGACATCGTTATGGACCAATAACACAACAGCCTACTTATGATGTGTCACACATATATTCCTTGATCAATTTATGCGGGATTTGTAACAGAACTTGTGTACAATGAAGGGCCAAAAATGGTCAATAATTTGAACAAGGGGCAAAACGGCAAAAATTGGCCTCCATTTTGAAAAACAGTGTGAAAGTTTTTTTGAAAACGGCTGAAAGCTAGAGTTCATTAATGGGATCGGGAACTCAAAGGACTTATTTATAATGTAGGACTCTCGCCATTGCCTCATGCAGTTAGTATGTTGCTCGTAAATGCATCAGAAGAAAAACATGTACTGTGCTATACTTAAGTTGTCTCATTTCTACACTGTAAACTGTACGATGCCAAAGCTAATTACGAAACCGATGTACAAATGGAGAATAACAAAATGTATGAAGGCACTATTGTTTGTGCTCATGCACCTCGAAAGCGATTGGCTATCCTATTGGATTTTCTTTATCATCAAATGGTTCAAACGATATGTTGATGATTGCTTCGCTTTAACGATTAGTGAAGAACAAACTTTAGACTTTTTGCAGGTCCTTAACGCACAGCATCCTGACATAAAATTCGAAGTTGAGCATCCCAAAAGTCAAAGATCTTTAAGTCTTCTTGATTTCACAATAACAATATCTTCATCCAATGAAGCAAGATTTGAATTCCACAACATTTTTGTTCACTCTGATTCTCACATGCCAACTAAGATGAAAATTGATTTCATTATAAATCAAAAGAAGTGAATTTCTGACCGATGCTCAGACGAACCAACACGCAGGAAGCACAAGAAGGATTTTGACGATCTTTTACGCACAAATGGATATAGCGAAAAAAATATAAAATCTTCGGAAACAAAAATGCAACAGCACAAAAAATCAACAAAACTAAAGAGAAACAACAATCATTGAACGAATAAAAATGTTATATATTTCCCTTTCCCATACATCTCATAATACTGACTCACGGATAAAATGCGCTTTTCAAGAACACAAACTTAATGTTCGACTTACAAGACGTAATAAAGCACTTCGTCAACAACTGAAACGAAATGAACCAAGTGCAACACAACTATGCTCTCTTGCTAAATGCAAAATGAAAAACAAAGAATAATGCAACCAAAAAAACATTATCTACAAGATCCACTGTAATGATGTGATAAATTTTATATTGACAGTAATGTACGACCACTCCACGCCCGCTTCAAGGAACATACCACAAACCCTTCATCTTCCGTATTAAAACATATTCAAACGTGCAAAGTACAGCATTCGGACATCATTATTGACATTCTGGCCCACGTTCATGACAACACAAATTTGAGATTACGCGAAGCATCCATCATCAACAAATGTAAATCAACAATATATAGCAGAACAGAACTAGACAGCTGCCGTGATTTCCTTTTTTACTAATAACACCCAACAATTCTCAATCGGGATGAGATCGGGATATGAACCTGGCCAAGGTCCAAGAACCATGATTTCATTTTCTTGAAACCATGTCTTTACTTTCTTCGCCTGGTGGCATGGTGCACCGTGATGCATAAATACATCGTTTTCTTTGAACAAAGAATGTACAATGTGTAATACATTGTTGAGAAAAAAATAAACGCCTGTTGAGACTAGAATCGCTGAAGCCCAAATGATTGATATTCACCGACCTGATCTCAACAGAAAGTATGAAATAACCCTCTGGTAGTGAACTGGTCAACTCTCATGATTTTAATGGCTAATTTTACAACCCTCAGACGATGCGAGTGATCTCGCGAAAGCTCAGCGTTCACCATGTTTTTGTTTTCTGGGCTATCATCTGTTGGCTACAGGGACGGAACAATATAAAAGATAACCAACAGCTTATGATTTTTTTCAAGGGAGATTTGCCAAACGAGTTGGAACTCATAAAAACAAACCATAATCGATGTGCAGTTTTCACAGCTGATGTGGTGTATCTAGAATTGAATTTTTGATTATCCGGTCGATAGACTGTCACTTTGATGACCGAAGTCATTAATCTTTTGTTAATCTTCTTCTCACGATGCGCGTGCTACATTCACATTCGGAGGAAGCTCAGTCTGAATCTGGGCACTCGATGCTCTTAAATCATTGACAGCTGCACGATGAATCATGTGATCAGTTCTGTCGGTTGTTATTCGAGGCCTACCTGATGACCTTCCTGGATCTGAACTGCCGGTAGCTTTTATGCACTGTGCCTGTATGATATCATGCACGGTACTCTTGGCTATTTTCAAACGTCTCATAATTTCGCGCTGGGAATTACCATCTCGATACAAAAGGTCAACTTTAGCTCGATTCGAGGCTGACATACTTACATGCGCGATATCAACGTGACAATGCAGAAAGTCATAACATTCACTGGTCTTTGTTCTCAAGCATCCAATCAACAAGCAGTCATTTTACTACCAATTAATCGTTAATAACAGATGAAGCAAGAATTCGAATGAATTCCAAAATGAACAATTAATCGAAGAAAGACAGTTGAAAATGGTTTCAAGAAAATGAAATTATGGTTCTTGGACCTTGGCCAGGTTCATCTCCCGATCTCAACCCGATCGAGAATTGTTGGGTGAAATTGAAAGCCGAGGTCTCCAAATACAACCCAACATCATATCGACTTAAAAGAAGCGATGTTCAAAGCATTGAGCCGGACAATTGCCCCTCAAATGGCGAGGCGCTCATTGAATCCATGCCGAGAATAATAGATGCGGTTCTTAAGTTGCGCGGCAGAGCAACAAAATCTTGATCTCTCACTCAATCTGTGATATTTTAGATCCTATGAGCGCAGTTCTCTACTTTTATACACTTTCTAAGACTTAATTGTCTTCGCACCCAAATGTAATGCACTAGGGAAAGGAATTTGATGTTTTGAAATATCGTTAACGTAAAAGTGTGTGGGTGTTGGGTTCTTCATGGCCATAACTGTATATCTTCAAGAAATGACACAATAACTGAACTTGATTAGATGTTCAAACGCGTGTAAAAGACTTATTCATATACGTGGTAGTCTTGATTGCAAATGAATTTAGTCTGCGAACAGAATTGACATGTGGCAAGATGACATGACACGACCACTTCTAGCGATATGATAGAGCAAATTGTTCAATATGTGCTTCCCATTCATCGCATGTCGATGGAGTTTGGTGGCCTGATAAATAAGTCTCTCTTCCAGGGATGCTATGCACTCGTTTTTGCAGCCACGGCCACGAAGAAGACGATGAAAGCGGTTTTGAAGCACCATCAGTCGGGTTAGGGTTAGGGTAAGGAAGACACTTTTGGTTCGTCACGCTTTTTCGATTTTTCTAGAAGCGACCTTTGGTCCGATTTCTATGATTTTTTTAAAAGAAAATTTGGCGTCTCTGCTAACTGGGAAATTTTTTTGCTAGTCGATATGGGCACCGGAAGTGGTCCTCCGGGTCCATCAAAGTTGAGGAACCACGAAATTTTGAAAAATGCCCAAAAATTTGAGGAACCATTGGGGTTTTCGCGATTTTGGAAAACTTCCCATTTTGCAAAAAATATGAAAAAATATGTTTTATAAACTTCAGGTAATGCCGGATGTGCTGAGACAAAGAACGAAGAGAAAACTTTACATTTATTGGAACCACAGGGGGCCAAATTTGGAGTACCGCTAACCCGAATTTTCTAGTGATTCCTCAATGGTTCCACATGATTCCACAGCGTTTTTTTAAAAACTTCTAAAGTTTTGAACGAAATTCTTTGCGATTTTGACAAAAGTAGCGCAAAGAACAGCTCGAGCGCCCATTAAAATTTCAACTGTTCGAGATCTCATCTTCACATAGAAATAGGACCCCCAAAATTGACCATTTTTGAACGCCAAATTTTGACTAACCCTATTTGGCCCGCCTGAAAAACATGGAAGGAACCCGCAAAATGATGCAAAACCGTTCACAGGATTGTTCAATACACCCTATTTGGGTTTGGTGGAAAAAAATTTGGAGTCAATACGATTTTTGGGTCCTGGAATGGTGCATAGTTCAAAATGACGAAAATTTGACAAAATTTTTCACACAAAATTACCCGATTTGAGGAATCACCAGATGGACACACGTCTCCTGGACAGTTTTAGTTAGGGTTACGGTAGTTTTAGATCACAATAGTGAAATATGGGTCTTGGACTCTTGTAGCCCGAAAAAATTGAATTCATACATGACCTGGAAATGGGTCCCATCGTTGTTCCAAAAAGCGTCTTGTTTGGAACCCCGAATTTTAGGATTCTCAAAATTGGGCCAACTTTGATGGCCCACCACACTCTATTATCATGACCACATTGCTCAAATTCAATCTCCGCATGGAGATGGGGTCTTCAACTTTTCATTCAGCTTGCCAAGCCCAACCAAATTACATAGATATCGGAATCGATTGATGGATTCTACCATCAGAATCATAGACATGAATATTGACAAAATTTGATACTTTAAATCTGACTTTTGGTCAAACAAGAAACCGGATTAACCCTAAAGTGCATTTTCTAACCCGAATTGTCCATAGATATCTCGAATAGGGTTAGCCCACGCAAAAACTGGTGTTTTTGTCATTAATTTTGTCAATGTTCTTCAAGGACCTTCACTTTCAGTTTCAACTATTTCAAGGTCATAGACCTATATCATTGTAACCCTATTTATTTGTATGTTGGCACTCTGGAAATATTAATTATATTACTACCGTCTCAATCGCCTTTCCTCAACTATATTGCGCTTCCAGCAATCACAAGTTCACGTTTACCTTTCCCAGAGTTAGTGTCACCCACTAAGGCTTACTCAAGATAAAATAATGATATCGATAGACACCGTATATTATGCCTATGTGGGGAAGAGCTAAAAGGATGAGCAGCGTACAAAGTGAAGCACAAAAGAATACTCAGTTCGGTGACGACAACTGTTCGGTCGTTGAGTTATATATACTGTACTACGAGTACCATCCTCTTCCTAAGCATCCGCACCGGATGCGTCCACTGCCTCGAAAGTCATAAATCAATCTTGATGGGAACATCATGATGGGATTTTTGACACATGAGTCTGATATAATTTCACTCCCACTTCCGCCTCTTCATCTCTCATCCTCTTCATTTTGCGATGTAATTAGTTTCACCTCTTCACCCGTGGAACTTACGACTTGTTACATTTTCCATCTTTTCCAATTGTCGCATTTCATATTTCGGCCCGGTTACATTATATTTTGACATAGATATCGACACACAGATATCTCATAACAATACCATAGAGAGCAAGTAAAATCGAGCTAATTTCATTGATATTTGAGGAACAAACTGGTCGGTACCCTTGAGCAGGGCCATTTTCTAACTTGGGTTTGATATGTTTTACTGCATGTCAGTATAAAACCGATCTCGGACTCTTCTAGCCCGAAAAAATTGAATTCATACATGACCTGGAAGTGGATCCCATCGTTGTTCCAAAAAGTGTCCTGTTTGGAACCCCGAATTTTAGGATTCTCAAAATTGGGCCAACTTTGATGGCCCACCACACTCTATTATCATGACCACATTGCCCAAATTCAATCTCCGCATGGAGGTGGGGTCTTCAACTTTTCATTGACATAGATATCTGACTTATGGAAGCCAGTTAACTGGTGGGATGGGCCAACTCAAAACATGCTAAAATAACCCTAATCCAATGGTTCCACCATTGGTCTAATGTATTTTTGGGTCACTTGTCTGAACGACACCAACTTTGGCACCCAGCTGTGGCTAGACTAGGACTGGGGTGGGCCAACCACCCCACTCAAAGTGTACAGCTTGCCAAGCCCAACCAAATTACATAGATATCGGAATCGATTGATGGATTCTACCATCAGAATCATAGACATGAATATTGACAAAATTTGATACTTTTAATCTGACTTTTGGTCAAACAAGAAACCGGATTAACCCTAAAGTGCATTTTCTAACCCGAATTGTCCATAGATATTTGGTATACGATAAGCCTAGGATTGCTCTTTTGTTCTCTTCTGTCCCTTTTTCAGCATTCAGTCGTGGCATATCGAGTAATATATCATATGAAAGCTGAGAAATAGTAGAATATGAACAAATTAATGATCATTGTCCTATCTCAATGGAGCTGTGATCCAGCTGTTCTCCTCTGTTTTCTTCTGTTCTTTTTTCAGAATTCAGTCGAGTTATACCAATTAATACATCAAATGAAAGCTGAGGAAGAGTAGAATATGAATGCCTGAATGGTCATGGTCCATCTGAATGCAGATGCGCTCCAACTGTTCTCTTCTGTTCTTTTTTCATAATTCAGTCGAGTTATACCAATTAATACATCAAATGAAAGCTGAGGAAGGGTAGAATATGAATTTGCTTGAATGGTCGTGGTCCATCTGAATGCAGTTGCGCTCCAACTGTTCTCCTCTGTTCTCTTCTGTTCTTTTTTCAGAATTCAGTCTAGGCATATCGAGTAATAATAAAGGCTGAGAAAGAGCAGAATATGAATGAATTAATTATCATGGTCCTATCTAAATGGAGCTGTGGTCCAACTGTTCTCTTCTGTTCTCCTCTGTTCTTTTTTCACAATTCAGTCGAGGCATATCGAGTAATACATCAAATGAAAGCTAAGGAAGAGTAGAATATGAATGCTTGAATGGTCATGGTCCATCTGAATGCAGTTGCGCTCCAACTGTTCTCCTCTGTTCTCTTCTATTCTTTTTTCATAATTCAGTCTAGGCATATCGAGTAATATATCATATGAAAGCTGAGAAAGAGCAGAATATGAATGAATTAATGATCATGGTCCCATCTGAATGCAGCTGTGCTCCAACTTTTCTCTTCTGTTCTCTTCTATTCTTTTTTCAGAATTCAGTCGAGGCATATTGAGTAACATATCATATGAAGACTGAGAAAAAGCAGAATATGAATGCTTGAATGGTAATGGTCCATCTGAATGCAGTTGCGCTCTAACTGTTCTCTTTTGTTCTCTTTTGTTCCAGAACTGCACTCACATTGGGCAATGATCATTGACGTATTCATGTTCTACTACTTCTCAGCTTTCATATGATATATCGCATGATGTACATATATAAACTATTCAAAAAAGAACAGAAGAGAACAAAAGAGAATCATTCTAGAATAACGACATTCACATGGGACAATGATTATTGACATATTTAGATTCTACTACTCCTCAGCTTTCATATGATAGATCGCATCATATCTATCGATAGACTACTCAAAAAAGAACAGAGGAGAGCACATTATAACAGTTAATCAATCATGAGGTTGCAATTGAAATTAGAGAACATAATTCAATTATGAAAATATTCGCACCATGTTTGTTGTGATATAAGCTTTCAAATGATATATTACTTGATATGCATATCTTCAAATCTCCAAAGAGAACAAAAGAGAACACTGAGACCCGATTAAAGATCAAAATATCACGTATGAAGGTGTTACTGTTCTTAAACATGCTTGCAGATACTATGTCAACTGCACTATGTCCAAAATCTGAGTTATTAGATATCCTTCGATTTCTTTGTTACCTTTATTGATTATAAGATATCTTGTCAGCCTGGTCTCTACATTCCCAACTTCTAACAAAGAAATTTTCTAAGGACGAACTTTCTACACAATAATATACTTCATCATAGTTATCCTTAGAATTGCATAAATTCTTTTCCTATGCTGTAATGTAAAATTTGAATTTGGCAAGAAATCTGAAAAATCACACCAAATTGTCACAAAAATTGACATTTTTCTTCTTCTCAAAATTTCTTGGTTGAATTGCGGTCGAATTGAACAGTTTCAAACGGGTGTGAAGTTAGCGCCGCCACTCAGCACCGCCATCTTGAAAATGGAATGTGCCAGTCAAACCAACGATCAGAATCGATCTAGATGGAGTGTGCCAGCATGTGCCACTCACTATTTTGAAAGAATTCCCCCTAGTTTAGGAGAAATCGCTGGTTGAAAGTTCGACATGGCGGTGATGTGAAGTTGGCACCGCCACTAAATTTTTTTTTCCAAAATACACAATCAAAACATACGAAACACGCACAACAGATAGAAGACCATCAAAAACATTGTGCCAGCAAGTTTCAGCACCTAAATCCCCGTACTTGCTGAGAAATTAGTCCCCGAACCACAAAATGGCGGTGATGTGAAGTTAGCACCGCCACTGAAGTCTTTTTTTAATATACGCAATTAAAACACGCGACACAAGTGCAATTGAGAGATGATCATCAAAAAGATTGTGCCAGCAAGTTTCTTCTCCTAAGACGCCGTACTTGCGGAGAAATTAGCCCCCGAAAGCTCAATGCGCTGGCGATGATGTGAAGTTGGCACCGCCATCTTGAAAAATGGAATGTGCCATTTAAACCAACGGTCAGAATCGATCTGGATGGAGTGTGCCAGCATGTGCCACTCGTTTATTTCACGAAAATCCAATTGGCTGTAATTAATCGCATGCCGTGAATATATTTTCCACGGCAAACAAATGAAAATGTTTATCGATATATTGATCATATGGTAACCGAAAACTGACCAATCATGGGACGTCGTTGGTCAAATGAAAAATTCAAACCATTACTAATAGTTTTGCCGTTGTAAGTCGCGAACTCTCCTCCATGCGGGGAAACATAAACGAATCGCATGCTATTCATCAATGGCCTTTAATAAGAAAGTAAGTCTTCCTAGTTATGACATTGCATATACTCGTCAAATGCCTTCACTGTCTTAGAGTTTTGAACAAAGTAATAGCTTCAGCTTTCTGTTAACAGTTCAGGCACATGACGGTATTCACCTGTCGAGATATTCGTATTTGCATTGATATCTGTATAGCCAGTAAGCAAACGGTTTAATGTTGAAATGTAAAATTTTACAATACCTCCATTGAGTGGTCCCAATTTTGGAAAAATATTCAGTGGCGGTGCCAACTTCACATCACCGCCATTGAGCTTTCGGGTTGGTTTTCCACCGACTGTGGTGGGATTTTCGTGAAATAAACGAGTGGCACATTCTGGCACACTCCATCTAGATCGATTCTGACCGTTGGTTTAAATGGCACATGCATTTTTCAAGATGGCGGTGCCAACTTCACATCACCTCCATTGAGCTTTCGGGTTGATTTTCCACCGATTGTGGTTGGATTTTCGTGAAATTAACGAGTGGCACATGCTGGCACACTCCATCTAGATCGATTCTGATCGTTGGTTTGACTGGCACATTCCATTTTCAAGATGGCGGTGATGAGTAGTGCTGACTATTGAAACGAAATTGACGTCTAACTAAGTTTTATGCAACACTTTCTGGATATATGATTTTTGGATGCCGCTATTTTCACTACTGAAACAGACTATTGAGTATTGACGTTCAATACTGTTTCAATAGTGTGGTATATGTAACGGAATTTATTGATTTAATACTTAATGTCAGTAGTTCAATACTGTTGAAAGCTTTATGTAACAAGCCCCCAATCGTTAACGGTGTGTAGGGGAAGGTAAATAGCATAACACCGGTGTTACACCACCACACATTTTTCATCCATTTATTTTGTAGAAATAAATTGTAGTGATGAAAATTGTAGTACTGTTTCAATTAAAATTCTTACTTTGATGTGGAGAATTTTTTGCTAATTACTACGAAGTTTGCCTCAACCTAAAGACTTTTGACAAGAGATGATGCCAGCCAAAAAATAAAAGAACTACCTACAGTAGATGATATTGTTATTTCATCATGTTAGGTTTGTTGGACCCTATGCAATCGTTAGGTCTCTTCTTGATTAAAGCACCTTTTATCGCCACTAATTGCTCATCAAAAAATTGCTTTGAATGAAGCAGCAATATTCAATTTTCCACGACATAAGCAAAAATATAGCTCTCCCTCAATTTAGACGATTTTTTTATTTTTTAAAAAATAAATAAAGTTCCCCGACGCGTTTCGTCACGGTGGACAGTATCAAGGGGTTAAGTATAATTTTATAAAATAAAAAAATCGTCTAAATTGAGGGAGAGCTATATTTTTGCTTACATCGTGGAAAATTGAATAATGAACCTCGCGTATAAGACAACAAAAGATCTGCAAGCAGAAATAGCGCTGGTGTTGGTTATTTAATGTTTCCATAATACACTAGATTCCGCCTATTGAAATCGCGGTTAGAATCAGCCGTGTAATATGATCAGTCGGAAATGGACGTGTTTATCTCTATCTAATTACAGTAAATTCGTTGAATATAATCCTTTCAGATCGAGGTGATTCTAATATGCTGAGTTTGCCATGTGACCATACTGGCACAGTAAAATGTGCCAAACAGCAGAAAACTGTGGGCTCTCTAACTGTCATGACATACTCCATTAGGAAATCATGACATATTGCAGCGGTGGGCAACCAAGTTGTGAAAGCGAACTACAAGTAATTGTCCGCGAGAAGGCTCTTAGTAATTTCACCTGCTTGTGTCATCTTTGCCACCTTTCCTCTAAATGCCTCTCATCACTGCTGAATTTGATATAATAAACCTGCAGCAGACAGTCACGTGATTATTATTGTATTGACTTATGAAAACATATATATGTAGGCAATATATTATATTTCTTTGTTGCATATGCACATGTATATACATATATTTACTCGATTCAACGTTGACCTTACTGCTTAATTTAAAAAACGAAGACAAGGTCAATGAAAAATTATAGTATTGGAGAGCTTTCGACTGCGTCTTTGGCAATTCACTAAAAGAGCAACTACCTACAACAGAGCATTTAAAAAGAAGGAAAATTTTTTTGACAATATGCCACAGAAAATTTTCAAAATGAAATGCAAACTGAATACTATGGTGAATGTTAGACAAGATATCATTTTGCATAATGCTATGCATCACATTGTTACTGAGTAAGTAGGTATGTTCGCTGAAATTTCATCCTTCATTTTTCTATGAAAGTCGATTATATATCTCCAATTGCAAATTAGACGGCCTTAATTGCAAAAGTCGACGCTTCGTGTGTCGTGTTTCAAATAGCCTAGACAGTTCGCTCAATTATGGTGGATGTACTGCAACCTATGCGGCAATATACATGCGGCAAAGATGACACGGGCAGGTGAAGTTAGACACAGCGACTCTGAGAAATTTAAGCCGGAAAACCCCTGATTTGACACAAAATGAATATGTCGTGGAAGTAATCGTTGATGACGAGGATAATCAGTGGAAATGCGGCGCATTACTGTTAGGTAGCCATATGCCCTATTTATACATGCTTTACAAATATTGAGCAAATTTGAGTTTTATATTTCGGTAACTTGAATAAACATAGGCCTAGTACGTGCATATGTAGGCTATGCTGTGTAATGAGCTTCTCGGACAGAGATGATTGTTGATTTTTGACCTTCTAGTTGCAAGATAAGTGAACAGTTTTATCTTGTAGTAGTTTAAGTTGCGAGACATCGGTTTCAGCACTGCTACATACACGTATGTGAGAAAATTCAGTTATCGTATACTGAAATGAAGGCTACCAAAATGAGATGGAGTTAAGAGCAACATCGTCCTCCAAAATGAGTTGCATGCTCGTAAGTGTGTAGAAAGAGAGTAAAAAGAGACGCGTCTCCTTTCGCACGTCAGTATTGTCCCTTACTTTCCATGTTAAAGAGGATATGTTTTTTGTTTCATAGGACTGATATATTTTCATTCAAAAACTGTCTTCGAATTAGATGTGCTTCATAAGTGGAAATTTTCAGCAGCATCTTGCTTCTATTGTGATTTTGCCACTATGATCACTTTAATGTCATCTTCAGAGTGAGTCACTTTTATGTGCTCCATAGAGTAGGGATAGGCAGAGTGTCGACTCAAAAAATATCTGTATACAGTGAAAATTTTTATATCCAAAGATTCATTTTTTGTGGAGATTGCGTTCCCGTGGTTCAAAAAATTATTTGAGCACTTTTGAAAATAGTCAAAATTGCCAATTTATATACTACCGACATGATTCATCTTTATAAGTAGTATGAAACAAGTTGGATATCAAACGGAATGAATATTTGCTAATGAACATCCTAACTACGCGGAAATTAGACTGATTATCAAGGGAATTTCATGAATTGTATTATAATGGAAGTCTTCATGAAATTTCAAGTTTTTAATTCAATTTTCATCGGCATGATTTCATGATTCGATCACTAAATTCATGTTTCATTTCTTGATTCTGAATAGTGATGTGGACCTATATTTTACATCTTTCAAAGTTAATTGAAATCATTGTCTTTGATTATGTTATTTTGCTCTGCCAGTGGCAGGTTGCCCGTGACATGATGAAAATACTCTTGAGGTTGAGCATGAAAGTAATACGAACCCATCGAATTTCTCATTCAACAAACATTAAATCTCCAAGGCTGTCATGAGAATCTGTGAAGTACCATCATTCCTTCTGCATTGCAATCATGATCACTCAATTCCGTTGTAATTTCTGCTGAACTGCAAAAATATGCATATGACACATTTGGTGACAATACGACATGTATCTCTCTTGAGTTCATTTGATAAAATCGAAAGTGTATACACTTGGTGTCTTAGTAATTGCGGAGTTACCACTCTACCTAATATATTTACTCTGGGGGCCCACCACAACTGATGACTGTTGAGAAACTGATGAAATCCATAAAAACCGAAAAATCAGATTTTTTCGGTAAATACTAATCCAGATCCGTGATCAGTGAAGCAATTGCATCCTCTTGATACGTCTATTGCTGTGTTTCTCTGCAATAACTAGAATTCAACATATTAATTCCGCTGGGTGATTCTGCCAAGTTCACAACAGAGCCACGCTGTGGAATTTCTTTGTATTGTGAGCGAATGTCGTAGATCTGATCATAGTGTGAGTAGGTACACAGTTTTCGCTGAGAAACTCTTAGAATTAAAAAAGGGTTCCGCCAACTGCACAATCAGATATTGCAGAAAAAGTGAAATTCGAATTTTCGGCTGAAAATGAATTGTTCTGAATACTGATGCATATATTTGTGATCAGCACAACAAAATGGATCAGGCAGAGACAAAAGGTTCATTTGAAGTGCCTGTCAGCGAGACTCAGTAATTGGTTCCGCTTAGTGGTACCGCTAAAAGTCACAATGGAACCACTTTTGTCTTTATCTTAAATTTCTCAAAAACGACTGCGAATTCGTCGAATCTGAGGCTATATTCGTGATCATGATCAGGAGGCTGAAATGAGCAAAGTAGAAGTTGTTTTCAGTCGAACTTCGCCGCTGCTATAAAAATGGTTCCGCTGGTTGTTTCCGCCAACTTCACACACGTTCAAAACAGCCCTCCCCCAGTAAAATTGTATACGCCTCAACCTGGCGCCTATAGGCTCATTTGCCAACTCAATTTTTCTATTTTTAAATTAGTTTTTCTATTAGAAAGACAGGTAGGCAGTAAAAGCAAGTCACAACTTCGGCTGCTTGTCCATGGCTAATGTTAACCAGTGTTATGTACGTTATTCTCTTCGCTGCGTGCGTCTGGTGTATTAAGCAACCAATCACGTCTTCGTTTTGTGTGATTGTTAAAACCTCTTTGACAATCCGCCATTGCAATACTTGTTTTAAGCAAGAAATGTTACATGACTGTCACACTCTTGCCACTGTCACTTAATAAAGTCTCTTGATAGGGTAGCAATTTATATGGTGGCGAATGTCTTATTGTGATGCTTAAAGAAACAATCATTGTGTAAAATGATTTAACCTCTTCACTGTCAAGTTTGTCATGTTTTAAAGCGTGGATGCAAAACCAAGACGGTAAATATTTTTCAGGATAACTCACTTGCGCTTCGGACTTCTCTTGTCAAATTATGACTGTGTGGAATCCACGAAGACGAGCACATTTGTGTTTTACAACAATATTTATGATTGGATGTCTACTTCTCTACACTACTTACTTTGGAGATGATGGAAACAAACAACCTTCTTCGATGCATTCCCACAAGCAGGGTGATGAATTTCGAACTCATGATGTTGTGACAAAAGACGGTGAACCAAAGAATGTTCATTTTAAAAGGAAGGAAGATAGAAAAGAAGCGTCGCAACAGAAGACAGTATCAGACAAAGACAGAAGCCAACAGAAGAAAGCAGAGAAAGTCAAAAAAGGTAAAATTCTTTTGTTACATTTCACTAAATTTGATAGAGAACATTGAAAATAACCAATGGACATTAATATGAAAATCGTCAACCCCAAGAAAAATACTTGTTGAATTGACGTAAAATCTCGGTACTTATGGGTTATCTCCCTCCCAGGTTTTCAAATTTGTCTAAAATCTGCAAAAATGAATCAATCGTCATCAAACTTCAAGTAAACGTACGTGAGCATATTTTCCACCCAAATACAAAATTTTATTCAGATCAGACAAGTACTTTTTGCATGAAAGACGATCACGTGAAGTGTAGCGAAGTCTGCAGCTTGATCTGACTTCGTCTGTGCGACGCATTATTGTTGCTCGTGTATGCATTGTTCTCTCTCCCTCTTCGTCTCATCCACTGCTATTTGAGATCTTCATCCCACGACCACTACCTTGTCACACATTTTTTAAGTTAGAAATGTGTGTGTCATCACACTTCACGAGTTGTCGGGAAATGACTTTGTTGACCTCAAGTGCTTTCTGCCCTGACGATGAGGTCAGAGGAAGTCAAATCAAGGTGCAGACATCACGGCACTTCAAGTTATCGCCCTTTAATCAAAAACTACTTGTCCGATTTGCACAAATTTTGATATATAGGTAGAGAAGATATCCTCACCGACGCGTGCATAGAGTTTTGTGACGATTGATTCATTTCTACGGATTTTAGACAAATTTGAAAACGTGGGGGGAGATTACCCATTAGTACCAAAATCGATATATATATTGACGACTAATGTGTATATAGGCTATTTGTATTGTAATCAGCATAGCCAGTTAAGTTGACACATTTTTTGCCTTCGGAGAACACTTGACGACTTCATGGAGAATTTTTTTCTGCTTTATTTTCGCTCTGAGGAATGGTTGTCCACTTTTCGACCACGATGCATCGTAAGTCTTTCAGACACTTTATGCCACGTCCTTTTGATAATTTCCTCTTCTCAGATCCCATCACACGTGTTCGACAGGATTAAGATCTGGTGATCTTGATGGCCACTCTATCCTTCGAGTATTTCTAGTGATGAAACCGATCAACCATTGATGAGCCATGTTTCATGAAAGATGGAATCCGACAGTTTGCTGACGGAAAAAAACTTAGTTTATAAGTATCCATGTAGATGTAAATATTCACGATTTTTGAACTGCGAAAGATTTCAGAATTTGAAACTCACTAAGATCATAGAGTCACATCACTCCCAATACATTTATTGAACTAACTTCTTATACTTTGTATGCCTCATTCAGTTCTCAGCTTTCATTCGCTCATCTGTTCTTATGGACTTCCACACACCTGTCATTCATTAGTCTTGGAAACTAACTCTCGTTCATAAATATCAACTTCCTCCGAATTTCTCTATGTATGCATTTCCTTTTTTAGTCAATCTCTGTCTCCTTTGCACTCCCAACAAGCGGTGTCTGTTTCTCATACCGGCCTTGCGCAGACCGCCGTAGACCGTTTATAAGACAATCACTAATTCTACTTCTGTAGCAACCCTATTCAGAATGTAGAGCGTAAGTAGTGGACGGTTGCTGTGCATGGTGGATTTCCTTTTCTGGAGGTGGAACATTTTTTATACTCTGAATCACGCTTTGTGTCTCGCTCTCTACTTTAACATTGCTCTGTTGAAAAACTGTCTAAACAATTTCTGATGCTCCCATCATCATTACAGTAGAGCCAAAAACCTCTACTATAAGTCTTTTTTCTTCACTTCTCTTCACTTTTCTCTTCCAATCTTATTTGTCATTGATTTGTATTTGTCATGATTTGTCTTTATTTCATCGATCGTGTAGGCATATTTGAGTACATTAAATGCAAATTTTCAATTTGTTTAGAAGAACAGGAAAATAGGATGGTACAAAAGTATAAAAATAAACGTATAAAAGAAAGTGATGAAATAATTAAAAAGTAACGCCTTACTGCATGGCGCCTTTTACGGCAAGCCTGAAAATTTCAATTCAACGGCTCCGATCACGCCTGCCGATCTCAACAGAAGAGCCCTCGCGCTTGCGCTCTGTAGGCATCTAAGGCGACCAAGAATGCCGTTTTCGATTCCATCTCGCGATGTAAGGGTGTGGAGTGATAGGCGAGATGAAATGCGCTTCAAAGTGTTCTTAGCCACATTTCCCCAAGTTTCGTACGTACTGACGGCGATTGGAGGAGAACTCCAGCCCAACTGCGCACATTTGTCACTTTTGTCAGCGAACTTCCGGCTCTCAGTAGTGGCGGCTATAGATCCCACGGCAACCCTCGCTTCCAATAATGAATTTGAATTCAGCGGATGGGTGACCGTGATATCCAAAGACGCCGTCTTACCCAAATGCCAAGAAGGCAGAAGTATGTCGGCTGGTCTACGTTGGTCGTGACCTTGGTCGCCTCCTTTCTCGATCTCAGGAGACAGGTGGGCTCGCTTACAATATTCGAAGAGGCAGTCTCGCAGAGAATTGTGATGGGCGACGACACTGGGACCATGCTTGCAGGTCAAGGCGTGATGCCCCAAAGAATCAAGAACTTGTGCCTTATCCGAAGGACAAGTTGGACAAATCGCACCACTCTCGAATAATTCTAGACCAAGCCAAAATTTCAGCAGGATCTGCATTTCATTTGGTTCGAGATGCAGATTAAGTCCAATTGAAGGCAACACCCGTAACCAACATGATGCATCAGAGTTAGCCACTGCAATTAATCTGGCTTGATGAGCTGGCGTTGATGACTCAAACAAATTTTCAAAGTCAAACTCTTCGATGGCAGATGACAACTTACTTAGATTGTTGGAGAGGCTCGATGGTGAAAAGTGTGTCAGTGGATAAACGTTTATCACGATGCACATTTTCATTGTATAGTAAAATGACCTCACTCAAGTCAGATGACATTGAGCGTATTTCGTTATGATGGAACATTTCTCGGGCTGCACTGAAGGAAGCTAAGTAGCACGCTGCTGCGTGACGTGAAAGCGATCGTAATCCAGGTTCACCGATTTTCATACTCAACTGAGATTGAGTCCACGCACTTTCAGTGAGTTGAAGGCCTGCCGATTCCTCCAGATACTGTCGAATGTTCCCATCAAATTTTCGCAAGGATTCCTTGGAGACAGCATGAGGAGTGCTGCGAGCTATATGAGCTAGCTTGCAGAAAGAGCCACAATTTCGGAGTAATAGCAGGGCTACTTGTGGATCTTCAAGCTTTGGAAAAGTAGTAAGGAGGTCATTTGCTTTTTCAATTCGATCAATAATAAAGTCATTACAAAATTCAACATCGCCAATTGGAGCGCCGAGAAGCTGAAAATTAGGTAAGGCTGACCTTTGAATGTCATTTGAAAACATTTGTAGATTACATTGAGGATACAATTCGCATTTTCTATAATTGACATGTAACCCAAGCCAAGCAGACGAATCCTCAATTACCTGTAATATCCTTAGCATATCATTCCTTGTACTATAGAAGACTCCGTCATTCAAGTACCAATAACGGAGCAAAAGACTGGGCATTTCTTCTGCGATATGCAGGACCAGCTGGTGAAGAGCAATCGAAAATATCAGCGGACCGAGTGGGTCACCCTGTTGTACTCCGAGTTCAGATTTAAGCTTGCCAAGAGGATGATACAGGAAAGGATGTTGACTGTAGCACACTTTGAGATATGGAATTAAACCTGGGAAGTCTTTTTGCATTCATCAAAAGGGAGCTGTCTTGAAACAGTGTTAAAGGCATTTTTGAAATCTATCTTCATGACGACGAAATCCAAGTCATTCCAGTATTTCTCAACGACATGCCTGGTTCGATGGACTACTTTTTCTGTTCCTCCAGAAATCGAAACGCCAAGTTGATGAAGTGACAAATATTGTCTTGCAGCTTCCTTGAAGATGACACATAAACATTTACTTGCCAACCTTCTCAGTACGTTTCCAACTGTTATCGGTCGAATGTCACCCGGCAGTCCATTTGGTTTGTTGAGGGCTGTAAGAGATGCACTTCCAAGATAAGGCATAACCGATTCCGGGACATTGCCAGCAATCATCAAGTTCATTAGAGATTTCAAAGCAGTCAGTAAACGAGTCGGCAAAACAGTTTATCAAGTAAATGTTGAATTCTCAAACCTGATGGTCCACATGCAGTGTCTTTGGGAAAAGAATGAATTACAGAGGACAAATCAAATGTTTGGCTCAGAACAGGGCATGAATCGCAATTTTCAGAAGGTACTGTAGGGACAGAGCAGGTTGGATGCTTCACTTTAAGTGCATCCCACGTTTCAGAATTATTTGGGGCCAAACCGCTTGAAGTTAAAATCCGGCATGCCCTACCGTATTGACCCATCCTTGCATTGCTCAAAACAGCTTCAATCACGACATCTTTGATTTCAGTTTTATCGTTACACTTAGCTCTTTTTGATCTCTTCTGTAGCCGACGTTGTGACGTTTCTGCAGACTCAACAGCTTTTTCCCATAGCTAATTTGCTCCACCATCTTTCCATAATTGGCAAAATTTGTTAATATCTGGGAGACGATGTCGCTGTCCTGCACGCTTCACAGAAGGAACCACACATCTAGGGAGCATGAATAACCTTTTCCAACTGTCTTCAGAATTTTCTTTAATCACAAATTGTATCGTGGTTAACAACACTTGCACGAATGAATTCCTGGCGTTACACGGTATCGCTTTTAAAGTTGGTATTTTGAGAGACATAACATTGTCCCATGAAGGAAGAGGAGTTTCTTCTTCTTTAAGTCGAGAATTCGTACGGTTCAGCTGCTGCATTTGAATCGAAGACAGCGAGTTGCAGTTCTTGGAGTGACTGCTTTTATGTGTTACTGATATTAAGCGAAGACAAGAGCAAACATATTTCTGATTTTCTTCATTTTTTCTGAGTACATTTAGCTTCAAAATCACAGTATTCAAATTCCGGAGCATCTTATAATATTTCAATTCATTCACTACCTTATCCATGCCATATAGAGCGTTCAAAGTTTTCATAGATATATTCAAATTAACTATCAGGGCATGGACTCTTAGATGTACCTATGATCAGGGGCTACTAAAATATCTTAGTAGTCCCTGCACCCATAGAAGTAGATAATTTCTATCTCTATGGTAATTTCTACTTCTAATAAGTAGATTCATGTGGTATTGTTAATTTCAATGGCTGCACCTATTGATATGAGTAAGAAATTGGTGACAGACATTTTTGGGATTAATTAGTGTAGCATGGATATCTATATAGCAAAGCATAATATAGATACTATATAGATATCCATGACTGTACTTACGAGTACATGTATATAGCATTTTTTAATTATATCTGACGTTTATATGAATTTTAATCTGATCAAATTTTACATTCTGAGATATCTGTTGTTCAGCGTTGAATGATATTAAAATAGACTTGTTATTTTTGAGTTTGGAATTTTCAAGAAATTGACATTTTTCTGCAAACCTCCCCCATCACGATTGGCCTTAGACAAGGAATTTCTGCTTCATAAAGTTTCAGTTTCGCATATCATCTGCGATCTGGAGAGTGGACGCGACTGCAGGCCTACAATACAATGTAAGAACCCACGCGTAAAAACATCTTTTGTTCTTCGAGCGAGTCATTTTTGAACAATGCGATAATTAAAGTTAACCGCTGAGTCTCAACAACTAAATTCAAATTTTCAAATGCCGATAGAACAGTCACACCCAAGATCATACGCACATCATTCACTTGTATCTTTAGCCAACGAAGAATGGTAATCAAACGATGTGAATAGACATCAAATAACTCACACATCGCTCTTAATGTTGATAGATCAAACATGTCAGTTCTAACTTGACTTCGCAATGATTAAATTCATTAAATAACAATAAATGTTAAGTAGATGGATTTTTGAAATCAAAGACATGTTCTACATGTATTACTCGCACATTTATCACTATGTTAATAGACATGCTTGCTCTTCCCAAGCGCACCATTTTTGTCTTTTTCATCTTAATTCGCTTGCCATATTCTTCTGCCACTTCATTTTGTCCATTATTTTCTGCAGACACTCCTCCGAGCTATTATTAGCCTCCGCCTACCTCAGATATTGATTACAAATTTTTAGCCTTTTTTTTATTCGCTCCATACAGTTTCCATATAGGCCCAGTTAGACCGATCGGGTGAAACCAAACATCTCTCTGTCTCGCATCTCTTCCGACAGCACTGGAATCTGTGTCAATTCCTGTCATTCATCGTATATAGCTGTTTTTTGCTCCGTTTAATTTTGCAATTATTCGTCGGTCTCTCTCCACTCAGAATATCCATCATCCGGCAACTCTTGATTCCTGACGAGCGATCATTGTACCTTTCGCGATTCTTAATTTCTCTGGCTTCATTAAAATTCACACTATCACATCTGTGTCTCTCGCTCCATAGCCTGCCTGAATCCTATCTGGTCACTTCACTCTAGGGTTAAAAAAGGTCATTTTTAATAATGTTTCAAAACAAATATTGTTATGTTTACTTTTTGTTTTTTATTTCTACATTTAACATTGTTTATCTTCAATTCAATAGACTATTGAAATGATTGGCAATGTCAAAAGCTGCTTTGATGTGTGAACTAGTGTACCTGTAAATTCTACAGCATGCTGTTCGCAAGTTTGCTATGTCTCATGTTTATCTGTTGCTTACATGTCGGCATGTACTACTTAGCAGCATTTCTTAATCTGCTTTCACTGTGAATACCAGGGTTGGAACCGGCCGCCGGCCCGGCCCCGACCGCAAATTTTGAAAACCGGCCGGCCGGCCGGTGCTTTTCAGGCCTTTTTGTCAACTGCCGACATCACCAGCTGCATCACTGCTACATCATTGTAGGAGCCTGCAAATATATATATTTACTATATAATTTACTATCAAACTTCTTTCCTTGCATCTAATTTCCTTCGACAAGGTATTCTTTACATCACTTCTCTTTCCTACTCCTTCGAATCACACAGACAGCACCAAATATTGGTGCATTATCACAAAAAACAAATGTTAAATTAGGTAGATATTTGTTAAATTCATCACGGCATCCTTCGACTCAGATTTACCCCGCCGTTGCGCAATTTCTTTCGAAAGCATTCATCGTGACACCTCAATTCACATTTGATGATTGCCCTCGCTTGCCAATCCTTCCTTCGTTGCTGCTGAGGCTGTATGCAGATCGCCCCGCGTCCTTATGTTGCCCAATATCGTAGCAACAAATGTCGGTCGCCTCGGAACTAGAGTTTCTGACCAAGTAAACAACAAGAAATGGCATCCTCTAAACTTTCCTGAGAGTGAATAAATGCGAGCAGGGTCAACATGACACAAGACAATTAAATCCTTGATGCTATTAAGAAACTTCAAGTCCTGTGATAGCATAAATTATTATGCTAGTCCTTTATCAAGTCTCACATATCGGAGTTACATTCATCTCATCAAAGATGTCATGCGGTTACTTTGGAACGTACACGTAGTAATACTCATTTACACGCTCATGATCTTCAATGACCATGAAGACATCAGAATTTTGAATAGGCCGGCCTCCGACCAGCCAGTTTTAGATACGCCGGCCTCGGACCGGCCGGTTTTGAATGCACCGGCCGCTGGCCGGCCGGTTCCAACCCTGGTGAATACAATGAAGGTGTCGCAGCGACGATTTCTCACAATCTTGTGTGGATGCGATTGTGCGAAACCGGGAAGAACCTTGCTCGCCTGATCTCGCTGCAGTAGACTTTTCCTCTTTCCGAAGTTGAAAAAGCACTCAAAGGACTACGATTCGATTCTATCGAAGCCATCTTGGAAAGTTCGCTGCAAGAACTTTGCACCATCACAAAAGAGACCTACCAGACAGGTTTCCAGAGTTGGAAACTCCGCTGGGAATGATGTGTGAACAGTAATGGCTAGTATTTTGAAGGTGACAATGTTGAAGGATTTGTTGACATCTTTAATATATCTCTGGATTAACAGTTCGCCTACTTTTTGAACAGACCTCGAGGTCCTCGAGACAGTCCGATGTCACCTCGTACTACTACCGTGTGCCTCATCTTTCCAAACCCAAAAGGTCACATATCACATATTGAAGGAATGGTTTCAAACGATAAGCATTGAAATGAATATTTCCAAGTGCAAAATTCTTATCACAAGAAAAATTTTGACTTAAATATGAAACTTACAATAAATAACTCACACAATCAACATTGAGTATATATGAACATATATGAACATATTCGGAATTTGGTTTAACGAGGAAGGAAAACTGTGGTCAACACATGTTGACATGGACAATGGCATCAAGAAATACCTTGAAGCGGATTATTTCTCACCACTGTTTCTGAATTCAAAGCATTACTCCCTGATCTTCCTCCATTATAACCAAACGGACATTTCATATTGCCGCAAAGTCCACGAAAACACACTTGAACTCCTTTCCTAACAATGCATTTATGTGATGGATACAGCATCATTTTTTTTGCCGCTAATGACTTTTTGAAATTCAAATCTTTGAACGAACGACTTTTATATATTCTGAAATACATGCATCATTTATTATCAGTTTCCTTATCTCTCGTCAATTTTCCCTAAACAGTAATCTCCACCGATCCCCACGGGTTCATTGTCTTGTCACCCTTCATGAAACCGACTTTTCTTTTGCACAGCAGTCTATGATAGCTTTCTTAAGTCTCTGCATCTTCTTTTGTAACTTTAACTTTCATTTACTTTCAGAGAGTTGTCACAGTCTACATTTATCTCATTCGGCACCTTCGTCCCTTTTTGACTCCACATAGGCACCACTACTACCCTCTTCTTATTTTTTACAGCTTTGAAATTGACGACTTTCTCAATGATATGAATAATTTGACTCAACTTCTAAGTGACGTCAGATAACCTTGAACCTAAGGCTCTAATGGTCCAGATAATTGGAGTCATGTAGGCATAATCTACCTATACAATCGATGAAACCACTGTAGTTAAGATTTAAGAAGGTGAATGAAAATCTTCTTCAACAACAAAAATAGAATATGTTGCCTTTCCCTTTAATTTCCTTAGCATTTAAAGAATATCCTGCGTGATTTTAATCAACAGGCCTAGTATTTGAAAATGTACGCACGTTTTATTATGCATTTCCAGCATTTGTATTTGTATCTGCAGTTTGAAATTCTTAATGGATTATGTAATTGTACTTGACCATTCCAAATATTGTAATTGTTAAAAGCCTGGTATGCTTCTTCATAAGCAGTATGAGTGCATTGTTCGTGTGCCAAATTAGACCAATGACGACAAGGAGATTACACAATGTGACCACCGTTTATGACGACATAGTTGCAAGGATAGACTTAAGATTAGTGCTGAAATATGTCTTGCAATAGAGATCTGCTTGTAACTATAGCAATAAACCAAAGCAAGTGCAGCATTTAACAAATTAATTTTAGATCAAACTGCGTCTACTATCTCAACTGGGTTTTATTCTTTTAGATGAAGAGTTCTTTTGGAAATTGTGTTACTGTGGACAATTTGTAAAGCATGCATCGGATTATTGATTGTTTCGATGGTAATTTATCTATTCGGTTTTAGAATTTATGTCAACTTAAATGTCCTGGAAAATGTTGACACGAGCTGAATCAATGACTCAATTCAGAGATTGGTGTTAGGGAAACTGAAGCAAGGCGGATCACTCCCGCCAAACTACGGCCACCAGTGTCACCAGAAGTCACAATTTGGAAACATGTGTTCCGGCGTCTCGAATGTACTTTTGAGATAGAGACATATCTCGGTTCCGGGTTTTAGCATCTCATTGTTAGAATTCAGTTGCAGCTTTTTCAGACTTTTTAGTTGAAAAATTAGGCATGCGCATGACGCAGGGGATGGTCAGTGGTATGGCGTCCGTCCCATTGACAACCCTGAACAACGATTATGCTATAGTCGGGAAATTAAATTTAATTAGGTGAGGGTGAATGAACTCGGCAGCACACTTGTGAATAACGATAAAGTTAGTCGGTGTAGCATATGAAAATGAATTTGTATATATTATGTTGGTACTGAATTAATGATTACACAACAAATTCTCTTTCAAAAATTGCTGATTAACAAAAAGATTCACTGTATGAATTGGCATGTAGCAAGAATACGTCATTGTATATGTGCGCTCGTATACAGCCTTCGTGAAAACATCGAAGAGGTAAGCAATTGATACATATAGAAGGAAAATTCTAGAAGTACTAAAAGTGACAACAGCATTTACAGAAGAAAGTCACATTTTTGGGTGGTCATTCAGCTTTACTGCCACTGATGAGACTATGACATTGGCTTGACGTTGTTGCTCGTGGCAGACCCCAACAAAGTATTCTAAAATTCGTTGCTTGGGTCAACAGTGATTACTTTCTGTAAAGCAATGCAAATACAACGAAATTCTTCTGGAAAAGCTGGTAAAAGAATGAAAAATACTTCTACTACTTTATAGGGTGCCGGTTATCTGTCTGTCAAAAACTGGTCACTTTATTGTATATTGTCGATAGCATGCTATTTGTAAGTTTACTATGTCGATTTCTTTCTATAATATGCTGTACTTCATAAAGATCGTCGATCGCCAGTTCGCCGAGTCTTACTGATGAACCTTTGTAGACGCAACGTTTACGACTGCCAAAGAATTTTCGTGCTGAAATTGCTGTAGTCTGATGCCATCTTTCTGTTTATACCCAGGCGAACTGGCTCTCTGCAATCTTTATGATTATCAGCCGCACGGAAAAGACAGGATTAAAAAAACGCAAAGCAGCCTATTGTTCCTCTTGCTTAGCCAATTTAGGTATTTTAAGGTCGGTTGGGCCATTTCGAACATCACTGACGAGCCTTTGTAGGGCAAAACGCGACGTCTACGGCTGCAAATTTCGTGCTTAAATTGTTCAAGTCTGAGGATATTTTTCTATGCTGTACTTTCATAGTTAGTCAGCAGTAGAGGCATGCTTCGGATCGGATTGGAGGTGCTCAATCCGATCCGGCGGTTTTAAAGCAAAATCCCAATCCGATCCGACGACTACTCCAAACAGTAAGAAATAAATAAGTATTAATTACTTTTCATATATCTGCTCAATCTCCAACATGGTTATTTTCCTTTGGTCTGTTTCACTCAAGAGATAGGCCTATTAATAGTCCGGCAGCCAGAGCGAGTTTCTGCAGGGAACGAGGCCGAAAGTGAGACTTTCACAGAATGATGTACACCCTATGCATACTACGAATCTACACGTCTGCCGAGTTCTAGTGAGTTCCTCTTCTTGTCAGACAAGATCAAAGAAAAACACATGTAAATCCAATGGGACGCAGATTGCAGTTTTTGGCTAAAATGAAATTTTGTATGTTTTCTCTGATTAAACGAAAAAGTACTAAGCCCAGAGTCATAATTTTTTGGCATGGAATGTCCTCAGGTCATTTCCTTTCATGTTCATGCATCCCTGTCTATAAGCTAAACACATTCAGATTTGGCGAACCTCTTAATGTCGGCAAACACAAAGATTTTGAGCACCTTTATCCACATTCAACCACATTCTCGTATACAGTTCCGACTAGATGCATGATAAAAACACATGCCCATCATAGGAAATGACCTGAAGCTATTCCATGCCAAAAATTATGGCTCTAGACCTAGTACTTTTTCGTTTAATCAGAGAAAACATACAAAATTTCATTTAAGCCAAAAACTGCAATCTGCGTCCCATTGGATTTACATGTGTTTTTCTTTGATCTTGTCTGACAAGAAGAGGAACTCACTAGAACTCGGCAGACGTGTAGATTCGTAGTAGGCATAGGGTGTACATCATTCTGTGAAAGTCTCATTTTCGGCCTCGATCCCTGCAGAAACTCGCTCTGGCTGCCGGACTATAATCATATTTCGTTGCAAAGAAAGCCAGAGTAATTGTTTCTGAAATAATTGAGTTGAAGAGATAATAATACCGAAATATTGGAAGTTGGATGAAACTTGTGAATCTACGTAGCTGCCAAATATACTTTAAAGTAAAACAAAAAGCCAGTACCCTCACTATACTAATTGCATTACAGTCTTCAGCAACAATGCTTGATGTTTTTGAATTTTCACCTCGGCATGCAGCTTTTTCTTTATTAGCTGTTTTGAGAAACCATTATGCACTGATGCCATTTTCCTGATGAAGCATTGCGACTGTGAGCAGATATAACTGACGGATTTGATTTGTTTGATTACAGTTAAATTCATTAATAACCTGTTAATTCTACAACTCTAGCCAGCATGTGTTTAACCATACTGCAACTTAATTAAAAAGTTTCTATTTTCTAACAGTCTCAATAGAATTTATTGTGTTTTCTTCGTCCTCATCCCCTACTGAAAATGAAAAATCGATGCAGCGCATTCTAAACACAGGCTTTAACACGTCTCAATAGGTAAAACAGAATGGCAACATGACTTTCGATAAGACATGTCAAATTACACTAAGACGGTAAGAGGAAAATGTGAATTTATCGTCAACTTTTACATTACCTAATCTCTCGTCAATAGGTTATAATCTCGTTGCCAATGAACATTAGAATTTAATGACTGTTGATCACGAAATTAAATCTGGTTTATCACACGAGAAGTTCTAGAACTCGTAAGTGTATAGCAATAAATAAAATGCATGTGAGATGGAACACATTAGTTTCTGAAATCTAAATTGTGTAACATCATTACAACTTAATCAAAACATTATTGCAACCTCTGTTCTCTAACGTTGTTGAAGCAGACCTTTAGACTGGTTTGAAGTTTGTCGGCTTGACACGTTTCTTGTGTGTCTTTATCAAAATTTTTCGAAGAATGTCAAATAAATAGACAAAAATTATAATGTGCAACAAAGTGATACAAGAAACTTTGAAGGCATTGGAAAAAATGTGAATAATAGCAAAAAAGCTGTAGTAACTGATACGCAAAACAGACATAAGACAAAGGCTTATTTCATGTCAGAAAAAGCTCGAAGGAACCAGTATGAGAACCCCTATGCCATAGCGAGTCAGATAGGCCGCAGAAGAACTGGATGCAGCTACACTGGCTAAACGTCATTAGAACTATCTACTTGTGTCCGTGGCAGTGGAGCTGCACCGTCTTTTTCGAGCAGTTGGCCTGCCGCCCAAAGCATTGCCAGTGGGTTCGGGGACCCACCAATGCCGCAAATGCGTTGAATATGTCACATGTTTACCTTGTAGCATATGGAGAAATGCAACGGAGAGCAATAAAGGGAAGTTTGATCACAAATGAGCCATTAGGTGCCAGACCTAAAAACCTGATTAATTAACATGAACATTTGACAACTATTCATAGGAAACCAGGGTGGTGCTAATTGGACAATCGAAACCTATCACGTATTTAGCATGAATATGTCAGTGCTTGCAAGTTGACCGGAACACACTACCGACAATAAACCATTCCGACGAGTTAGTACCTGAAGGAACCATAAGCTTCCTGTGACAAAGCTTTATTGCGACTCCGCTTTCACCTTTTCGCCGCTTTGGGGCGCAGGATGTATAACAAATAAAGGGGATAAACGTTAAAGCTGTGATGGATCATAAAAAGTCGCACTCAACATCGACAAGATTGAAGGCCTCCCGGTGCCTGATACAGTAGATCCCCCTTCTGTGACAATTCAAAAGCACTTACTTCGAAATTGAAAGGCATATTGACAAGCAAATTAATGGATTTCCCATGGGATCCTCTATCAAGTATTGCGGCTACTATCTTAATGAATAAAATTGAGAAGCGTGCACTTCATAGCATCAACACCACACCTATTTCCAAAAGATGTGAACTGACGATTGCTTCGTACTGAGATGGAAAAGAAAGTGCTCTTGAACTGAACTATGACATTCAATTTAAAAGAGAATTATTAAAACAAAAAAAACTCGGATTTTTTAACTTCACTGTTAGAAACTACTAACACAAAGAAGTTTGAGTTTGAATTCTACAAAAAAAGCAAAGAAGAACTTTTCGCCAATTGTTATTTAAATATCTCATTAACAAAGCTGAGTACCATCAGAAGCTATAGTAAACGAATGACTGAGCTGCGTTCAAATTCAATTTTTAATCAACAGTACTTGCAACAATTTGACAAAAGTTTTTGACTAAACAATAATCTGATCTACATTAGAAGTAAGGGTTTGAACAGGTTTTGGTCATGTCCTTGCACGGATTCTTAGGGACGTGCAAAACCTGCATGCATATGTGTGTAATCGCCTTGCTCTTTGTTCGACATTTTGAACCTTCTTCCAAAATTGGTTCCGCAATCGTCACATTAACCCCAACGCAATCGTTCAATAAGTAGTTAAAGCAGTTGTCCTCAGACCTCACCTTGTAAGTGAAAAATGACGCCAGAAGTATTGAAAATTGCTCTAGAATTTAAAAATTGGAATAGGCCTACAATGTAAATACTGATGACCACAGGTCAGATATTTTACGTCACTGTACATGCAAGCACGGAAGTAACTAGCAAAATATCATGTCGATAAAGGCCATGCTAGCACAGTGTAATCAGACGGGACAGCTCATGTTTGGGCACATCTGTCCCAGCCCAGGCTGCCGTGGAAATACTTATTTCCATTCCATGAATGATAGAAATAATGAGGCGACGATGATGGAAATTTCCATCAATATTTTTCCTTTGTTTTGAGCAAGTAAACTTCACATCGGTCCTTTCATGCTCATTGCACCGCAATTTAAGGACTGCCATTACAGTATTGTTGTAAATGCCACATTATATTGTATTGAACTGCATATCACTTTATTTATCAAAGCTGGAATATGCTGCTAATTAAGTGAAAGCAAGACTTATGTTATTATCAGTTTCAAAACTCAAAAATCAAAAATCAAAAAGCCATGAGCATTGCACATGCAGATGAAGTGAATGACCCATGTCATATTACATAAATGCAGTTAACGGGTTGTCGTTTCATATTACTACTGCTCTATTGTGCAGCAGAGCTTCGCATTTATGAATCATGTCATCTCTGCCAAAATTAACAAGAAAATTTTAATTCAGCGTTCTACTCGTTCAGCACTATCACTCGCAAAACCTTCTTGTTGACTATCGACAGTGCATGCGCAATACTGTACAGTGTGTTGTAAAAATGTAATGAATATGCTTCACACAACACAATGTCAGGCCTTGTTATAATCTCATGGAGAAGAGTTTTACATTGGAACCATCTGATGTTGGTAACATCCATAATTCACTCCATGTCAGAAATACAGTCTTTCGTATGAAGCTGATGTTGCACAATTGGCGTAGGATTGATAGTTTGATTTCCTGTCTGATATTTATTGATAAGAGGAATCACTAATGTCACTCCATGCATAAATCAAGATGACATCAAGCGTTTGACGAAATTATAGCTTTATGTGGTACTCTCAACCTAGTTTTGGAGAGTATAGATAGCAATGAATCGACATGATTTGATAATATTAAGAAAACATAGCACCATGCGTTACCGCTTTAAGAATATTTAATACACGCACTAAAAAATTAACGCGCTTATTCTTCCAACATGATAATTTATTTAAAACCCTTCATGAATATCAAAAACCCGTTTTCGATGTAAGATAACCCTAACTTTTATATATCCATGAGAGAAATAAGACAAGACCAATTAAGCGAAACATTATATGAATATATAATATTCTCATCTGATAATATTTCCCGTTATTGGTTTGTTTTAATCAACTTAAATATTCAAATAAGACATTTTAATGTTCAAACGTTCATACATTTTTTTGTTAATCGCTTTGTGAAACGTTTTGATTGCGGATGCAGAAGCGGAATTATGATCTGACAGATTATTTGTGGCTTTATTGTTTTCACTTCGCTATTGTTTTCGCAGTTGTTTTCAATTTTTATTTTAAATTTTCCAAGTTCTCAACTTGAAAATAAGGGATAAAGCAAATTGGCTCTTTGGGATTCCCGCATGCCACTGCTACCACAGTAGCTTCCTGTCTATATCTGGAAGTGGTCTTCAACTGTGTGATGCCCAATTAGATGAAGTATATGGAAATTTTACTCTACTGCAAGATGGAGGTCGCCTCACTGGCATTCATCAGTTCGAAGGTTCCTCAATGATAGACATCCTCAACGTTGGAGTGGACGTCATTCCAAGACAGAGCCCTTTCACCCTGTCACGAAGTCCTGACATCTATCCATTTAATATTTCAATGGGGTTTACATACCATCTCTTTCAACAAATGTTAAAGGTGCCATTCATAAATCACGTGATGCTAAAATGCTTAATTTTGAAACCACCATCCCCCCTCGATGATGTCTCGTGATGTTCGCATGAACCACCCCTCCCCCTCTTACAGATCACGTATTGAAACTGTCTTCTTAAAGATGGTAGGCATATAGGGCATATTCCCTTCCCATGACTGCCCCTCCCCTTTGCCTTGCCAACATCTAACCAAATAAAGATAAGAACTTCTTCTCATTTGCTTCATTGCCTAATATTTGCTAGTGGAACGTTTCATTTGAAAACTTATCTCAGCCCTCGGTTAAAATATCCTATTGCTGCCGCATTTGAATTAATGCCACCATGTATTTAAATTGCATATGAGCCTTAATGTAGTTAAATTATTTGCTTCTATAGTCTAGTGTCATTTAAATAAGCCTACTCAAGAATGTATAGGTATGTGCAATGAGAGGTCTCGTTTAAAGTATACATACACCTATCGCTTTCGAATATCGTCAGGTATAATTAAATAATGTTTGATTCTAAATTCTAGTATTATTCAAATAGTCAGCCCTATACCTCCAGCGTGTGACAACTTCTTGCGCCGTCAAAATCTGAGGCTAGTTTATCATTGTTCCATGGCCTGCACTCGATTGTTTTTGAGACGACGATCGCTCCACCTTTATTTCTCCTTTATTTCTATCATTTAGGCTTGATATCAGTCGACATTTTGTGATGAAGAAGGGAAGACCACCTCATCTGATGATGTTTCGTGATAATTTCTCCAACCCCCTCTATGCCATCATGTGATTTATGAATGACCCAAGTAGCTTAAAACTCAAATTACAGCAGCCATCCGAACAATAACGCCGGAAATGCTGCAATATGTGTGGCATGAGTTTGACTAGCGAGTGGATGTTACCATATCTAATTGGCGGTTGTGTTGAACATCTATGATGTCTTTTCTTAAATAAAGTTGTCATTCCTAACTAATAGTTTTGTAAAATAATGTAAGGGATGAAAAATCAGTGAAAACCTTAATTAGATAGTTTGTTTTTAATACGGATACCTGACTTTGAAAGTGACTTTTGAAAAGTTACACATTCTGTCAAATTATTACAAAAACAGCTGAGGAAAATTAAATTTTCAAAAAGCGCAATAATCCATGAAAAACTACAGAGCGTCACCTATCGTAGGAGATGATTTTTTTGTGTACTACTATAATATTTTGCCACAACAAACCTTTGAAGTTGAGCATTTTTTGTGTTTACCAATTGATTAGCCCACTCCATATCGAATCCTCGCCGTTTGTGGCAATAAGATTTCCTATTTTAAAATTACCAAATAAATTTACAAAATTATTAAACAATGACTTTGCTCTATATGAATGTGCTGTGCTTGTGTGAAAACTGATTTTTATCTATGCACACGCGCACGGGCATAGCACTCCATCAATGAATTTAGTGTGCATTTTCAGCATTTTAGATCGAAACACATTAAGTGAATGTAGCTGATGATAACTTCACAAATATATTCTTGCTCATATTTGCGGATTAATGATCCCAATTGATTCATGAGATTTGTTCTTCAGTGCTTATGTTGTCAATCACCACCATTCATTCGCCCTCAAAAGAAAATCCTCAGCGTGTACCTCCTTTTGTGTTCTATATGTGTCTTCCTTGGACGTTGCTAAGCTATGCCTCGTTAGTGCTGCTTGAATCAGTTTGAGATGTAGCATGACACTTGTATTGCGGTGCATTAATTTTTCATTGACAGTCAGAAAGAATTTTGGAGTGTCATTGATCATGCTGGTATAAATAGGCAACGTAGGAAATATTTTACTCTCATCTTCTTCAAAATGCATTATAGAAAATGAAAGTTCATTTCGTACTTTCTAAATTAACTTTTTTATCAGTTTCTTGTTGTATCTATTCGGTATTGAAATTTGACAATTTTGATAGTAAAACAAAACAAAATCTGATACTTTAACAAAGCACCTTGTATAACCTTGATGATATTATATATCCAATGTGGTCCTACTTGGATAAGTGATTGCATCTAAAAATAGAATGAAAACTTCAATTTCATTCAACCAAAACATGAACGTCAGGCTGAAAGCCATCGAACACCAGAATCACTGTCGTATTCAAGCAATGAATCATGAGCATATAAGTACAACTGACACATGCACTGATACCTGAATGCTCATCATTCATTGTTTGTGAATTGCTTTATCGTCAATGAAAATTGACATAGGTCTACTACTGGAATGTCAGCAACCAGGCACTCAAGTCAAACCAAAGCAATTGCTTGTGAACTAAGACTTCTTTCATCAATGTGCCGTTGTTGCTGGGAATGTGAGGTACTGATAGTTCATAGCAGACCTCCATTCATCCTGATTCACAGATATGACACAAATTAATAAGTACAAATCAGAGATGCAGAGTCCTATCGTTTTGATAGGATTCCAAGTGGCAATTATATAAAGCCTATTTTTTTAAAAAACTGGTAACGTAAATCATAGATTATTATATAGGCTTATCTGAACCTATTTTTAGTGATCATTTCCGTATCCACAGACATCGGCTGTATTAATTATCAATCATTTCCGATGAAAGCCTATCAAATGTCGCTTTAAGTTGGATGCATACACTGTAAATCGTTCAATACCAATCACATACGAAGGACGCATACCAAAGTATTTTTTTGGTATATTTCTGTATTCTCTTGGTATATATTTGTATCCTTTTCGTATGCTAATTCAAATGTGGTATGCTTTACATACTAAAGCCATACCAGCACAATGTTAAAAGAAAGCATCAATCATTTTCAAAGTATGTTGATTTAAGGCCTTTTTTCAATAAAGATCACACTAATGCTACTACTGTTTTGTAAGTAGTGAGATAATGACATTCAACAGTAAAACTTCCAATACTGAATTCGATTTTAATACACGTAAATCTATGGCATTTCATGACTAATCAATAAGTATTCAGCCATCAACAATTATGCATTATGTAATTTTGAAATTAAGCATATTATCAATCCGAAATAAAAACACATTATAATTCATGAATGCAAAAGTAGTTATGTTTGAGATATATAAGTCAACATGGTTGCACAAAAGATATCGTTTGAATGAATTGATGTTTATCTACTTAGTTCATAAAGTAGAGCTAACTAAACGTCCTATTAACGTTGCTAGACAAGTAGCAATGAAGTCAATCTCGAGGAGCATAAATAACACAATAAATCTAAACTACTTAAATAACACACCATCAAAAAAATATATACACGAATGGTATTACTGAAAAATGTTGTTTGACAGTAGTATGTCATATATACATATTTTTTGCTATGTCAATTAAAGCTGCTCATACGAAAGACATACCAATTTGCATCGGGTCTCGTATGTAAAACATACCAACAACTCGTATTTCAGTGTAAAACAGCCAATCACAGATAGAATAGTTTGTATCGCTACATACCAATCACATACGAAAGTAAGTGAGGTGTGGTATGAAAAAGATACCAGATCTCTGTAAGCATACCGGAATCTCGTATCAGATGTTAGTTTCAAATTGTATGTAATTTTGGTATGTTTGTACAATTTTCGTATCCAGCGATTTACAGTGTACGACTGGGCTCCTCCCCACGGTGTGTTTTTTAGGGGTTATACCTCAAGTTTCATGCCCACTCTAGAAATCAAATGGAGATTGCTCAGTACACTTAGGAAAGTATGAAAACGCAAATTTGAAAAAAATCGATCGAGCCCTTTTGTTTCTACAACTTTTTTGCACTTTTTTGCTTTTTTGTTTTTTTAATTTTCGCACACTTCTTGAAATTATGTAAATACTAAAAGGATTTGTCGAGCCCCTTTAGCCTTGTGTATCCTTTTTCATTTTTTCCTTTTTGCATTAAAGTCTATATAACTCCCTGATTATCGTTCCGTCATGAAAACTATTGGTTTTGAAAACAAATCATTATTTCCATTTACAGAAATAATGAAACCATAACATAAACCAACAGCCAATGAGTCAAATATGGTGACTATTGTACGTAAATACAGCCTTCAACAGATTTTTACCGCACTCAGGATGCTCCATGGAAACTTTGAAGTTTTGCCATGTTTGACTGAAGCTGTAATGTACAGCTTCACTAGCTTGCTCACTAAAAAGTCCCAGTCCAAGCTTTTGTGAATTGCAGAAGTCTTCAATGTGATGAAAGATGACATGCACCTCAGGTGTAATATTCATGCCGGAAGTCAAATAGCTTTGACGAAATTTTGAAATTGCAGAATAAAAAGAAACGTTGAGGTGCACCGAGAAGCATGCATCAACAACAGCCGAAAAATCCTTGAGTGTCTGCAAAATGAGGCGATGATCTGGTTTGCAAATCGACTCCAGTACATCCAACTTTGACAATAGGAGTTTTACCGCATTTCCCGTGGAAGATCCACCATAAATAGCAGAACGTTCAATGTGACACAGTTGCAGCCATTTCTTAGCAACCGCTTGTTTCTTTGGACTCCAAGGCTTTGCAAATGTTGTTCGTAACACCGGTCAGTAAGTGTAATTCTGGTAGCGGTATAATGTCATGCACCGGCGTGTCGTCGCAAATCAGATAGTGGCGGATCAATGGTGGATGGACAGCATTGTCATAGTGTTTTGAGTGGGCTAGGTTATTGCCAGCACCATACCAACTCCAAAAATTTGATTTAAGTTGAGCCACTGTCCTGATATTTCCCTTATCCTTCAACTCGTTTCGTCGTGAAGAACACCATGCACATGGGTGAGTTGCTCCATGCGGCATTATACCAGAAATGATGTTAATCACCTTCAAATCTGCTGCGATTGCAAACTTGATTTGCAGTGCATTTAGCTTCAGACTAATCCAGAGTTTTTGAATATTTTCATAGTTCTCTTGGATAGAGGGAACTAGTGCGATAACGATGATTTTTCTGACCCTAGTGTCATTAAATGGGGATTTGGCGTAGTCATACAGACTGAATATTGACAAACATATTTTGAAAAAATCCCCGCCACCGTCTATCCCGATTTTCAGAATGGCATCATCAGCTGAAATGCCGCGTTTTTCCATTACATAATCAATCAGATTATCCACGTCAGGACAGTATGCAATCCACCGTGGAACATGCTCAACCATCTAATTGTCTTTCCTGATGAAGTCAAACTTCTCCACCACAAAGTAGTCATCAAGATGATGATCCATACTGTACAGCTCACCTCTTAGATTGCGTTCAATGGCTCGTTTGTTTTTGGTAGCTACACGAATATGGTGTCCCAATCTGACGGTCCTTCGCTGACTAAGATTTAGATCCTCCTGAATACGCCTCAATAGTGTTGATGAAAATCGGCTGTTCGTCACTTTCCTCATCATTTTCCACAACAGCCACCGTTAATGAACGGCCTCCACGAGGAGACTTCAGAGAAATGTTGCCGGCACCACACTGATGATTCCTCTCCTTTATCACTTGATGGACTATTTGCTCACACATCCTCGGCGGTCCTTCATCGATAAAGGATTTCACATTTTGCAGCCGCGTTCCAAGGGTGCAATGATGAGTTAGGCCCCTTCCAATTCTACTCAGACATTCTGAACAGATGGTCACTTTGTTGCCATTGAATGGTAGTGCAGATGCTGTTGTCGAAGCGGAGGCAGTGGAACTCGAAGCCGACGAATGGTAGGAAATGTCACGCAAAACATTAGAACGAGCAGTTTCACAAACCAAGCATGAACACTCCCGGTCTCTTATCTGCTGAAGTTGTCTAGTGCATCGTGGCTCTGCACCAATAACAATAATCGAAGAGCTTGATTGACCGATCGAATTTTCCGTTTGAATAGTCACTTAGAATACGACGACATGAATTGCAGATGGCGGAAGGTAATCTGGTATCGCTGACGTCGTAGCCATCCATCACATATGTTCTGATCACAGTCGTCATACTCTCAGTCAATAGGCGCATGTTCTCTCTCTTTGATTTCCCAAAGCAGAGCAGACAAATTCGTGACCGACAAGCGTCGTGATCTAGTCGATCCTTCGGCATCGCTGGTGGTCGCTGCAAGTGGTCATCAACATCTAGATCAACTGACTGCTGAACTGTACTTACGTGCGAAGCAGCCGAGTTGTGCGCACGCGCAACCACAACAAATTGATCGCGATTCACAAATCGAACTTCAACTTTACACTAATAGTCCGGCAGCCAGAACAAGTTTCTGCAGGGAACGAGGCCGAAAGTGAGACTTTCACAGAATGATGTACACCCTATGCCTACTACGAATCTGCACGTCTGCCGAGTTCTAGTGAGTTCCACTTCTTGTCAGACAAGATCAAAGAAAAACACATGTAAATCCAATGGGACGCAGATTGCAGTATTTGGCTAAAATGAAATTTTCTATGTTTTCTCAGATTAAACGAAAAGTACTAAGAACAGAGTCATACTCTTTGGCACGGAATGTCTTCAGGTCATTTTCTATGATGTGCATGTGCTTTTATCATGCATCTAATCGGCATTGTATGTGAGAATGTGGTTGAATGTGGATAAAGATGCTCAAAATGTTTGTGCTTGCAGACATTAAGAGGCTCGCCAAATCTAAATGCGTTTAGCTTTATAGATAGGGGTATATGAGGATGAAAGGAAATAACTTGAAGACATTCCATACCAAACATTATGACTCTGGCTTTCGTACTTTTTGTTTAATCTGAGAAAACATACAAAATTTCATTTAAGCCAAAAACTGCAATCTGCGTCCCATTGGATTTACATGTGTTTTTCTTTGATCTTGTCTGACAAGAAGAGGAACTCACTAGAACTCGGCAGACGTGCCGATTCGTAGTAGGCATAGGGTGTACATCATTCCGTGAAAGTCGCACTTTCGGCCTCGTTCCCTGCAGAAACTCGTGCTGGCTGCCGGACTATAAGTCGCATGCGCAGTTTAATTCTGATGAAGTTGATTGCTGAGAGGAACGCATTGATCACGGAAGACAAGTAAAGCAGAATGATGCCATAGATATCGAACAACGACAGTTTGTAGCGATAGATGGTGTCCTGACTAAAACAGCGACTTTATCATACATAGGCGTGACATGACTTCAAAGTCAAACAATTACAGGCACATAATTTCAAGAAAAGTGTACGAAACTTAAAAAAGCAAAAAAGTGAAAAAAAGCTGTGGAAACAAAAGGGCTCGATCGATTTTTTTCAAATTTGCGTTTTCATACTTTCCTAAGTGTACTGAGCAATCTCCATTTGATTTCTAGAGTGGGCACATAATTTCAAAAAAAACGTACAAAATTAAAAAAAGCAAAAAGTGAAAAAAAACTGTAGAAACAAAAGGACTCGATCGATTTTTTTCAAATTTGCGTTTTCATACTTTCCTAAGTGTACTGAGCAATCTCCATTTGATTTCTAGAGTGGGCACATAATTTCAAGAAAAACGTACAAAATTAAAAAAGCAAAAAAGCAAAAAAGTGAAAAAGTGAAAAAAAGCTGTAGAAACAAAAGGGCTCGATCGATTTTTTTCAAATTTGCGTTTTCATACTTTCCTAAGTGTACTGAGCAATCTCCATTTGATTTCTAGAGTGGGCATGAAACTTGAGGTATAACCCCTAAAAAGCACACCGTGTCCCATCTTGCTGATGCGTGCTTCACACGGTTTTCTCCAGTCTTTACCAGACAGGAAAGTCCCCATCCTTCTCCAAAAAAATATGAGTACACTTCCGATTTTAATATGCGCTTTGGAGGAGCCATCAAACACGATTAACGTGAGGGTAAGAGGCAATGTTCTCAAACAAACTACAATGTAGTATTTCATTGTCTCCGATGTGACCTTTGGTGCGTGAGTGTCATCAAGGCTAGGGAGGCCTGTCTTCTCTACTAAATCACCGAGTGAAGAGACAATCCTTTTCACTATCACGGTTCATTCCCTCAATAAGTACAAGCTTTGCATGCATTGCTGTCTCGACTGTGCTTATGTTTGTTGGAGGAAGTTGACATCAAGACATTGACAGCTATGCACGAGGACAAATAATTTGTTTGTATTATATTTCGGATGTAGTTATAGGCCGGAGTCCGGAGTCCTATCATTTGATAGGACTCCGACTCCAGGAAAGATAATAAGACTCCGGGACTCCGCTCCACATCCCTGGTACAAATGCCCCCGCTAGAATCATATCTTCCCTACCACAACTCGTCTGACCAGGATTCGAAAACAAGTCAGTTGGAAAGCCTAGCATCTGTTTCTATCCACCCGGCAAAATTGGCGGTGCAAAAGAAGCAAAGATGAAAGGATAGAAAATCAAATTTTCGCTTGGTGGGACATGCTTGGACAGTGGCCTACAGAGATGCCTAAGATCGATGCATGATTCCCGTTGTATGATAAACTTCTCTGAAAACAGTGAGTAATAAGGGAAGATATCATCGAATCCAGAATGTGACTTGTTTAATGATGCAGCCATAAAGTAGATGTAGCACTATTCTTCATTCTGCTGTCATTTAAACAATGCTTCGCACAATTGATAGAGAGAAAAACACACACACGAGTAACAATAATGCGTCGAACAGACGAAGTCAGATCATGCTGCTGACATCGCTGCGCTTCACGTTATCGTCTCTAATGCGAACAGTACTTGTCCGATCTGCATAAATTTTTGTATGTGGTTAGAAAATATACTCAAGAACGTCTGTTTGAAGTTTGGTAACGATTGATTCATTTTTGCAGATTTTAGACAAATTTGAAAACCTGGGGGGAGATAACCCATGAGTACCAAAGCGCTATCACAAGAGTTCCATAGATCCCATGCCCATCTGTGGGTTAAGCACTGATGTCGTGGCAACTCATGTCCACTACGTAGTATTTTCTTTCAATGTGCGCTCTAATCCTTGTGTCGGATTTCAGTGAATGAAAACGTGTCATCCATTGCTCAGCACAGCAGATGCATTACAAAATTCTATCGCGGAGGAAGCAGAGAACCAGCATCGAACCAACAGCTATCAGCAGACCGTGTACTGTTGCGGCATGTTGTTGTGTTGGACGTTATTACCAGTCAAGGATCCCTGGCATGCTATTTGAAGACTCCTATTTTCAGGCTTCCTTGTGTTTTATAATATGACTAAAACAATAAAGAGCCAATCTCCAGATTGCTACTGGGATTGAACAGAAATTTAAAGATGTTGTTTGATTAGTAGGCCTAATCCTTTTGCTATTTCAAAGGATATCATCAGCTCATCTACATTCAACATTATCTATTTGGTGCTTTGAACTAGATTAATCTGAAGGTTCCAATATACCACGAAATGAAGAAGACTGAAAGCAAACAGGCAATAAGAGTATTTTGAGGTAATAATGAAATGAATAAGACATCGGTAAGTCTTTCTGTAATGTATCTTTGCGGATCACTAATTGGGATTGAACAGAGGTTTAAAATATGAAATTTCAAAGCGTACGTAATTATGTTTAGAGTAAGATAATAATGTGCTAATCCCAGAAGTAGTCCCGGGAAGGAGCGAAAATAAACTTACATGTGCGATTTTTTTTAAAATGAGTGAGGTAATAGTGAATTCCGACTTTTATATATTTATGGTGTATGTTGTTCAGTTTTTCTGAGGCTACAATAAACGGAATTCTGTCATGTTATTGTAATCTCAATCCTGTGATCCTGGAATTGGAATCCTAAGATTCAACTAATGTTTCGTTCGACGGAAGTCGTCGACCTTTGAAAAACGTATCAATTTAGCACTATAAATCAATAACTACATGCTGAAAATCTTTTGATTATCCTCATATACGGAAGTGCAAAGATTTTACAACAAAGACTTTTACGAGTGAGTGCACGATCACAGCTATTAATGGCAATCAAGTTGATGATGTTGTAGAGTCAGTGTGTATAATGCCACCTGGTGACTGAATTCATTATTTTATAACACACCCTTTTTGTTTTCTTGATGCTGAATGCAACATGGGTGTCGATGTCATGTTCTACTTTGTCAATAAATCTGAGTAAGCTGTATGCAACAATGGAAATACTAAAGTGTTTATCTTCTCACTGCAAAGTGACCGGATTTTTTCCAAAACAGGGACACCATATACATCGGTGAGATACCTGCAATACCTGCAGGAGATGAAGCATCATAAACAATGTCGCTATCCTTTATAAGACTTCATTCTGTGCGCATTGCGGCGGCCCTCTTCATAAGAAGATGTCTCCAATTTTGAATAAGCAGCTTTCCCAGTGGGACTCTTCATTTTTCTCCCTGTTTTCTGATCCCTTTTTGACTTTTTCACCTTCACCTTTATGTATCAATGTGTTTTCAGTTATTGTCATAGATTTAGATTTCCATAGAGTAGCTTAATAATTTTGAATATCCTAAGTAGAAATTTATGAGCATGTATGTATTTCTCAGTTACTAGCTTATTTCCCTGATGACGGTAGGATGATCCCCCAGAAAGGCCTTGTATATGATTTCACTGTAAGTTAATTATGAAAAGTGGTTGTTTTGTTTTATTATTTGCTACAAAATCTACAGAGGGGCTTCCTACTGGAAAATGTTTTCATCAAATAATTATTGTTTTTAACACAAGCAATGAATTTTAGAACTTATGGGCTCTGGCTGGAGTAACAGCGTCACACACATACTGCGGCAATCAAGTAAATTGCTTTTAATAGATCCGTGACTTCTTACTGAATGCCTTGCCAGTTTCAGTATTTTATGGCATATTTCCATCTGCATTCTGCACTAAGTGACAATAAGTGTTGACCGCCTCGCTGCTTTCACGTATGGACTCGTACAATAAGGGATTCTTACTAAGTGTTCATCCGTACAGTATACCTGTATATACAATATATGCCCATATGGATACTATCTGAACATTTACCGATGACTTGTTGTGCAATCATCAATTGTATGTAGGGCAGTTGGGAACGTTCCCGCTGCTCTTATAATAAAGCACAACTGAACATAATAAAGTACATTTATTAATCTATGAGATGGCAATGTACCTAGTTGGCCACAAACGCCAATGTGTGTGTCTCAAGCTTCTTGCACACCATTGACGTCACTTTCTATGTCGTTCGCTCAAAATTCAAGTAACCAATATCCAATATGGACAATAATCAATGCCGGCAGCGCACAGCTCACTGCTGCAACATAGTCAATTCCGCCGAGTCAGTGTTGGGACTCAGTGCTCATACTCACTACATTACTGTCGTCCGTGCTGAGTCGTTGATACAGCCTCTATACAGTAATGGATCTGTCAAAACATTTTCTGCGCTGTTGGTCGATCTGGCTGCATTAGAGTTTTTATTAGAGATCTTATCATTGGATGCTATAATTTTTGAATCAAGGATATATTAATATATATATTAATTATATATAATAATATATATATGTATATTATAGCAATTGTTTTTAATTATGTTGCAATTGGTTTTTTGATAACATGCCATGCATTTTCTACGACTGAGAGAATCCGATATTGATATTTATCTATGTTTTTCTGAGTTCATAAGTCCTTATCTAAAAGTTGCATTTGTGACTACAGAGATCTTTACATTCAATATTTCCGTATATTCAACAGAATAAACTGAAAAAGCTGGAGCTGAGATTTGACACTGAGGTTCTGAAAAACCGTGACGCCGAGACAAATGCGCCAAAAACTAAGATTGCGCCGGTAAAACTGGTGTGTCCGGGCACACTGCTCTTAACGCATCACAGAATAAAAAAATGCATGAAAACTATATAGACCTACATGTACTTAGATTTTCACTTTCTGAAAGACTGTCACAGCCTGTAATGACCATGAGTGCATTGGGATGACGCAATGTGCTTTAAATGTACCTTTTATACTTATATGTACTTTCTGTTTAGTTAAAGGGTCTGAGGGAATAGAAAACATGCGAGGAAAGTCGGAAATGAGTAATTTTACAATTATTAGCGAATTTCGTGGGAGGGTAAACTCATTTGGATAGTGTGTGAAGTTCGCGTTGAGGACAGTACAATCAGAGAGTCGCACTGGTAATATTCCGATATTTCTTCATCATTAAAAAACTTTCAAGTCCGTTTAGAATAGAATAGATAGAATAGATAGCTTATATAATCGAATTCTGCCAAATTTTGTGAAATGATTGCTTCTTCAAGGCTTTCTCATACTCGTATCTTGCAGTGGTCATGAAGAGCAGCTGAGTGTCTGCGCAGGTACTGACTAATTAATTGTAAGTATGATTATAAGTACATGGTTCAAGCATGGAGGTCGGATTGCTAAATTTCTATGTTATATAGAGCGGACTTGAAATATCTTCAACATGCATTTATAACAAAGATAATATAAATTCACATCATAGTCATCTGTAAATGTGTCCTATAATGATGAACAGTTTGCAAATCCGTCTGGACTCATTAGAAGGAAAATTTTCAAAACTTGATATTTACTTACAGTGGACGCACGCAACAACATTGACGTTGCATCATCGCACCAACGAATTGAACTGAAACGATGCATTGCAGTGTTAATTGTGAACATTAAGACATGAAAATTCTGGCGAAAAGAACCGAAAATTCTTGATAAACTGTTGCACAATGTATATCTTGAGCTGAGTGTCCTCTATGAAATTGAAAGATAATTCTTTTAGATTACACTTTTTGAAAATCAATGACATGGCTGTCCATTAAAGATGAAATCACAAAATCGCCAGTAGAATCGTTTATAGCGTTTATAGGCATTTTGGAATATCACTCTGCTCAGGATCGTTTGTATTGGATTAAGAAGATCAATCATACAAAAATGGGAACGAGAACTGTGGTCACAAGATCAATTTTTATCATGACTTTACAGATTTTTCCAACATTTTTCATTTTCGAAAAAGTAAGATCTCACCACTGGATCTTGCTCTGCGTGAAACATTTAGGTTCTACATCATTTGCATCAGCAGTGATCTCAAAATAATGACAGAAGTCCTGAACTAGACCCGCTGTCAGAGGACTGGTGCTATCATAGTTATCTAGCATAGATATCAGATCTCCATGGGACGGAAGTTGTGAAAACACATTAAAACGCTGATTTTTTATTTCCAGCCCCCAACTATATCCAAACGTTCACTAAAAACTCATGTTGTTGGTTGTTGAACCCATTTGACAAGGCCAGAGGTCCCTGTCTTTCTCCCCCATCACCCTTGGTGTTGCAGCCATATTTTCAGATATTTCTCAGAACATTGATGTTGCCTAAATTTTTTCAAGGGTATGAAAAATTTGTAGGAAGAGCAGTTCGAGCTATAGGTCTAAAAACATCGCTTGTTTAAACATGGTCTTAAAATATGTTAATTTTTTTGAGAATATCGTATCATATTGACATGACAACCGACGGCAAGCAGACACAATGATTGTAGACCAACCGAAGAGATGTTAAATCCTGCGAAAACAAATGTAGCTCGTTGATGACATAGCATATTTGCATGTATATTTCTGAGCATCAGAATTGCAGCTCAGGGTTCTCTCACTATGTCTATTAAGCTACCCATGACGTTGGCCATTCAGTAGGTCGGACATTTAAAGTAGCACTCAAAAAAATAAGTCATTTTAATATAAAAACGTTTCAAAAAGTATGGATTTTTAACCTTAATTTACCACTACCCGATCACATGCCTTGCGGATCATATTGTTGAATGAAAATTAAATATCATTAAATCAGTTGGAAAGCTGAGAAATGCATGTATGAAAATGAGGTTCATTTTTATACAACAACCAGATTAGCGTCATAAAGCCAAACCTTCTATTGTCTCTCTAATTAATTAAATCTTGTCTAATGATTTCATAGCTAGATGTCAGCTTGAACTTTATTTGAATTTCACCACTCTACTTTTATATTTCCTTGCACGCAAAGCTCTCTCTTCATAATCAAATCATCAGCTAAGTTAGGAATACAGATAATCATCATGTTTAGTGCTACAAAAATGACACATTCATGAGAAGATAGAATGTTTAACTTTCATCGACTGAGAGTTGCTGCTTTAACTTCACATTTTCGGTATGCAAGTACTACACCACCGAAATGCTACTATAATAAAAAAGGACGACTTGAGGGACAGGCACACCAAGAATACAAAGGATTATGAAATGACACAATAGTGACTACTCAAATGTGTCGTTGGTGCTTAAATTTAAAATTGTTCAGAAATTAAATTGAAAATTATGTAAGTAGTAATTTTACAACATCTGAATTTGCAATATTCTATGTTCGATGTTTATTGTATCATCACTGAACATCATGTGATTCAAAGATTCGCATTTGAGTGATTTACTCTAACTCTGCACACTTGTTAGGCGTGAATATAGCGTGAGAAATTTATAAGGCAAATGTTTGCTGTGTTGTTCCATGAAAATACGTGCTAAATGAATTGAAAAGTAGAATACTGCTCCGGGCGTGAGTGCAAGATTCAATGAAATTCACCTTACCAATCCATGCTATCTCCCTGTACCGGTATATGGAAAACAGACAGTTGGAATAATCTTCTGACTTTAAATATGTCAAAGAAATAATCGATTTGATGAATAAAAGCTGCTTGATGTTCGAAATGCTGACGGAAAGAGCCGGCTGGTACAACAATTCTACGATTGACTTTTCCAGCCATCGTCTCGTACACCTATAGCACAAAATGACCGTTTCGCCGAATTAGCATTATCTTTCACATGTTAAGTACGTGTATTTCTGCTCAACAATGAAGACAACATATCAGTAAACATATCATCACTAAGTACTTATTAGACTTCAGTCATGCATGTAAAGCGCAAAGGAAATTTGAAATGATAGTGCAGAAGGTAGTGTTGGGTTACATGTCACTAATAACAAGCATGAGCTTGACCTCTCGAAAAATATTTTCTAAATAATGTAGGAATATTTATAGACGTGTTAATAAAAAACTCATGTGGAGAACGATGAGGTGGAGAAGCTTGTGTGTCCAAGTTTAGAAAATAGAAAATCTTTGTAACTGTCAGGTTCAATTTTGTTGTTAATGTTCGGGTGCAGTTTCTTGATAAAGAAGGCGTCGCGCAGTCGCAGATTGAATCACTACCATTCAATAGAACATTGATTGAGATTGTTGAGTTGACACATGTTTGTGAATGTTTGTAAACACAAGAATTTTGTTTGTTAAATTTTGCTTGTTGTAATGGCACCTCCTATGTAAAAATCATTGCACTTATTGCATGCGATCGGATAAAAGAAATTTAGCTGTTGATAGTAGTTTTCTTTGCAATAGGACAGTTGTTAATATAGCAGTTTAGTTGTTGCGATTTTTTTATAAAATCTCTTCTTAATGTACTGCCTTTTCTCGTTATCACAACATCGATACAGTCACGATTAAGGATATTTTATATTTACTTGTCAACTTTGTCAGACGCGAAAGGAAAGTATGCAGAAGTAGGTTTTCTTGTTTCTTTTGATTTGTGAATTTCATTGGTGGCACTCCTTCGGATCTTTATTTCAAGATATCCATTCAACTGAACAACGGATGAAATGCATGAGCAACACGCTATGAGGAAGAAAGTTCTTAGTTAACGGCAAATGTTCAACTTTATAGGAGTATGACGATGCCAGTCTCTGATGACTCTGCCAACTGCTACCATGTCGCCCTCGAGACAGGAGGCCTGGCAGGTTAGGACGTGTGCACTTGTCTGTGCTACTCCGCAGCAGCAGTTATCATTTCGAGCCAGGCCGGATCAGAAGGACCCATGCGAACTACAAATTAATTGCTTAAGTCTCTTTTGTCATGAGTTGTGAATAATAAGTTCCTAAGCTCCCACTATGTATAGAATTGGTACAAATCACCCAGTCATATTGGAATCCGATGCATTTCGCTGAAAGCTAGCACTCAAAATGTTTGCTAAAATCGGTAAAACTCAGACCTTCTAAAAAGTATTATTCAAAATATGTCGTAAACCTGATATTCCAGTGTTCCAAATCGTTAGAGTTTGAAGATGCGCATGTTGGGTGGTTTAGTTGTAGGAGAATCACAGCAAAAATGTGACAGGGGCGGAATCGCAAGCCCCCTCTTCCAATCGGTATTGGATTGGGCTAAGAATTGTGTTGAGTGTCTGCCTGATTATCATACTGTGAAGAGAGATTGTAATCTGGAAGTTCTTTTTACTGTTAATGGTGAGTTTAAGATTGCTGTTTTTAGTTTCTGCTGTTGTCATCGAGTGTTGCGCAGTTGCTTCACCTTATCCGTTCCAAATCCGTTTGATTGTTGGTCATTGTAGGTCCAAGTGGCTAGGCGTCTTATGTCACACTGTTTCGGTGCTATTGTTGTCATTTGACCGACACTCTTCTGTGGCTTTATTCGTTGCTGAAATTCCTTCGACTTATTTGTAATCAACTAATGAATTCAAGATTGCAGTGTACAGAAAGATATTCTTTCATAAATGTACAGCCTGAAATTAGCTGGACTGGTCGTGGTCCAACTTTTTCATGGTCCGACACAAAGTCTGGTCCGAATTGCGCGGTCCATTCTAGATGGTCCGGTAGCCAGAACGAGTTTCTGCAGGGAAGGCGGTCGAATATGAGACTTTTACAGAATGATGTACACCATATGTCTACTACGAATCTGCTCCTCTGCCGAGTTCTATTTGGTTCCTATTCTTATGTTTGTTTTCCCTTTTAGACTGAATAGGCCTACTGTCCTCAATTTAGACCTTTTCTTTGAGTTCCATTGTCACGCACAAATTAGTCACCCATGAAATATTCAGACAGTGCATCAGAGTCACAAGAGTGCACGCTAGAAGAATAAGACTCAAATAACACGCATACGTGGTTTGAATGGCAGATAACTAGATTGGTAAGAAATCCTTGAAAGATACGGCATGAAAGCTACATCAAAACTTATGGGAGAATACTTTGAATGATTGGCATTGATATGACAGGCTTAACAGTTTGCAAAATAAACTTTTACAATCGAAAAAGACTGCTGGGGGAGAGCGTAACAACATTCATAGCCTTTTGTATTTTTTCGTCCCATACCTCCATAAGATGATATACAAGCTTATAGAATATATGAAAATGGTGCAGTGATGCTTCAAAACATACAGGTTTTGGACTTCAAGGGTGACATCTAAGCTTTGGTTAATGAAATAGAGATTTCAATAATGACATTGAATTTTATTAGTGACGTAGTGACTTCAAATAAAGAAAAACAGAATTCAAAAGGGAATGTATAGCATTTGTCCAAGATATCACAATGCTATGATTGAAAGTCTCATTGTCTGTCATGATTTCACATTGTTGATGACTTCTTCGCTATGTCTCACATGAATTGCTATGTTCTTACATGACTCTCTGACTGTAAAATGTTGCGGCCTGTATCTGTATCATTGACTATCATGTAACAAATGATAAAACTATCTAATCTACATTGAGCTCATGCTTTATCTCATATAAGTAATTTTCACATTCTTAGAGATGAATCGTTATGACCATAGTATATTGTCACATGGATAAAGTAGTTTCAACACTATTCATATAAACACACTGCAACATTATATGCTTCTTGCATTACGAAGCTCTTTTTAGAGAAGACGAAATGCTCATGAAAATTTCGTGACCAATTTTATTTGATTCTGTCGAAATTAATGACTGCAATGCCTTCGCGTAAAAGAAAGTTTCACATTCATTGCAAACATGATTCCTGATTTCATTGTTTTCTATCTTTCTAACACTCCTTTTTAATTTACAGGCGGTTTACCATTTAAACTTCTGAAGATGGGACAATTTTCAACCCTCGTATCATCAGTCTATGACGATGACACATTCATTATGAAGCATTTGAAACCTTTGAATCAAATCCCTCCGATCCTGCATCTCAGTTGGAAAAATGACATTGTCCCTGAGTTTGCATACGATCATTTCCAACTATGGAACTCGACACATTCTAATTGGACCTTCGTGTACTGGAAAGATGAAGACGTTCATAAATATGTAAAAACTGTTTTAAAAGACAGCAAGCTCTATGACACATATAAAAAATTTTCGAAGAACATAGCCAAAATGGACTTTTCACGTTATGTTATTTTGTACACAATTGGTGGCGTTTATGCTGATATCGACATTAAGCCTTTGCGACGACTTGAACCGGTTTTATCACATCATTCTTGCATCATAGCGCGAGAGCCTGAGGCATTTCCTGTCTCAATTCATCGAGAGGGTACTATACTCGCATCTAACTTTTTCATGGCATCAAGACCGGGTCATCCCTTTTGGCCTTTTTTGATGGAAAAGATTATTCATCGGGGCGGCTATCCTTTAATGAAAACAGGTCCGGTTGCAGTCACAGATTCATTGTACCAGTACACGTTGGCTCAGCCGGTCGCTGGACGAGAGTCTGCCGTGTATCTGGCACCCTCCTTGTATTTTGATCCTCCTCATGGTGAAAATGGAAAAGGTGATGCTATTCATATTCAAATGTTAGGAGCTAGATGCCGAGGTTGGAAGAAGGGAGGAAGTGTTGGAGGGACATTTTCAAATAGAGTATGTCGCATTTTCAAAACCGAAGGAAGAATTGATTTCGGCGCAATGTATCAACATCCAAAGTATTTTAATGGCAGCTTTGTTTGGCATGGAATGTTCAACAGCTGGAACTCAAATTCAGCCAGCAAGGTAAAATACAAGGACATCAAAACATTGAAGTTCAGCTTCACCAATCCTAATACTATGTTTTATAACCACGATGGTGATACAAATCCCTACGAACGTGAACGACACATTTTAAAACACGGAATTGAAGACTAAATTTTGTCTTCTGTTAAATTAGTTTTTCTTTTTGATGTATTTTAGATCTCGAGAGTCATTTATCAATCATTCGACAGAAAGTGCCTTCACACATCTTGAAAGTATGATTGAAATGGTGAAATCAGTGATCGGCTTGAAGAATTCTGTGACACTGCGCCCGATGCATAACTACTTGCTCCATTTACTTCATTCTGTTTCTATATCACAAATTATCATGAATTAGCATCTCAACACTCGAAGATATTTGCAGTCGAAATATTAAATGTTTTGTGATCGCTCATCAGATTTGGCTTTCTTTCAATAATGCCTGAAAGAGAATCAATAAAGAAGTCTTGATTTTCTAATCACAATGTGAATTCTATAATCATGCTCCTAAAGAATACTACATGTACCCTTTGTGGTCTTGAAATGTTATATTCACCCATCAATCGAGAAAACCTCCTAGTGTGTGCGTAAGCGGAAATACATGTGGATTCAATTGCATTACAAATGCCACCAAATGCCACTTGACCCTCGTACAATGATGAATCCATGAATGGATTATTCCAAAACTGAATTTCCTGCAATCCTTCATGTATTTCAAAGTTATTAAGGTCAATTATTCGACGTACATTAATACACAAATTTTGTTGACTAATAGACTTCAATGTAGTATCATGACGTTAAATTAACTGCAGCATGCGCCACATCTTGGGTTTGTAATCCGACCTTATTGGAAAGGTTCCTACCAGTAGGTATTCCATGTTCTTCCGGGCAACGATTAGCAAATCCACGGATGAGTTTGGCTCATGCCATTCAAGTCATATAGCATTTGTCAACAATTTTATTTGAGTAGCAACAATCCTTGCACTCAGTGATATTGACGACTCTAATGGTCATGCTGACTGTAATTCAAACGACGCGCTAAATGTGATTAGTCCTTTTTCATTAGTCCTTTTTCATTGGACGTTGAGGAGATCAACCATGTCAGATAAAGGTGAAATTGAATTCTTTTTTGCTTTTTTGAGAAATAGAAAATTTAATTTGCCGGTTAGATTTCACATGAAGGCCCTTCGCAACTCTGATGGCGATATTGCTGGTCTGGTATTCAAATTTTCATTGATTTTATTTTTTCACTGACAATGTAGGAGAAACAACAAAATGAAATATTGTTTTTGGTATAGCGAGAAATTGTTGACGGTTTGCTTTCGTCTTCATCCAGGTCAAACACAATTTTTGTGTAATTTTCATTTATGATGTGTACTTCTTACTTTTCATCACGGATGAAATGACACTGGTGATCTTTATTTTTTTGTTAATTTATGTTAATTAATTCATGAGAAAGGTCGACAATGTGGCTGTGAAATTTTCTATGCAATTTCTAATTGGTAAAATATTTTACTCTTTTCATGAAACTTCTTTTGCCGTAAATCTGACAGAGTTCAACAGTTTTTTGTGACCTTTTTATGTGGATGAATTGCAATAAACATTTCCAAGAAGGAAATATCTTCTCACCTTGGTTAATTTGAAGCACAGAGATAGATTCATCTGCGAGTGTGTTAGTCTGGAGCGGACATACCAAGCCCTTGTCTGTAATGGTACAAGCGGTAGAGATTGACATAGCCATTCGTCTCTCTTTGTCTTGTGTGATTGGCTAAGCACGCGCATTGCAGTAGCATCTCTTATCAGAGAACCTACGAACTTCAACGGTCAGATTGCAGGCAGGCCTGTCAAGTAAAAGTACGCATCTTTGACTCGATTTTTTTAGTGATAAATTCGTCAAATGGTTTAAGATTTGAATATTCATCCTGGTTGACTCTTCACAATCTAAATTTACTGACTGTATCAATGGGAGATTAATATACGTCTATTCGGAGATTTATTACTAGAGTCAGTTGGATGCTTTTTACGAAATGTGTTGGTATTGATCGATTTTTATCAAATAGATGCCGAATTTTAGGCAAAAGACCTCTTTCACATAGAAATTGAAGCAACTTACTATCATCAAATAGAAAAATATCACATTGCATCGAAGTGGTTCTTTATATCAGCGGAACTAATTCACCAAATTCATTTAATTCCCAAGCTTATTTGCGAATATCACCTGATAAAACATTGTCCACTCACTATTCTAGGATAACTGGTCAGTTGTCACTGATCTGGCTTGTTTGGTAACCCCATGTAGGCAACCGTAGAATTTCCTTGCTAGAGAATGGCACGATGGCCTGACCTGCATACCAACGGTGCCTATAGTGAAACCCAACTGAAGCAAGGGATTTTTCCACATATTAACTGATATTAGCTAAGCAACCAAATGATTATCTTGTTCCCTTTATGTGGCCACGTTGCCTGTGGGAAATTGAAAACTAGGTAACCATACTTTTACATCTATATAACAGTAATAAAATGACCGTTTTCGAGAGAAATAAAACATTTAAAAAATGTGACTCGTGAAATAAACGTTAGTCCATGATCACACGTAAACCTCCATGGAGAAAATGTTCGAGAACGATTTGAATCAAAAATTGGCTATTTAGCAAATGAAAGTGTTATTCAAGAAATCTGTCTGCACTCATCTATGACATTTTAGAATCTATGCGCTGATTCAAAAGGAACTGCAGAGATCAGATCTCATTATATCTGATGTATTGGCTCTAAGCGGTGTTGCTCTTCAAAAATGGTCTGATAAGAGGGACAACACATATATTGATGGACAAAAGGAATATGAATAAACGTAAAACGAAGGAAGCAAGAAGCAACCAATATATACCAGGATTGGATGACTTTTCCCAGTGGTAGTAAACACCAGTGGTAAAAATCGATAAAAATCACCTTCGTAAAAACTATAAAATGGGGAAAACTGGTCAAAACTGGCAAAAGCTAACTAAATGTGTTAAATGCACCATATTATTAATTCATATTTTCTATGGCAGATCCTCGACTTAATAAGACATTAGGAAAGACGAGTGTAATAAATTAGGACATGTATTAAAATTAATTGCTTATTCATTCATTGTGGCTGGACTTAGGCCAACCATTTGAAATAATTATGTGCATGAATTGTTGCAATCAACCTGTCACTAGCAGAGCAAAATTGCATAATCAAATACAATGATTTCAATTAACTTCGAAAGATGTAAATGGGTTCACATCATTATTCAGATTCAAGAAATGAAACATGAATTTAGTGAATCATAAAATCATGTCGGTGAAAATTCAATTAAAATCTTCAAATTTCAACCACGAAAGCAAAATAAGATCTCGACTTTTTCATGAAGACCTCCATTATAATGCAGTTCATGAAATTCCCTTGATAATCAGATCAATTTCCGCTTAGTTAGGATGCTTATTAGCAAATATTCATTCCTTTTGATATCCAGCTTGTTTCATACTACTTATAAATTTGCAAAATTTTGACTTTTTTAAAACTGCTCTAATAATTTTATGGAACATGATCTCCACAAAAAACTGAATCTCTTCATATAAAAATTTTTACTGTATACAGATACTTTTTTGAGTCGACACTCTACCTATATATCCCTACTTTATAGTCTGACACTATTTTGTAAATGCTACCTCTATTCTGTTCATTTCATGTTTATGCAACCTTTTTGCAATGAACACATGATGTTCTGATACGACAAGTACACCGATATTTGTAAAACGTGCACAATCTTTAGATTTAGGCCATTAGGTACAAGTCTGCAACCTATGGATTTTTCTCGTATTTGAACTATATGAAAACGTTTTGAAATTCTTATTTACTTGATTCACTCATTATGAAGCACAAAATACATGATGAAACATACTCAGGCATCACATTCGTTTACATAAGTGCAATCTGATTAGCGTGCATCTTGCAAGTATGCTTTCTTTACTCAAGGATGTTTTTGCTTGTATTAAGGTACAAAGCATTTCAATTTTCGAAAATTGCAACTGTATGATGATTTTTCAATACATAGACAATAACATACTTACGCAATTGTACGCATGTTGTTGCGCGACTACAATTATACTTTCCTAGTGGGAGTGCTGCTTGTAACAATCGATATTTTAAATCATTGTTTTGTCTATTCTTGTGTATGACAAAATTTGCAGACATTGTCTATATCTTTATAAAATTTATCATTAATAACCTACCTATATTTACCATAACTAATTAAAAACTGACTAACTTAATTCTTGCAGAATATCCATTTTAGAATTATTAGGTGTAGCCTACCTATTCCTTTGACGACAACAGACAAGACTGTAATAAAATGATTAGTTTCATCAAGAAAAACATGATCATATGACTTGAGCATCAGTCACATAAAGCTGGTGGAATATTATGCATTTACAGTCAATCCCTGACAATCGTAGACAAAGGCAGGGTAAGTTAGAATGCGATACGTTACTTGGATGATGCAAAAGTCAGAATGGAGATGCAGACCAGTATCATGTGAATATATCACACTATTGACATTAATGAACATTATTGACAATACAAGCTTCCAACATACCCTTATAGGCCTATTTCTATTAATTCCCATTTTCCTGATTTGCGCCACTTTTTGTCGATTTTTGCCAGCTTTTCCCATCTGCCCTGGTAAAAACAAACTTTTCCCACATAATTACCAAACCTGATTTATACAGGGATCATTTCACAAACTGAAACATTTCTCAACAAACGTATGAATAACGCCATCGACGCAATGCTGTAAGCACGGAAGCGGATGCATGCAAGAGAATACAGAGAATGAATCCAAAAGAATTCATTCATAACAGCTTGCCACTTTATCAAGCAACATAGCGCGTGGATCAATATTCTACTTTTACTGAAATTTCTTGGGGGAAAGCATGAGCCATCATCGCCATCTTTGATGGTGGAACCTACAACTATTTGCATATTTGTCAACTCCCAGCAAATAATACTGGAATATGAAAGAAAGTAGTGCTGCAGTTTTTTTGGTGCAACTCACATGGATGCGAAAAACGTTGCATTCCACTGCAATCAGATGCGTTCGAATCAGGGGCGTCGCGTGCTCCCAGACCACTGGCCTTCACTACGTAGTGGATTCCTATATTTCTGCAGCAGACAGCATGAACTGCATGAAATAATTAATATGACACTATCTCAATTTCAGTAAATTTTCAGACACCTGTACAAGTACGTGAACATTCAAGTCATGCTGGCATACGTGACTACCAGTGGCGTCTTCTCCGTACCTGCGAGGCCTTCGGCGCATCCTCAAAAATTATTTACCGACATTTATAAAAAAGAAGTGTCATCATTCATTTAAATTCTATAAGCTTCTCGTGATAGTTGTGCACAGCTTTCCGTCTCAATATCAGACGCTCAACCTCGAGAGTGAACAATTTTGCAGCACGTACTTGAATCACAGCTGCTTTCTTCGAACAATTGGACACACAAGCTAGTCGTGTGTTCAGACGGAGCACTGATGTTCAGACAGCAAAAGAGAGTTGTGTGCGTGTGAGGCAGTAAGCGCACGCGCCAGCGCCAATATTGGCTTTCCCAATAGAAATAGTGCTTTGCTTTCTCCAATTTTTGCAATGAAATTCTACACAATTCTTGATCGAGGCGCGGTACCTAAATATAGCAAGGGAAGCGCAACCCAATTGTTCCCGGATTCGCTTTATGTCAGAGAGGCCACTACGTCAACATTAGCAGGTGGTTGACGTTCAGACGACTGCGATAAGATGATGATCGTTCTCCAATGAATGCAGAGTAATGCATCTGACTCGAACACCCAGATTCGGTAGAATTCCATAATTTGTTTTTACGTGATTGATGCAACGCTATGTTTAGTACTGCAGATGAGATCATAACCACGTCTTTCGTCCCAAGTGAATATACTGAAAAGATGACAGTCGTCAAGCAAGGTAGGCCAACACCTGATATAAAAATTGAAGGCACTGACAGAGACAGAAATAAGAAATACACAAGACATTTTAATACATCAAAATTTCAAACATGTGAGTGGCTGACCGGCCGTGAGAAACACAAGAAACTGTTGACCCTGCCTTCTTTTCTTCTCGAGAAAATGTGGTCTGGACAGAGAGGGGATATAGTGATCTCAGCTCCTTGAGTAAGGCGGTTAAGTGACATGAGCAATCACTTCTCATGTGCACTTTCACTTGACCTTAAAAGATGTTCGGAAAATTGTTATTAAAAATTCAGCTTTTATGAAAATTAATGTTGCAACATAAAAAAGTCTAGTATAGAAATATAGTATTCCAATGCCGAGTGAAGGCTTATGGTCAGGGAGCACGCGACGCCACTGGTGACTACAGAATGGAATGAAATGATGTGAGAAATAGACTGATATTTAAATGAAAGTCACACTGAAGTCCACAGAATACCCTATATTGACTATACTTCATGTGAATTGTGATTCACTGTGAGTCCCATGTGACGGCCTCTTTTTCTGAACAGTCTCATAAGCATGCAATCCTAAGCTGATTGTTCGTCATCGCGACTCTTGTTTTCCCAAGATTTTAGACGTCAAATGACAATGAAAATGCGATGTTGATTTCTCACATGACGCTTGATCGCCTTGGTAAAATTACTATACAGAACATTCACTCTCGAGGCCGCTCTCGCCAACGCAAGACTGTTGTATAATAGCTTGTAACTTACATGTTTCAAATTAGGGCTGCTGAAATGTTTTTTGTGCTTCTCCTCACATTCTATCCCTTGAGAGTGGTTTAGTTTTTATTTCAATGACATGAACTTCGTGTACGATGGCTACAGTTTTCTTCATAATCCCTTGGACGACTGGTCGGTGTAAAAAGTAACCTCTGTTGAAATCGCCACCATAAACATAATATCACCAATATGCCTTGAATCATTATCTCTGACTGAATCGCACATCAAATTATGGAGACTTCATCGCTTCTCACCTTCCGATCCGACAATCAGCCATTGGTGAACGCAGACACGACGATTCAACGCGTCATCATCTTCTCCAAAATTTGGCGAAGCCACGAATAGGGAAAATTTGCGCCTCTCGCTATCTGAATCGAAGAATTTATAAATAGATATTTTCTTGCATTGTTGCAATGTACTTGCTTTTGCGTTTTTATAGGGAGAAGATGAGTCTAACTATCGAGCTAAGCGCACACGCTCCACATATCACACAAAAACACAAATCTCTGTGATTTGCTGTGAACACATCCCCAGCGCCTTGTGTGATTGCTTGAACATCCCTGCAATTAACAGCTGAGCGCTGGCGCTCGGAACGTATTTGAGAGTAGTGACTTGAAACTGTAAACTTTATGTAAAGTTGTAAACGTGAAAATGCTCTTAAAATACAAAAATTAAAACTATTTGAACCCTTGTTTTATGAACGTAAATAATTATTTTTGGGTATGCGGCGAAGGCCTCGCAGGCACGGAGACGACGCCACTGGTTCGAATCATCGTCTCAGAATGAAAGCGACGGAATAGTCAACCGTCTGACAATTGCCATGAGCGGCGTTGGCACGGCCCTTTTTGATTCCAGATCTACCATGGCGAAGTTCATGACTACGAAAGTCGCTTGTAATACCAAGAATACCATCATTTGTGACCTACAAAAGCATAGAGTTTATTTAAAAACCTTTTGGTTTTCAGCATGTCTCCCAACTTTTTTTGACTTACGCGCATTTCATTCCGATTTTCTTGCATAAGATTAGCTTACATACACAAATGATATTTATCAAATTAAACCATTTTCAGATATCGTCTTTCATGTAAAATTTAATGAACACCTACACATTAGAAGATAAAAGTCTAAACCTAGGATTATGAAAAAGGTGCAGCACTATATATGTAGATATCATGTGTCTAATAAGTTCCCATACTGGTGAACATCTTGCGTAAAAGTAGCACCAAACGCTAAAATGAAGTGTACAGATCTGAGAATTCATTCATAATACGCAGCCTTGGCACATAAAATGAAATTAACTATGTTTTATATGAGCATGGCTTGCTTTGAATCATTATTTTTTATATAACCGCAGAAAATTTTTATCTCCATGCTATTTGATCTCTATGCCGAATTTCAAATCTATCGGCAATCGTCTATCGTTGAGGTATTAAATATTTTGAATTCTGAAATATATATATATATATATACAGTAGTGGCCAAAAAATTAAGGTCACTGTCACTAATTTGACTTTTTCATGGTTATTTCCTACTTTTATCAACAGATCTGAAGAGAAGCATCGCTAACTTGGATAGTGTAGTGTGCTGATGCACATTATTCATGCTAGCATGACCAGGAACTCATAGATGAGCTTGCAACGACATTTAGACACCAACTTAGTAGAATGCCATAAGGATGTTAATTTTGCTTTTGCACACTAAATATGGCATTCTTTGACTGATTCAGTGCGATTCAATTTGAGTTTGAGCGCCCTGACCAAATAATTTTTGCACGAATGTCTTAACAGGATACTAAATTTGTCATGACTGCGTTATAAAACGGATGCATCGACGTCTGGCTCCAATACAGATCAACATCTCTTGCCGCTCCAAGGGTCGGCTTACCACCAGTTCCAGGACACATTGACCATCAGCAGCAGAATCCCGCATAGACGATTTCTTGTCTGACACAGCAGATTTTTTGATCATCCTTACTTCTTCATGACAGTGACACTGCAGACGTAGACAATTCTGATTGATCTTAACTGCTATTGCTCGAATATTTCCCCGTGCGCTTTATACCCGTGCAACACTGCCAGTAGTAAGCAAAACTCCACTTCTGGACCGCGCAAGATGGCCGCCGTCGCTAACGTCCCCCCCTCTGGAACGACAGAGTGTCGTGGTCGGCCACCGTGGTGCTTCGAGTCTGACTCCCCCCCTCTGGAACGACAGAGGTCTGTCGTGGTCTGCCGGCCAAGTGGGTCCGAAAGGTTCGCTGACGTCCCCCCCCTCTGGAACGACAGAGTGTCGTGGTGGACTTGGGCGACGCCAGGTTTTGTCTTGAGGCTATAGTGTGTGATGTTTTTCGTGCAATCTGATGAATGTTGGGTTGAAAATGGGCTGTTTCGAGTGGAAGCAGTGCTCGGATGTGAAAACGGAGGCCAGATTCGGATTCAGCGTGAAATTCTGCATCGGTATGGTGAGTTTCAAGTCAATCGGAGAGAAAAAGTTTCGCTGACGTCCCCCCCCCTCGGGAGAGCTAGCTTCGATCTTGGCTTCCAGTGGACGGATTTAGTCGTGCCATAGCTCGTTTGAAAGCTAAGAGTGAGACAAATTCAGTGAAAGAAACGCCTTGTTCATATCTGTCTTCGTTTAGATGTGAGACGCCATTTAAGATTTTGGGAGATTGTCGAAAGAACGACAGAGTTAGAATTTTGGACGTTTTGGGCTCTAGCGTCAAAACGAAGCATCGGAGAGCAAAACGGATTTCAGATTTGGAATGAGCGTCAAATTCTCTATCTGTATGGTGAGTTTCAAGTCAATCGGAGAAAAAAAAATTTCATCACAAAATTTTTTCCAAAAAACGAGTTAGAATTTTTGCGATGGCTGCCTGCTGTAGAGCCAAAACGAAGCATCGGATGGGAAAACGGAGGCCAGATTTGGATTCAGCGTCAAATTCTACATGGAAATGGTGTATTTCCAGCTCAATCGGACCTCTAGAATCGGCGATAGAAGCGTTTTAAGTGTTTGGATGATGGATATTACGTCATCAGCTGATCGCCACACACTATATAAGCTGGGAACCGAGAGAGACTTCTCATTAAGACGAGAGCGATTGTCAGAGGTAGGTCGTCTCTCTGAGCTCCGATGATAGCTTCGGACATTCCAAAGTCCGGGTTTCTGTAAGAAACCGACTTAGAAAATTTCATTGCTGATATCAGCTAAGGCGTCAGACTTAGAGGTTAGCCAGGAGATGGCCTTCGTCTCCAGGCCATAAAAGACTCCAAAACTTTAAAGGCTTCTAACTTTGCTTCTACAAGTCCGTTTGACTTGATTCAAAAAATGTTCGGTCGCTATTGACCTGCCCTAAGTGATAGACTACTTATAAAATTTCATAAGTAGTGCTAAAAAGTTGAAAATTTTAAATTCACTAGTTTTGGAGGTTTTCTGGGGTTTTCGACCCTGCTGAAGTCAATGAAAGCATTTTTAATGATGTCTGAGCCAGTCTTCTCATGCTATAAGCGGCTTTTCACTGAAAGCGAGCAAGACACGGAGAGTTTTGCTGTAATATTCCACTGACAGGGTGTTCCTTCGGGACGGCGGACGATGCCGTAGTGATAAGTGTGGCAAGGGAGTGTGTCATAGTTTAGACCGAAACCGCTGGGACAACTCATGTCTCATGTTGGGCATTTGACACAGTTCTCAACGTAGCACTTTGAACGCCAATCGGTTGAGTCTTAGCTATCTTGTCATGGGTGGCCTCTAAACATCTCCATTGCGAAACGCTGGTGAATCAAGCTCTCTACGGCTTGCTATCAAGCTGCTCAAAGTCTGTCAACCTCTTACCAACTCTACAGGTTTTCATGTCTGGCGAATACTATCATTAAGTTGAATCTGCTATCATTCAACTTGAACGTTGCAAATGAAGTTCGGTGTAATACTTCCTTTCGACGGGCGTTCCTGTAAAGGGCGGCGGTGAAACCCGTAGCTATGTATACCGCAAGGGACATTCGGCAATGGTCAATCTTGTTAAACCTCTCTGCGTCATGTTTGCAAGTGATTGCCTCTGTCTCAACGTAGTATGCATTCGCGCCAGGGCGACATTTAGCCAGCTGTCGAAGGTTGCCTTATAAACTATCCATTGCATACGTTATGAGAACCATGAGTTCTACCTGTCTCTATCAATGAGACGAATTGATGAATGGAATGAAATGGGAGGACACTCACGCGCCACACGCAACATAACACACTTCTCTCTTCCGTAGTCTAACAAGCTCTTTACACATGGATCGCAGTCGATTGCTATCCCTGTATCAGAAGTGTAAGCTATCTTAATTTTATTTGACACTATTTCATCTACCATCATCGCCCATATGAAATGTTATAAGATTTACAAGTTAGACTAAGCGTGCTACTATTTCCAAATGAAAAAGTATACATGGTTAAATCATCCACTTAAGCCCATCCGTAGTCTAACAAGCTCTTTACACATGGATCGCAGTCGATTGCTATCCCTGTATCAGAAGTGTAAGCCATCTTAATTTTATTTAACACTATTTCACCTATCATCATCACCCATATGAAATGTTTTAAGATTTACAAGTTAGACTAAGTGTGCTACTATTTCCAAATGAAAAAGTATACATGGTTAAATCATCCACTGAAGCCCCATTCAAGTAAGTCAGTATGAAAGCAAAGATAATACGAAATAAAAATTTATTATGGCATGTATTTCAAAAGGTCTTCATCGTCAATATCGTCCCAGAGTCTGCCTCCACACAGATCACAAAAACAGTTCACTTGCTTTAATCGTTCTTCCACTGCGAGCCTCACTTTGTCGATATACTCCCACTCCGCCATAGTTCGTGGCTGGGAGTTAGGGGTGTACCACTCCCATAATTGGTGGAGGAATTTGGTGCTGGTGATCTCCATCACATCGTCAGTATCGTACTGGAGATACTTCCACCTCACGCCTGTTAAGTCGGGACACTCCTTCTCACATACACTCTCTTCGTCGTCCGCTGGTAATGACAACTTTCTGATATTGTCCAGTCGGTACACCTTCGCTACCTTCCCCTTCGTTGGAGCGTTTGGTGCAACGAGCGCCTTTGGTGTTGAGCATGGAGAAGAGAATTTTGTGTTTGGTGTTGTCGGAGGGCTTGTCATGTTGTCTGTGAATAATAACTTTGAAATGTTTTCTAATTCTTAAGTATCAACAAGCAGCCAACCAGAATGAACAGCCAATGAATGATGAATATGAAAGTATATATGTAAAGTGACATTCGTGTCATTTCACTCTGTCTTTGTGACATATAAGTGAAGTGTTCTCTGGCGAATTCTATATTTGAGGCGTACAAGTGAACTGCTCTCTCGTGAAGTCTCTATCTTGTTGAAGTATCAACCTTATACTCGATTTCGTTGAAATGGTAAGTTGAAAATTTCTTCACTCATCTCCCTCAAACGTGTGGCTAATAGCATCTTCCTCAATTTCAGGCATCAACTTCATCACCAACGCCCTCCCTTCTCGAGGAAAGTTTAGAGTTGTTGAGTCAAAGTAGGTTGTAACAATACACTGAGACTTGAACAGAGATGATAGAATGATTTCTCTTTCAGGTGATGTAAGTTCCAGCTCAGGACTCTCGCGACAAGGCAACGAGTGGGAATGTGCCGACTGCGGACATATGTTTACAAGGAAGCACAGCCTCCTTCGACACATCAAACAACGTGTGTGTCAACGCAAAGCGGCGTCAATCTCCGGAGGTGAAGTTGATTCTGACGATGACATCTCCTTTCCTTGCGATTTGTGCCCTCTTTCTTTTGATAGTCACTTTCAGCGATCTTCGCACAGACTTCAACACACGCATGCAAATGATCACTACACCAACGGTACCTCTACCATCTCCCTCATTAATGTTTCACATAATAATTTAGTACGCGACTACTGCATGGAGTCCAATACTCAAATAGTAGATTTTCCTGAGTGGCTCCTTCAAAATTCTAACATTATCGAAGCGCTCTTCAACAATTTAGACAATTTTAGAATGAAGGCGCTCATCTACCTTAAACTAAAATATATTAAGATAGATTTTCAAACGGGTCAAGTGACGGAGAGAATACAGTTTCATGTTCCTTCCTCTTCCGCAACCGAAGTTGTAGACTGCGAGTCTTGGCTAAATTTTCACATTCAATGTTTAAAATCAAATGTAGATAAATTCAATCAACGCGACAGCGCTCTCATTTTTGATGGTGTGGACTCAGCCATATTCAAAATTTCCCTATTAGAAAGTCATGCAACTCGAGGCACATTTAAACTACCGAAAACGTTGTATAATAAGAAAGCTGTCATCAATGTCGATTGTAAATCACAGTGTTTCAAATATGCAGTCCTATCCATCCTTCACTATAATGATATCAACGCGCACCGAGATCGCACCTATAGCTATAGACAGTGGGAGGATGAACTAGACTTTGAAGGTTGTGATAGTAACAACATGAAAATCAAAGATGTAGAAACGTTCGAAAAACATAATAAGATTAAGATTGTCGTTCACGTGTGGGAGAAGGGGTTGAAGGGTGCCCGCTATAATTCACGTTCAACTTGTTATGAACGTGTAGTCAACCTCTTATTAGTAAAACAAGATGATAGCGAGGAATGGCACTTCTGTGGTATACCCAAAATCTCTCGCTTGTACACTCACTTGGGGCACTCTAAAAGAGGTGAACATTTTGTATGCGACCGCTGCATCCGCTCCTTTTGGAGTAAAGATAAATTTGAAACTCACTATGAATGGTGCAAGCGAGGTAAATTACAAATGGAACGCATGCCCAAAGATAAAATATTTTCACATAGGGATAATGGTGACGAATTAAGTCCCCTGCGTGTCATTTACGCAGACATAGAATGCTACATTGATGATATCATCCACAAGCCAGCAGCCATATCCTGCTATGAAGTATGGCATGACCACTTTAGGAATAGACAAAACAAAATGCATAATTGGCAAGGTGAAGATTGCATTTCAAAATTTCTAGAATTTCTCGATAAAGCTGCTAAATTTCAACAATCATATGATTCCCAATTGCAGCGTAAGTCACTACATATGACAGATGAAGACAAACAAAAATTTGAAAGTTGGACATCGTGCCCTAAATGTCATAAAACGTTTGATGACGATAAAATTAAGAAAGTGCGTGATCATGATCACATCACTGGTAAATTTAGAAACGCACTCTGCTCCAAATGTAACTTTTCACTTAGGTTGAGACGTCGTGTACTACCCGTCATTTTTCATAACTTTAAGGGCTATGACAGTCATATGCTCATAAAAGGGGGGTTGAGCCAGATGAAATCGTGGCAGTTTAATGTAATAGCGCAAACGAGAGAAAAATTCATGGCAATGACAGCAAAAGTACCAGTAGATAAAACTAAAGAAAATAAGACAGTCTTCTTCGAAATAAAATTTTTAGATTCAGTCCAATTCATGTCAGCGTCACTAGCTTCTCTCGTTCGTAATCTCAAGTTTCTTCCCCATAGTCAAACTTTGAAGAAACACTATCCAAACTTAACGGATGAAATAATCACTCGCAAAGGAGTCTTTCCTTATGCGTATTTTAGCTCAATGTCTAAACTAAATGAAACAACCCTTCCTTCCATTGACAAATTCCAAAACGATTTGACGGGTGAAGATTGTCCAGTAGAAGATTATGAACATGCTCAAGAGGCATGGTTAAAATTTGATTGTAAAACGTTTGGCGATTATATGATCGCTTACTTAGAATTAGGTGTCATTTTGCTGGCTGATGTCTTTCAGGAATTTCGACGAGTGGCATTAGAAGAAGACAAATTAGATCCTGTCCACTTTGTCAGTCTACTAGCCATGTCCTTTAAATCAGCCTTTAAAATGACTGGTGAGACCATTCATCTCTTACAAGACCCGGAGATGTATAATATATTTGAGCGCGGAATACGCGGTGGTCTCACATTTGTGAATAAACATCACATAAAATCTAAAACAGTAGGTAATGATCATATCCACCTAAAGTACTATGACCAAAATAATTTATATGGCAGTTCACTGTCTAAACCACTACCTCATTCCGAGTTTAGTTGGTTAAATCAAGATGAGCTTACGTATTACTCCAACCCTTCAAACATACTGAAGATTCCAGATGAAGGTGATTGGGGATATTATTTGAAGTGGATTTGATTTATCCAAATAGCATTAAAAATAAAACTGCTGATTTCCCACTCGCACCTGAATCTGGTGAAGTGACTGAAGATATGTTTTCACCATTCATGTCACAATTTCATAATAACTTAACAGAGTGTGGACAGCTAAGGTACAAACCATGCCGCAAACTTTTACTCACCCAATATGATAAGAAAAATTATCTCGTACACTTCTGCATACTAAAATTCTATTTAGAAATGGGCATGCTTCTAAAGTCAGTTCACCGCATTATCAAATTTAGACAGAAAGCCTTCCTCAAACCCTACATAGATAGTAACAGTCAAAAACGTGCACTCGCCCAAAATAATTTTGAAAAGGATTTTTATAAATATAAGAATCACAGTCTTTTCGGAAAGACCATGGAGGATGTTAGAAAACGTATGAACTACAAACTAGTCGTTGATGAACAAAAATATCACAAATTGACCTCATCACCTCTTTTCATTGATAGAGACATCATCGATGAGGATCTTGTAGGTGTTAAAATGATAAAATCTGAAGTTGAGTTGTGCAAACCCATCTATATTGGGCAAGCCGTTTTAGATTATTCCAAGCTTGAAATGTATCAACTCTTCTACAAAATATTAAAACCATGCCCTCTCGTGAAAGAGGTTCGCTTGCTGGGTGGTGATACAGATAGTTTCTTTTTAGGTATTACCACTCAAAAAGATTTAAATTTTATTGAAGTAGCTAAGTCATTAGAAAAATATTTCGACACATCTAACTACAATCCCACTCATCCACTCTATTCCATACAGAATAAAGCCAAACTTGGTTGTTTTAAGGATGAAACAGCAGGAAAGGAAATAGATGAAATGATTCTCCTCCGTCCTAAAATGTATTCCATGAAATTAAAAGAATGTGCAGATAGTATTAAGCGTGCTAAAGTTATATCAAAATCCATTGTTCACAAAATGAAACATCGGTCCTATAAGAAGGCCAATAAAAATAAAACTATAACGTTTGTCAATATGACAATCTTAAAATCTGAAGCTCATACTGTGAAAACGCACGTTCAAGAAACGAGCACTTTCAGCATGGGAAGATAAGAGGTGTTGGATAGGACATAACACATCTCTTCCACATGGACATCCTGACACAAACATACCTCCACCCAAAAGAATAAAACTCACGCTACCACATTCAGGAGATGTATTGACATAATCAACTTTAACTCAGTATTTTGATGTTGCTTTTGTAGATATACATGGTTGTTTTATGTATCGCATGAGATCGTTTCTTCCTTGTGAATATATGCCTACAGTCAGCTCATTCCCCCTATATCTGTGAAAAGACTTTTTCATATACATATTTTTATTTCAATAAACATATCACAATGACTTCACTTTGTTTTCCGAAACACTAAAGTTACGAGGGATTTAGTATCTTTCACATGGATGCACTCTTGTAAACCATTGGTAATTTTGATAGCAATAGAGGGTATAGTTTGTTTGACGACGGGATGATAGAAAATAGATTCAAACATCTTCTCGACTATTCCATATGAAGCGTCTTTATCATGAATGAAATCACGTAAAATGTATTCTTTTTTCTCACCAACAGAAATAGGTAGAATCAAATCACTTTGGGGCGATCATATCTTTTTCAAATGACTGTGGAACATTGATTTCCATGATGAAGATTTAAACAGTTAGATTCGATGACGAACAAGATTTACTAGTTCGCAAGTTAAACTAAGCGTTCTATTATTTGTAAATGAAAGATATAGTTTCAACAGTTTACAGATTACAAAATAAAGTTTCAATAGTGTTTATGTTAAAAGTAAAATTTAAGCTGTTTGTGTGTTAGAAATAGAATAAAGTTTCAACAGTTTGTCGATTAAAAATAAAGTTTCAACAGTGTGTACGTTAGAAATAAAGTTATATCTGCTTGTAAAATGAGATTGTAGGATTTACTAGTTTGCAAGTTAGACTAAGCGTTCTACTATTTGTAAACGAAAGATATAGTTTCAACAGTTTACAGATTAAAAATAAAGTTTCAACAGTGTGTACGTTAGAAATAAAGTTTTAGGCGTTTGAGCGTTAGAAATAAAATAAAGTTTCAACCGTTTACAAGTTAAAAATGAAGTTTCAATAGTGTGTATGTTAAGAATAAAGTTCTATCTGTTTATATGTTAGAAATAAAAATGAAGGTTCACCAGTTTACAAGTTAAGAATGAAGTTTTATCTGTTTGTATGTCAGAAATGAAATAAAGTTTCACCAGTTTAAAAGTTAAAAATAAAGTTTCAATAATGTGTACGTTAGAAACAAAGTTTCAATAGTTTGCAAGGTAAGAATAAAGTTTCATTAGTGTGTATGTTAAGAATAAAGTTCTATCTGTTTATATGTTAGAAATAAAATGAAGTTTCACCAGTTTACAATTTAAAAATAAAGTTTCAATAGTGTGTACGTTAGAAATAAAGTTTCAATAGTGTGTATGTTAAGAATAAAGTTTTATCTGTTTGTATGTTGGAAATAAAACAAAGTTTCAACCGTTTACAAGTTAAGAATAAAGTTTTATCTGTTTGTATGTTAGAAATAAAACAAAGTTTCACCAGTTTACAATTAAAAAAAAAAGTTTCAATAGTGTGTACGTTAGAAATAAAGTTTCAATAGCGTGTATGTTAAGAATAAAGTTTTATCTGTTTGTATGTTAGAAATAAAACAAAGTTTCAACCGTTAACAAGTTAAAAATAAAGTTTCAATAGTTTGCAAGTTAAAACTAATGTTTCAATAGTGCATATGTTAAGAATAAAGTTTTATCTGTTTGTATGTTAGAAATAAAATGAAGCTTCACCAGTTTACAAGTTAAGAATAAAGTTTTATCAGCTTGTATGTTAGAAATAAAATGAAGTTTCAACAGTTTACAAATTGAAAATAAAGTTTCCATAGTGTGTACGTTAGAAATAAAGTCTCAACCGTTTACAAGTTAAAAATAAAGTTTCAACAGTGTCTACGTTAGAAATAAAGTTTTATCTGTTTGTAAAGTACGATCGTAGGATTTACTAGTTTGCAAGTTAGACTCAGCATTCTACTAGTTGTAAATGAAAAATATCGTTTCAACAGTTTACAGATTAAAATAAAGTTTCAATAGTGTGTATGATGGAAATAAAGTTTAAGCGCTTTGTGCGTTAGAAATAAAGTTTCAGCCGTTTACAAGTTAAAAATAAAGTTTCAACAGTGTGTACGTTAGAAATACAGTTTTAGCTGTTTATATGTTAGAAAAAAATAAAGTTTCAACAGTTTACAAGTTGAAAAATAAAGTTTCAACAGTGTGTACGTTAGAAATAAATGAAAGTAAGAACTGCATCGTATGAGTATTCAAAGCATGTTTTGTAAATCAAATGTGTGTAGTCCTGACATGATAGAATCGCGTTAGAAATAAAGTTTCAGCCGTTTACAAGTTAAAAATAGAGTTTCAACAGTGTGTACGTTAGAAATAAAGTCTTAGCTGTTTATATGTTAGAAACAAAATAAAGTTTCAACAGTTTACATGTTGAAAAATAAAGTTTCAACAGTGTGTACGTTAGAAATAAATGAAAGTAAGAACTTCATCGTATAAGTATTCAAAGCATGTTTTGTAAATCAAATGTGTGTAGTCCTGACATGATAGAATCAAGCTTGACAAACGCGTATGTCAAGTTCATTTGATTCCATCATGTCAGGACTACAAACATTTGATTTACAAAACATGCTTTGAATACTTATACGATGAAGTTCTTACTTTCATTTATTTCTAACGTACACACTGTTGAAACTTTATTTTTCAACATGTAAACTGTTGAAACTTTATTTTGTTTCTAACATATAAACAGCTAAGACTTTATTTCTAACGTACACACTGTTGAAACTCTATTTTTAACTTGTAAACGGCTGAAACTTTATTTCTAACGCGATTCTATCATGTCAGGACTACACACATTTGATTCACAAAACATGCTTTGAATACTCATACGATGCAGTTCTTATTTTCATTTATTTCTAACGTACACACTGTTGAAACTTTATTTTTCAACTTGTAAACTGTTGAAACTTTATTTTGTTTCTAACATATAAACAGCTAAAACTGTATTTCTAACGTACACACTGTTGAAACTCTATTTTTAACTTGTAAACGGCTGAAACTTTATTTCTAACGCACAAAGCGCTTAAACTTTATTTCCATCATACACACTATTGAAACTTTATTTTAATCTGTAAACTGTTGAAACGATATTTTTCATTTACAACTAGTAGAATGCTGAGTCTAACTTGCAAACTAGTAAATCCTACGATCGTACTTTACAAACAGATAAAACTTTATTTCTAACGTAGACACTGTTGAAACTTTATTTTTAACTTGTAAACGGTTGAGACTTTATTTCTAACGTACACACTATTGAAACTTTATTTTCAATTTGTAAACTGTTGAAACTTCATTTTATTTCTAACATACAAGCTGATAAAACTTTATTCTTAACTTGTAAACTGGTGAAGCTTCATTTTATTTCTAACATACAAACAGATAAAACTTTATTCTTAACATATGCACTATTGAAACATTAGTTTTAACTTGCAAACTATTGAAACTTTATTTTTAACTTGTTAACGGTTGAAACTTTGTTTTATTTCTAACATATAAACAGATAAAACTTTATTCTTAACATACACGCTATTGAAACTTTATTTCTTACGTACACACTATGGAAACTTTATTTTAAAATTGTAAACTGGTGAAACTTTGTTTTATTTCTAACATACAAGCTGATAAAACTTTATTCTTAACTTGTAAACTGATGAAACTTCATTTTATTTCTAACATACAAACAGATAGAACTGTATTCTTAACATACACACTATTGAAACATTTATTTTTAACGTGTTGACTATTGAAACTTTATTTTTAACTTGTAAACGGTTGAAACTTTGTTTTATTTCTAACATACAAACAGATAAAACTTTATTCTTAACATACACACTATTGAAACTTTATTTCTAACGTACACACTATTGAAACTTTATTTTTAAATTGTAAACTGGTGAAACTTCATTTTATTTCTAACATATAAACAGATAGAACTTTATTCTTAACATACACACTAATGAAACTTTATTCTTAACTTGTAAACTATTGAAACTTTGTTTCTAACGTACACATTATTGAAACTTTATTTTTAACTTTTAAACTGGTGAAACTTTATTTCATTTCTGACATACAAACAGATAAAACTTCATTCTTAACTTGTAAACTGGTGAACCTTCATTTTTATTTCTAACATATAAACAGATAGAACTTTATTCTTAACATACACACTATTGAAACTTCATTTTTAACTTGTAAACGGTTGAAACTTTATTTTATTTCTAACGCTCAAACGCCTAAAACTTTATTTCTAACGTACACACTGTTGAAACTTTATTTTTAATCTGTAAACTGTTGAAACTATATCTTTCGTTTACAAATAGTAGAACGCTTAGTCTAACTTGCAAACTAGTAAATCCTACAATCTCATTTTACAAGCAGATATAACTTTATTTCTAACGTACACACTGTTGAAACTTTATTTTTAATCGACAAACTGTTGAAACTTTATTCTATTTCTAACACACAAACAGCTTAAATTTTACTTTTAACATAAACACTATTGAAACTTTATTTTGTAATCTGTAAACTGTTGAAACTATATCTTTCATTTACAAATAATAGAACGCTTAGTTTAACTTGCGAACTAGTAAATCTTGTTCGTCATCGAATCTAACTGTTTAAATCTTCATCATGGAAATCAATGTTCCACAGTCATTTGAAAAAGATATGATCGCCCCAAAGTGATTTGATTCTACCTATTTCTGTTGGTGAGAAAAAAGAATACATTTTACGTGATTTCATTCATGATAAAGACGCTTCATATGGAATAGTCGAGAAGATGTTTGAATCTATTTTCTATCATCCCGTCGTCAAACAAACTATACCCTCTATTGCTATCAAAATTACCAATGGTTTACAAGAGTGCATCCATGTGAAAGATACTAAATCCCTCGTAACTTTAGTGTTTCGGAAAACAAAGTGAAGTCATTGTGATATGTTTATTGAAATAAAAATATGTATATGAAAAAGTCTTTTCACAGATATAGGGGGAATGAGCTGACTGTAGGCATATATTCACAAGGAAGAAACGATCTCATGCGATACATAAAACAACCATGTATATCTACAAAAGCAACATCAAAATACTGAGTTAAAGTTGATTATGTCAATACATCTCCTGAATGTGGTAGCGTGAGTTTTATTCTTTTGGGTGGAGGTATGTTTGTGTCAGGATGTCCATGTGGAAGAGATGTGTTATGTCCTATCCAACACCTCTTATCTTCCCATGCTGAAAGTGCTCGTTTCTTGAACGTGCGTTTTCACAGTATGAGCTTCAGATTTTAAGATTGTCATATTGACAAACGTTATAGTTTTATTTTTATTGGCCTTCTTATAGGACCGATGTTTCATTTTGTGAACAATGGATTTTGATATACCTTTAGCACGCTTAATACTATCTGCACATTCTTTTAATTTCATGGAATACATTTTAGGACGGAGGAGAATCATTTCATCTATTTCCTTTCCTGCTGTTTCATCCTTAAAACAACCAAGTTTGGCTTTATTCTGTATGGAATAGAGTGGATGAGTGGGATTGTAGTTAGATGTGTCGAAATATTTTTCTAATGACTTAGCTACTTCATTAAAATTTAAATCTTTTTGAGTGGTAATACCTAAAAAGAAACTATCTGTATCACCACCCAGCAAGCGAACCTCTTTCACGAGAGGGCATGGTTTTAATATTTTGTAGAAGAGTTGATACATTTCAAGCTTGGAATAATCTAAAACGGCTTGCCCAATATAGATGGGTTTGCACAACTCAACTTCAGATTTTATCATTTTAACACCTACAAGATCCTCATCGATGATGTCTCTATCAATGAAAAGAGGTGATGAGGTCAATTTGTGATATTTTTGTTCATCAACGACTAGTTTGTAGTTCATACGTTTTCTAACATCCTCCATGGTCTTTCCGAAAAGACTGTGATTCTTATATTTATAAAAATCCTTTTCAAAATTATTTTGGGCGAGTGCACGTTTTTGACTGTTACTATCTATGTAGGGTTTGAGGAAGGCTTTCTGTCTAAATTTGATAATGCGGTGAACTGACTTTAGAAGCATGCCCATTTCTAAATAGAATTTTAGTATGCAGAAGTGTACGAGATAATTTTTCTTATCATATTGGGTGAGTAAAAGTTTGCGGCATGGTTTGTACCTTGTCTGTCCACACTCTGTTAAGTTATTATGAAATTGTGACATGAATGGTGAAAACATATCTTCAGTCACTTCACCAGATTCAGGTGCGAGTGGGAAATCAGCAGTTTTATTTTTAATGCTATTAGGATAAATCAAATCCACTTCAAAATAATATCCCCAATCACCTTCATCTGGAATCTTCAGTATGTTTGAAGGGTTGGAGTAATACGTAAGCTCATCTTGATTTAACCAACTAAACTCGGAATGAGGTAGTGGTTTAGACAGTGAACTGCCATATAAATTATTTTGGTCATAGTACTTTAGGTGGATATGATCATTACCTACTGTTTTAGATTTTATGTGATGTTTATTCACAAATGTGAGACCACCGCGTATTCTGCGCTCAAATATATTATACATCTCCGGGTCTTGTAAGAGATGAATGGTCTCACCAGTCATTTTAAAGGCTGATTTAAAGGACATGGCTAGTAGACTGACAAAGTGGACAGGATCTAATTTGTCTTCTTCTAATGCCACTCGTCGAAATTCCTGAAAGACATCAGCCAGCAAAATGACATCTAATTCTAAGTAAGCGATCATATAATCGCCAAACGTTTTACAATCAAATTTTAACCATGCCTCTTGAGCATGTTCATAATCTTCTACTGGACAATCTTCACCCGTCAAATCGTTTTGGAATTTGTCAATGGAAGGAAGGGTTGTTTCATTTAGTTTAGACATTGAGCTAAAATACGCATAAGGAAAGACTCCTTTGCGAGTGATTATTTCATCCGTTAAGTTTGGATAGTGTTTCTTCAAAGTTTGACTATGGGGAAGAAACTTGAGATTACGAACGAGAGAAGCTAGTGACGCTGACATGAATTGGAATGAATCTAAAAATTTTATTTCGAAGAAGACTGTCTTATTTTCTTTAGTTTTATCTACTGGTACTTTTGCTGTCATTGCCATGAATTTTTCTCTCGTTTGCGCTATTACATTAAACTGCCACGATTTCATCTGGCTCAACCCTCCTTTTATGAGCATATGACTGTCATAGCCCTTAAAGTTATGAAAAATGACGGGTAGTACACGACGTCTCAACCTAAGTGAAAAGTTACATTTGGAGCAGAGTGCGTTTCTAAATTTACCAGTGATGTGATCATGATCACGCACTTTCTTAATTTTATCGTCATCAAACGTTTTATGACATTTAGGGCACGATGTCCAACTTTCAAATTTTTGTTTATCTTCATCTGTCATATGTAGTGACTTACGCTGCAATTGGGAATCATATGATTGTTGAAATTTAGCAGCTTTATCGAGAAATTCTAGAAATTTTGAAATGCAATCTTCACCTTGCCAATTATGCATTTTGTTTTGTCTATTCCTAAAGTGGTCATGCCATACTTCATAGCAGGATATGGCTGCTGGCTTGTGGATGATATCATCAATGTAGCATTCTATGTCTGCGTAAATGACACGCAGGGGACTTAATTCGTCACCATTATCCCTATGTGAAAATATTTTATCTTTGGGCATGCGTTCCATTTGTAATTTACCTCGCTTGCACCATTCATAGTGAGTTTCAAATTTATCTTTACTCCAAAAGGAGCGGATGCAGCGGTCGCATACAAAATGTTCACCTCTTTTAGAGTGCCCCAAGTGAGTGTACAAGCGAGAGATTTTGGGTATACCACAGAAGTGCCATTCCTCGCTATCATCTTGTTTTACTAATAAGAGGTTGACTACACGTTCATAACAAGTTGAACGTGAATTATAGCGGGCACCCTTCAACCCCTTCTCCCACACGTGAACGACAATTTTAATCTTATTATGTTTTTCGAACGTTTCTACATCTTTGATTTTCATGTTGTTACTATCACAACCTTCAAAGTCTAGTTCATCCTCCCACTGTCTATAGCTATAGGTGCGATCTCGGTGCGCGTTGATATCATTATAGTGAAGGATGGATAGGACTGCATATTTGAAACACTGTGATTTACAATCGACATTGATGACAGCTTTCTTATTATACAACGTTTTCGGTAGTTTAAATGTGCCTCGAGTTGCATGACTTTCTAATAGGGAAATTTTGAATATGGCTGAGTCCACACCATCAAAAATGAGAGCGCTGTCGCGTTGATTGAATTTATCTACATTTGATTTTAAACATTGAATGTGAAAATTTAGCCAAGACTCGCAGTCTACAACTTCGGTTGCGGAAGAGGAAGGAACATGAAACTGTATTCTCTCCGTCACTTGACCCGTTTGAAAATCTATCTTAATATATTTTAGTTTAAGGTAGATGAGCGCCTTCATTCTAAAATTGTCTAAATTGTTGAAGAGCGCTTCGATAATGTTAGAATTTTGAAGGAGCCACTCAGGAAAATCTACTATTTGAGTATTGGACTCCATGCAGTAGTCGCGTACTAAATTATTATGTGAAACATTAATGAGGGAGATGGTAGAGGTACCGTTGGTGTAGTGATCATTTGCATGCGTGTGTTGAAGTCTGTGCGAAGATCGCTGAAAGTGACTATCAAAAGAAAGAGGGCACAAATCGCAAGGAAAGGAGATGTCATCGTCAGAATCAACTTCACCTCCGGAGATTGACGCCGCTTTGCGTTGACACACACGTTGTTTGATGTGTCGAAGGAGGCTGTGCTTCCTTGTAAACATATGTCCGCAGTCGGCACATTCCCACTCGTTGCCTTGTCGCGAGAGTCCTGAGCTGGAACTTACATCACCTGAAAGAGAAATCATTCTATCATCTCTGTTCAAGTCTCAGTGTATTGTTACAACCTACTTTGACTCAACAACTCTAAACTTTCCTCGAGAAGGGAGGGCGTTGGTGATGAAGTTGATGCCTGAAATTGAGGAAGATGCTATTAGCCACACGTTTGAGGGAGATGAGTGAAGAAATTTTCAACTTACCATTTCAACGAAATCGAGTATAAGGTTGATACTTCAACAAGATAGAGACTTCACGAGAGAGCAGTTCACTTGTACGCCTCAAATATAGAATTCGCCAGAGAACACTTCACTTATATGTCACAAAGACAGAGTGAAATGACACGAATGTCACTTTACATATATACTTTCATATTCATCATTCATTGGCTGTTCATTCTGATTGGTTGCTTGTTGATACTTAAGAATTAGAAAACATTTCAAAGTTATTATTCACAGACAACATGACAAACCCTCCGACAACACCAAACACAAAATTCTCTTCTCCATGCTCAACACCAAAGGCGCTCGTTGCACCAAACGCTCCAACGAAGGGGAAGGTAGCGAAGGTGTACCGACTGGACAATATCAGAAAGTTGTCATTACCAGCGGACGACGAAGAGAGTGTATGTGAGAAGGAGTGTCCCGACTTAACAGGCGTGAGGTGGAAGTATCTCCAGTACGATACTGACGATGTGATGGAGATCACCAGCACCAAATTCCTCCACCAATTATGGGAGTGGTACACCCCTAACTCCCAGCCACGAACTATGGCGGAGTGGGAGTATATCGACAAAGTGAGGCTCGCAGTGGAAGAACGATTAAAGCAAGTGAACTGTTTTTGTGATCTGTGTGGAGGCAGACTCTGGGACGATATTGACGATGAAGACCTTTTGAAATACATGCCATAATAAATTTTTATTTCGTATTATCTTTGCTTTCATACTGACTTACTTGAATGGGGCTTCAGTGGATGATTTAACCATGTATACATTTTCATTTGGAAATAGTAGCACGCTTAGTCTAACTTGTAAATCTTAAAACATTTCATATGGGTGATGATGATAGGTGAAATAGTGTTAAATAAAATTAAGATGGCTTACACTTCTGATACAGGGATAGCAATCGACTGCGATCCATGTGTAAAGAGCTTGTTAGACTACGGATGGGCTTAAGTGGATGATTTAACCATGTATACTTTTTCATTTGGAAATAGTAGCACGCTAAGTCTAACTTGTGAATCTTAAAACATTTCATATGGGTGATGATGATAGGTGAAATAGTGTTAAATAAAATTAAAATGGCTTACACTTCTGATACAGGGATAGCAATCGACTGCGATCCATGTGTAAAGAGCTTGTTAGACTACGGAAGAGAGAAGTGTGTTATGTTGCGTGTGGCGCGTGAGTGTCCTCCCATTTCATTCCATTCATCAATTCGTCTCATTGATAGAGACAGGTAGAACTCATGGTTCTCATAACGTATGCAATGGATAGTTTATAAGGCAACCTTCGACAGCTGGCTAAATGTCGCCCTGGCGCGAATGCATACTACGTTGAGACAGAGGCAATCACTTGCAAACATGACGCAGAGAGGTTTAACAAGATTGACCATTGCCGAATGTCCCTTGCGGTATACATAGCTACGGGTTTCACCGCCGCCCTTTACAGGAACGCCCGTCGAAAGGAAGTATTACACCGAACTTCATTTGCAACGTTCAAGTTGAATGATAGCAGATTCAACTTAATGATAGTATTCGCCAGACATGAAAACCTGTAGAGTTGGTAAGAGGTTGACAGACTTTGAGCAGCTTGATAGCAAGCCGTAGAGAGCTTGATTCACCAGCGTTTCGCAATGGAGATGTTTAGAGGCCACCCATGACAAGATAGCTAAGACTCAACCGATTGGCGTTCAAAGTGTTACGTTGAGAACTGTGTCAAATGCCCAACATGAGACATGAGTTGTCCCAGCGGTTTCGGTCTAAACTATGACACACTCCCTTGCCACACTTATCACTACGGCATCGTCCGCCGTCCCGAAGGAACACCCTGTCAGTGGAATATTACAGCAAAACTCTCCGTGTCTTGCTCGCTTTCAGTGAAAAGCCGCTTATAGCATGAGAAGACTGGCTCAGACATCATTAAAAATGCTTTCATTGACTTCAGCAGGGTCGAAAACCCCAGAAAACCTCCAAAACTAGTGAATTTAAAATTTTCAACTTTTTAGCACTACTTATGAAATTTTATAAGTAGTCTATCACTTAGGGCAGGTCAATAGCGACCGAACATTTTTTGAATCAAGTCAAACGGACTTGTAGAAGCAAAGTTAGAAGCCTTTAAAGTTTTGGAGCCTTTTATGGCCTGGAGACGAAGGCCATCTCCTGGCTAACCTCTAAGTCTGACGCTTTAGCTGATATCAGCAATGAAATTTTCTAAGTCGGTTTCTTACAGAAACCCGGACTTTGGAATGTCCGAAGCTATCATCGGAGCTCAGAGAGACGACCTACCTCTGACAATCGCTCTCGTCTTAATGAGAAGTCTCTCTCGGTTTCCAGCTTATATAGTGTGTGGCGATCAGCTGATGACGTAATATCCATCATCCAAACACTTAAAACGCTTCTATCGCCGATTCTAGAGGTCCGATTGACTTGAAACTCACCATACCGATGTAGAATTTCACGCTGAATCCGAATCCGGCCTCCGTTTTCCCATCCGATGCTTCGTTTTGGCTCTACAGCAGGCAGCCATCGCAAAAATTCTAACTCGTTTTTTGGAAAAAATTTTGTGATGAAATTTTTTTTTCTCTCCGATTGACTTGAAACTCACCATATAGATAGAGAATTTGACGCTGATTCCAAATCTGAAATCCGTTTTGCTCTCCGATGCTTCGTTTTGACGCTAGAGCCCAAAACGTCCAAAATTCTAACTCTGTCGTTTTTTCGACAATCTCCCAAAATCTTAAATGGCGTCTCACATCTAAACGAAGACAGATATGAACAAGGCGTTTCTTTCACTGAATTTGTCTCACTCTTAGCTTTCAAACGAGCTATGGCACGACTAAATCCGTCCACTGGAAGCCAAGATCGAAGCTAGCTCTCCCGAGGGGGGGGACGTCAGCGAAACTTTTTCTCTCCGATTGACTTGAAACTCACCATACCGATGCAGAATTTCACGCTGAATCCGAATCTGGCCTCCGTTTTCACATCCGAGCACTGCTTCCACTCGAAACAGCCCATTTTCAACCCAACATTCATCAGATTGCACGAAAAACATCACACACTATAGCCTCAAGACAAAACCTGGCGGTCGCCCAAGTCCACCACGACACTCTGTCGTTCCAGAGGGGGGGGGACGTCAGCGAACCTTTCGGACCCACTTGGCCGGCAGACCACGACAGACCTCTGTCGTTCCAGAGGGGGGGAGTCAGACTCGAAGCACCACGGCGGCCGACCACGACACTCTGTCGTTCCAGAGGGGGGGGACGTCAGCGACGGCGGCCATCTTGCGCGGTCCAGAAGTGGAGTTTTACTTACTACTACTGCCGGTTGGCCATCCACCTTACCAACGCCATCCATCGCTCCGTAGACGAGAAAACGGCTACTCTCACTTGCAATGGGTCTCCGAAAGGACACGACTGACTTTGTAAATCTCTCATTACTTGAGATCAAGTAAATGCATTTATTTCTGAATGCTGCAGTCAACGTACCCTGTGCAAACGGAAAGTCAGCCAAAGGCTGGGCCGAAGTCGGCAAACAATTTCAGCCCGAACGCGACGTGTCCGGACGCCCCTAAGTCGGCCCGAGTTCGGCTGGTCGACTTCGGCCGTAGTGTATTGACCGTATGTAGCGGGTCGATTTGTGGTGGCCGAATCCAGTCCGCAAGATCTGCGTTTGGCTTGCCTTTACCTAACCGCATGTAATGAGCAATAACAGCTACTCAAATGATGAAACTTACCTAAATTGAGTCCACTGAAGATCAATTTTGTAAATGTAGACATCGGGATTCAGGTTGATTGTACCTCAAACGAGTTTAAATCTTGAATACAATGGATAATAACAATCATATCCAGTGGTATTCAAAACTATCGTAGATGAGGTTCATTAGGATATTCTGCTCCTAAATTTTGATGTCTGAAACCAACAAAAATACATTATCAGCGAATTAAGATAGTAAAACGCAGACAAACTGTGAACAATGATGTAAAACATAAACCATGTACAGCTCTATAACCACACATAATAGAGAAGTACATATATGACACAGAAATGACCATTAATTTATTGTAAGATGAAAGAAGGTGATAATTAATCTAAATTATTTTCATATTTCATCATTCCAATAATTTACAACAGCAACGAGTTAATCGACAACACATTTTCCCAGGGTGGAAAACATGCCGTTAAAGCATAAAGTCCGATGAATTTGATATTTAATTTAAAATGATATCTCCTTCAGCTGAAATAAATAACAACGTACCGCAAGATGGTTTACTTACACATCCAAACCAACCATGTAGTGAAACATTCGAACCTGTGACTTATTTTCAAAGTTTGCGACTTGTTGTCAAACAGGGTTGAGAAGGGAAGAACGTGGTCCCGGCGGAAATTCACATTTCAAGGAGGCCCAAAAAGGCCAATAAAATAATACTTAAAGTCGAGCTATTACTAATACAAATCCGCTAGAAAATGCTCATCCCTGAAATATTAGAAAAAAATTTTCAATCCCGATTCACGACCTTATATTTGTATAAAGCTTCTTGTAACGACGTCCTGCATGCTGACTTGATCACGGGAATAACCCAATGCTGGTAAAATCATTCGGAGGCAGTGACATAGCCTTACAACATATTTACACATTACAAAATACTGTCGATCACATCAGTCAGCTACAAAGAATCACAAAAAATTACTTGTCACAGTCGGCAGACGATGAAACGTCAGGTGTCATTTCATGAAGTTTTATTCAATATGTAAGGTCGCAAATTGTGAGTGAAATTCTGTTTTTTAAACCAATGGCCAACCTCCCGTGCGACTATAAACTCAAACATTAGCATACACACGGAAATTAAATGGCGTGAATAATTACAGTGGTGGCATAATTTTTTCCTTTTAATTTTTTTGTTTGCTTATAAGAATGCTTTCAATTGCCTCAACTCTTTTTCATGTGCAATAGGCCTAATCAAACAACCCACTGCCTAATTATATTACACGTAGGCCTGACAAAACGACAGACGGCTTGATCAAAAACTACGTTATTGAAAAGCATCAATCAGCGAATTGATTTTTTTAAGATGGAGGACATTCATGTTTATTCACCACTTCTGTTTTGAGAAAATATGCTTCAATATCAAGGATCGAACTTTCCACCTCCTATCAACGATCTTGATGAATCACGCGATTAATTCTTTAATCAAATACACATTTCATTTTGTAACTTCAGGACAATTAGAATGGTTGGCTTAAAATCTGTTACTATACAAGTTACCTATTGATGTGGTTTATTCACCTGTTTTACGAGTACGATTTATTTGCTACTCACATGTCTTAATATTGTTGACACGCCATACACTCCATTTAGGTACTCATATATCCGCGGTGATAATCTTTAACAAAGGATGGCAACATATATATAAAACTGCACCGTCAGCTGTTCGACGAGTTGATTCACACCCACACACCACATGAGGAATCCGTGAACTAACTGATAGACGCAGCGCGCGGCGAAGAAATGCATTGCAATGTTCGAATTCGGGAGGCTCGCCATCATGATGACATGATCATCCCCTTTTAAAATAGGTCAGAAATATAAATTAGGTAATTACAAAGGTCGGGATGCATTAGAATGAAGTCATGCTTTATAAATAATCATGAAAACTGACTATCGTACATGCATACTCGTAAAACATCGGAAAATGATGGCATTTCCACCTGAGTGAGCGCCTAATACGGACTTCTAAATATAGTACCCAATACAGGATTACCGTCACAGTGCGATTACTCGCCATGTTTCGAAGTCAGCTACGTTTTTCGTGTTGCCGAAGTTCTGCCGAAAGTCGATTGACCGAATTATAACGCACTTGTGCCGACATTCATAAAAATGCGTGGTTATAAAAACATTTCTATTTATTTCATATTAAAACATCGTTCGCAGTTCATATCACAACACAGATAATATAAATTACGATAAAAACTTCATTTGAATTGAAACTGCTTAAGATGGCCGAAGAGTCGCACTTTGCTGTTGTCGGCCCGGACACGGTCCGAAATTTACATTTGCACAGGGTAGAGTTGCTCAAAAGTTGAGAATTTCCTTATGCGCTGTTCAGAATTGCCTGCGAAAGTCCAGACGCTACAAGTCTGGCCGGAAAAAGAAGACAACGCCTCACGTCGATCGATTTATCAAGCTGTCTGCATCTCGAGATCCTCACATTGGATCAGCACGGATCTGTCATGAAGTTCTAGAAGAGACTGGATGTGCTGTTAGTCCTCGAACTGTTCGGAGAAAACTAGTGGATGAGTTTCATCTTCTTGGAAGACGCCCTGCGAAGAAGCCGCTTATGACCGAGAAACAAAGAGTACAGCGCATACTGTTCTGTAAGAAGTACAAAGACAAATCCCCTGAGTGGTGGGACAGAGTAATGTTCTTTGATGAGAGTACATTCCAGCAAGTGAGAGGCATTGGATCAAACTATGTTCGAAGACCGATGGGAGAGAGATTCAACCCACGTCACACAATAAAGACAGTGAAACACCCACCATCCTGCATGATTTGGGGAGCCATCACTGCTCAAGGAAGAAGTGCGATAAAAATATTCAAGCAAAATGAAAAGGTGAATGCTTCTCGCTATGTGCAGCTCTTGGAAGAAAAACTTTCTCTGCATATGCAAATAACAATGACAAGTGTGTTTCAGCAAGATTCCGCACCTTGCCATAAAGCGAATCGTGTTCAGAAATGGTTTGAGGACAACAATATTGAAGTTCTTGACTGGCCATCCAATTCAGCAGATTTGAACGTAATAGAAAACTGCTGGTCGCTTATGAAGAAATACGTGTCAAGGCATTCACCCACTTCACAGAAAGACTTAGAAAGAGTGATCAAGGAAGTGTGGACAAAAGAAATAACACCAGAATATTGCAGATCCCTCGTTCGAAGCATGCCCACTAGAATCAGATCGATCTTGGAAAACAGAGGATATCCGGTAAGACACTGACTCTTATTTGTGAAATTAAATGTATTCTGTTCATAAAGCATGTATGACGGAAAACTAGTCTTTCTCCGATTACATTGATATGATCACAAAATTTGTCACTGACCTTAATTTTTTGGCCACTACTGTACATATTTGTTTACGGCGCGCTAAACCCAGCCAACTTGAATTGGATGCGCTGCTTTATTGGAAGCCAGTGCAGTTCACGAAGGACCGGTGTAATGTGCTCACGTCTTGAAGTCTTAGTGATGAGCCGAGCAGCAGCGTTCTGAACCGCTTGAAGCGGACGAAGGTGACAGTCTGGGACACCATAGAGAAGATAATTACAATAGTCTAGACGAGATGTAATAAATGCGTGAATTAGAGTCTTTGCTGCCGAGGTCGTAGCACTGCGAACGATGGGGTGGAGTTGGCGTAGGAAACAATATGCGGAGCGACAAACTGCGTTGATGTGGGCAGCTAGAGTTAGGTTTCTGTCCAGAACGACTCCAAGGTTGCACACTTTGTTTTAGAATTGGACAATAGCATTGGAGATTGAAATGCAGCATATTGTGAACTCGTGGGCAGACAATGATAATATAATAATAATAATCAGGCGCGCCGCCTATGAAATTCAAAGTGCTTAGTCTGTTTACATTCACTTTCAAAATGACCTTGTCTAGTGAAAATGTTTGAGCTTGTTTTTTCACAAATTCGAGCGTGGTAAAACAGAAATCAAAATTTACCATCAATTATTCGAAGCAGAAATAGACAACCCACCATCTTAATCAACTGTTTTTGAGTGTTTAAAGTGGCTCAAGGAAGGTTGACTGATGATCCTCGATATGGTAGACCAATTTACTTGAACTTATTAGAATATTTGAACTCATTCTTTATCAAAACAATTTTTTCTGCACTAGGCTAATTATCGAATTATTAAAGGAGGATATGCAGCAAGATATTTAAGAAATTAACTTTAGGGACACATTAATGAAAAAATCTGTCACAATGGACTTAATATGCCGTATCTGTAAGAATATTGTTTCAGAGGAGAATCAAAATGTGAAATGTTGATAGTCTCACTCTCAACTCATCAATATTGACTGTCCTATCAACATCGGGCATATGTTCTAGCTGCGAACAAAATAATGTAGTGTTCAATGTACTACATAACTGAGAAAATTGTTCTAACGACAACGAATGTTCATATTTGACTGTCTGTCTTGGGATGATGAATGAATCTTATAAATACTTATTATAAATGCTTGCTACCTACAAAATAATTTAGAAGTAGAATACAAGAACACTGCATTCCATTTTTATGAACCTGATTCAAAATACATCAAATTAACTTCTACTTTTATAAAGCAGCCAGAGGTGGGCGCGATTCGGAAAAATGAAGTTCCGGATATGATTATCCGATTCGATTGCCATTTGTTAAAGCGATTCGATTATCCTATTCGACTATCAGATGAAATGGAATTCAATTAGAATTAATCATCTTAGTATTCCATCAAATTTGCACTCCAAATATTAATTCAAATTCAACTTTTTAAGCTAAGGATATTTAAAATGCGAGGTCACTTGCAGCTGACAGTGACACAGAAAAAATTCTAAAGAAAATTGCGCTTATTTGGATATTGAATGTAGGACTTATGCCTACTAATATTTACTGTAGGCAAATTACCACGATCAAACAGAAGCATTGCAAAACACTATATAAGATCTTGATTACAAAAAACATTCTGATATCAATGGAAAGTATAGGTTGTGCAGCTAAAAAAGAAGATGATGTATAAATGTATTTTTACCTCACTTATATTGACACGAGGTTGCATCCTTCAGCAGATGGAGGCTACCCTTCATCAATAACAAGGCTTCAAAGTTTGCAGCAGTGAATGCCTCCCTTTTCGGCTTTAAAATGTCTAACCCGAGGCTGAAAACGTGCTCGATTGAGGCTGAGCTTGGCATGGGTGCGTTATACTTTTAAAAAGTTTCTTCCAGGCGTCTCAGAAATTTTGAGGTCTCCTGAAAGTACCGGGCTTCTTCTCACAGCCTTATTTGACCAATCGTCAAATTCGGACACCACTTTCATTTCCGGGCTTCCTCTTTCTAACTGATCCTCCGCTGAAAGTGCGTAGTCAGTCGGTGCAGCTTCAGGATCCTCTTGTACGGAAGGGGACACGTGACTGCAAGGCCAAAACTTGGGGTCAAAATCCAAAACCCAAGCCCAAGTTTAAATCAATTAATGAAATCAAGTAAACGAAGTGCATTCTTTAAATTTTGTGCTGACATAAAGATTCTTCTATGAGCCAAAATTCCTATTAGGCCCATGAGAAGTGTGGCATTAGTGGGAAATGATTTATTATTCCAATAATTGTAATTAGTAGCCTAAGTAATACATGTATTACGTCACAAAGTTTTCTTTTAATTTAGTCTACACTGACATGCTAACTAATTGAATTATGCTACATTAATTAATTATGATTGAATTACACATTGCGATTGTTTTCATTTTATCATTCAGAAACTTGATAAATATTATAGCTGCGCAGTAAGTGCATGGTTAAACATATGTAGAATGCGAAATCGGAATGAATTTATTTTTGGATTAATGTCGGCCATCGCAGAGAGTTAAGGGTGCGAAGATAACTGCGAAGTTGTAAAATATACGAAATATATAAAAATTCAATAAGCGCAAATGCAACAAAATACGTGTAAGCTTACAGTAGATACAATATATATATATATATATATATATATATATATATATATATATATATATGAACTTTCAATGCGCGGTATTGTCAAGCCCAGAATGAAACAGCTAGTAATCACAAGTATTTCATTTTTGAAATATTCTGTGAATCCAGTGGAAATTTGATAAAATATCAGAACTTTATGCTAATCAAAATATTAATTTTTGTAACTTGATCTGTATGTAGTCGACATTCAAGGGCATTTATCCAGAATCCTGTACTATTCAGAACACACATTACAATTGCATGTCACATGTACAGCGTGGGTTGTCAAATTCGAGCAGGCGCATTCCGTTCTTATGAAAATGTTGAATGGTTAAAGTGGAAGTATCTAAACACAAGTCAGCTGATATTTTCTTCAGTCTTTCAGCAGATGAAAATCGCTGATGGAGATCTTCATCCTCATCTTTTGCAAATCAAACGTGACAAAACGAAGGAGTTCAGCAAAACCATTGTGGTAAAATCCAGCATAAGTGGTCCCCCTTGTTGTCTACTCAAAAATTTGATTTCTTTCGCTCCTGATAGTTGCCTTTGGATCTTGTAAAATACATTATGTGTGCTAAGCCACAATCTAATTACTATTAGGAGATCTGTGGCCGAGCTTCTGATATGAGGGCGTCGATGTGATGACACTGATGCGTCGGTGATGAACGAAAGTTATATCTTTATACGCATGTTTTTATTTATTTTCTTACTTCAGTAGTCCAGCTGAGGACATGTACTCGCAATTTGAAATCTCGCAGTATTCATGATGAATTCAGTAAGCTGACAATCTAGACCTAAAGTGCTATGCAAGTAGGCCTAAATAGCCTGCAATAGACATGATCCTAAATTTAAATTTCGAAACTGTTTCCAGCTGTCACATACTGATTTTGTGATAAGAGTTAATAGCTGAAAACAGCATGATACATGAGTGTATTAACTTGCATACTTTGTGGTTATTCTCTTATTACAGACATTATTACAGTTATTACAACATTAATTACAACATCATGAATTAGAGAAGGCCTAGAATAGGCCTACTTGAAATAACTAACTATGATAAAATGAATGTCAAATAGAGGAGACACAACTGCCTCCACTGGTCTCATCACTTACGTTAATTTCTGCTGGCATGTATGCATGTATTTTTGCTTGATAATGAATTTATAATGTATATCCAATAATTTTTTTTTTGATTTTGCAAGTCTTAGGATTTAGGGAAGTTGTCGTCTCGGTAGACCATATGAGATTCTTTTGACAGTTATGTTTTTTGAAGTTTCATTTTAGGATGAGTAGAGAATCCATGAAAAAGTGCTATGACTAAGATACAGGTGTAACCCATTTAGGCCACATCGACTTCGAATTGCTACCTTCTTATCATGCGGATCACGCGAAAATTACTCTAGAATGAAAATGAGTTTTGGGTTATTAGTTTATAGAATTTATTTAGGGTTGGTCTACGAGAAATTTTCGATTGCTTTATGGATAGATTTTAGGTTTTGTTCAGGGTTTTCATAGATAGCCTATGTCTCATCGATCGTCTTTAGTGTGATTGCTTTATAAGACGGAGTAGTGATACGCCTGACAGGCCTACACTACATTCAACGTATAAAATTCATCAAAGCTCCGCCGACGAAATTGTTCACAATCTGTTTTAATAATGTGATAATAAAGAATCAATAAAGACAGCCTGAATTTAAGTGCGCTTAATGAGACATCTGCTTCCAGGTCTAGGCCTATTCAAAAACAGACACGAAAAACATGTACATGTATATGTAGGCCTAGCAGACACAAAAAAGAAATAAATGATTATAAATACTATACATTAACAAAATCTGCCATAATGTACAATGCGCAAGCTATGTTCATTATCATGCTTCACATTGCCAATCAAGATAGACCTATAAAACTTACTCTACTATTTTGCGATCATCTTCGTGATCCCTTATGATATACACCATGGCAATAATGGCCAGTTCACCATGTGTCAAAATGCAACTGAAGTGTCGATTGACAATATTTAACATTATGTCTATAGCATTTGACTGTAGCATGAATAAGATATTCGCAGGGTATTGGAATTATTACAACTTATGTCCTTTATCAAATTTCGATGGATATTTGATGAAATTAGCTCTAGGCCTACTTGTATGCTTGAAGAATTCATATGGTCTAGACTTGACATAGGCTATGTGAGAATTTTTGAAGGAATATCGATATTAATATAAATATCAGTTGCAGATATTGTATTAAGATAAATTAGGTAGCCTACGCAAAAAGTCGAATACCAGAATATAAGATACTTACAAAGCTTGATCATCAGCACCAGCTTCCATGACAGTTGCTCTCCTCTGATTTCGGTTATCCTCATTTTGTTATCTTGCCATTCTCAGACTCTGATGACTCATTTAGATTATCTGTAAAAATCCTTCAGAATCGGTACCGGAGTTTGTGATCAATAATCCGATTCATTCTTTTGTCACTTTCTCCTTTGAAAGGAGCGACTCGTTGATTTCTTAACAACTTTCTTCGTTGCAACTTAAACACTACTCGATTGATGCCCAGGAACTGTTTGCGACGTGTAGATGTAGAAGCAGGCAAAATCAGAATCGAATTGTCGCTTTCAAACTTCGAAATCGGACAAACCTCACAAACGTCGTCAGCATGCATAAAAATATAAGTTTTAGATGACAATGATTTGGTGTCTCCACAGTATAAAACAAAAAGGAATGGTCCTAACAAAGAACCCTGTGGGGGACCACTTGTAACAGCGACAGGCTGACAAAAAGTACTGTCCAGCGTGACACACTGAAAACGGTCGGTCAAATAACAACAGAGCTATTTTATGAAACCAGCTGATAACAAAGTATACGGGAGTTTCTATATTAATATTTGATGACAAATGCTATCAAACGCCTTAGAAAAATCGTAATTTAACAACATGCACACACCAGTGTCTGTGCGATCCAAAATTTCTGTGATGGCATTCTGCACAGAAATAAGGCAACAATTAGTGTCAGAAAACCTTTTTTTAGCAAATTGAAAATAAGGGATATTGGTTTCAGACTTATCGCGCATAACACTCAAACTATGGGACTCCAACAATTTAGCTGGTGTGCTTAATAAGTTGATTTGGCGAAGCTGATCAATGGTAGGCAGAGAATTCTTAGGAGCAGGAGATACGACACAATATTTGAAAACAGATGGTACTCTACGTTGAATGATGGAACAATTTATCAAATTACAAAGAGGCTCAGAAATATACGGAGATGCAAGCTTGTAAAAACGATTCGGTATGCCATCAGAACCAGTTGCCTTGGTGAGTGATAGTTTCTCTAGAAAATTGAAAACATCATGAGGCTCAATCAATGGACACCAGTTATCGTCTGGGTATTCCTATGAGAAATCGGTCTGTGTAGAAGACCCTGCAAAAAGTTCGTTAATAGCATTCGCAGCTGATTCAAGGTCTGGAAAGTTGGATATAATTGATGTCAACGGATCGTTAGTACATTTCCCTTTTACATCATCAACGATGATCCACACTCTGCGACTTGAATTTATAGATCTTTGCACCCATCTGCTCTTACAATTGGCTATTTCAACTTTGCACTTTTCCTTGTAAAATTATATGATAGGAATTCTTTGCTGCGAAAACCTGACCATCTTTTGTTAATGAGTTCCTTCAAAAATGAGTTCATCCACGGTTTGTGACGTGAAGACATACACACAACTTAACAAGGGATGACGCAGACAATCAGAAAACTTAGACTAAAACAAATTTGCTTTTATGTCTGAATCATTTTCAAGATACAAATCATGAAGCGAACAATTTTTGAGTTTGGACAAAAAATCAAAAACATGTCTTTTACGCGTATCGTATACAACATGATCTCTCTGAAAGTCTTGTACTACATATCCGTGTGATGGATGGCTTTAACAATGCTTGACATGAGAACCTCTGCGATTTAAAGACAGTGGCAGACCTACAATCGCACTGGGATAATTATTGTCTAAAGATCGACTAACCAAAATCTTGTTGAGAATAGCATCACCACGAGTAGGAGTGACAACTTTATCACATAAGTCAAAAACATTCTTTAGATACGAGCAATCAAAATGATTCAAATCACCAGCTATGATTATGTGCACGTCAGGAATATCATTTGTAACTTCATCAATAATATCAATGAGTGATTCTGAGATTGTCAACTATTCATCACTATTCAAATGTGGAGAAATTTAAATGACACCTAAAAATAATCAATGTTGCCATGCTTTATCTGCAAGGAAACAATTTCACAAAAAATAATTTCAGTAAAAATGCGCCAATATTCAAGGAGGACCTAATCCAAGTAGCGACACCTCCACCCCGATGATTGACTCGGTCATATCTAAACATGTGAAAACCTGGAACATGGAAAAGACAATCTTTGTGGGTTTCGTTAAGCCAGGATTCTGCTGCTATTACAATATCGGAAAGGAAGCACAAGAAAGTCTCAGTTCATCAATTTTCCGGGAGCTGCAATTAAACGCGCATTCAGCAAAAGTGAAGTCGGGAACCTGGGAAGTCACAATGAACGCAGGACTATCTTATTGAATAGAGGACCTGGGTATGACATAATTGTTCGCAATTGGTGAAAACTCCAGTATGGCTGATGTTAGCCTTCAGACAAAACGTCACTTCTTTTCAAATTGCCGAGATCTTTCGACCAGCACTGCCGGCCATCATCTGAGAACTGACTGTACAGCTGGAGATCACAACTCATAGCATTCACTCTACTGCAGTGTAAGATACAAAAGTGAAAATACATGAATAGAATAGCTGCTTGTTGCAAGAGAGTAAGCAATATCATAAAACACAAAAGATAAGTGAAGGGGAAGTTAAAAAAAGTCAACATAAGCAATTCCAAGAGTCACTCAGTACGTGCTTCACTTTGTTCTGCGAATCCATCCTTCTTGTCCAGAATGATTCCTTCACAACTCGCTTACTCCACGCACACACACACTCTCTCTCTCTCTCTGTCCAATACCTTGGCGTTCTCCACGTTGACTCTATGACCGGTAACTGCCACATGCTTCGCCCGCTCCGAACGATCCACATCAAGTTCTCGAATGGCACACACGGGCATGCTCTTTGCTTCTCACTTCTTTCGTTCTAGCGGTCTCACCCACATAGCTCCAACTGCAGCCGTCTTGACAGTGTATTCCATACACCACACCAAGTTGTGCAGCCGTCATTGGCCTCTTTCTCACAAGGAGGGATCTCAGCGTTGTCACAGGCTTCATTGATACCTCGACATTTGCCTCTCGAAGGATAGAAGCCAGTCTGTCGGAGGTCTTGCCAACATAAGGGATCGAGTACCACCTTCGCTCCTCATCTGAAACACTCTCCCCTTTCGTACGCGGTATCCACCAGCTGCGAACCTCACTATCCTCGTATCCATTGCCACGCAGTGTAGTCACCACGTGTTCTCTCTCAGCTGCAAGTTCACTTCTAGAACACACTGCATGAGCGCGCACCGACAGGGATCGCACCGCACCCTTGAAAACATGAGGAGGATGGAAGGATTGTCGCTGCAGATATCTGTAAGTATGGGTGGTCTTCCTGTAGACCGAAAAACTTCCATTCTCCTCCACTTCTCCTTACGGCCACGTCCAAGAAGGCGAGTGAACCATCTTCCTCCTTTTCCACCTTGAGATTGATCGAAGGACGAAGAGAGTTCAGCCAATCCACAAACAAGTCGAGTTGCAGATCGTCTTTTTCCCAAATTAGGAACACGTCGTCTACATAACGTACCCAGAAGGAAGGGAAATATCTGCCACTCAAAAGTGCTGTTCTTCTTGCGAGGCTCTCAAAATGCACCATGAAGAGGTGAGCGGCAATCGGACCTAAGCTGGTCCCCAACTCTGTGGAACTCACATTGTATACACTGACACCACCCGATCGACGTGGAGCAATCGGTCCCGAGTACCCATGCAACACCAAAAGTGCTGTACTTGAGCGAGGTCTACTTTTCACATTACAGCGGCTTATTTGAACAATCCGAAGGTGTAGCCATGGGGACCAGCTGTGTGTTCTAGAAGTGAACTTGCAGCTGAGAGAGAACACATGGTGACTACACTGCGTGGCAACGGATACGAGGATAGTGAGGTTCGCAGCTGGTGGATACCGCGTACGAGAGGGGAGAGTGTTTCAGATGAGGAGCGAAGGTGGTACTCGATCCCTTATGTTGGCAAGACCTCCGACAGACTGGCTTCTATCCTTCGAGAGGCAAATGTCGAGGTATCAATGAAGCCTGTGACAACGCTGAGATCCCTCCTTGTGAGAAAGAGGCCAATGACGGCTGCACAACTTGGTGTGGTGTATGGAATACACTGTCAAGACGGCTGCAGTTGGAGCTATGTAGGTGAGACCGCTAGAACGAGAGAAGTGAGAAGCAAAGAGCATGCCCGTGTGTGCCGCTCAATGCACCGGTAACTTAATAAATGTACATGTGTACAAAACAGAACACTCAAATTCGTTAGCACGCTATAAGCGATCGAAAGTGTATTGACAATAGCACAAGAATACAAACAGGGACATTTGATCAATATAAACAAAACATAGAGATCGGCACACTTCCCCTTTTGTCTGGATAAAGTAGGCCCTTAGTCAGGTGAAAGCAAAAACACAGTTTCAGTACCAATCTCCGGCAAATTCATCGCAAGGTCGTATCTCAAGACGCAAGTAGAAAACAGTCATAGTTATTACTTCTTATGACGACAAGTCAGTCTCATAGTCGTTAAGGTACCGCGGGCGGTTCCGCGCCCGTCCCGGGCGACTTCTCGCAGTCGGATGATCTTCGCCTCTCCTTGGTCGTCCTCCGCATGTATTCGTCTGCATCGCATGCGAGTCTCTCCCGAATGTGTCCACGGTTCTACCTGTTTGTCCGACTTCTCCTCTGATCACGTCTACGGTCCCACCGATTCGCTCGACTTTTCCTCCGGTCGCGTCTACGGACGGAATACTCATCGTTCCTCCACCTTCTGCATCGTACGCAATCTCGAGGTACTCGTCAGAGTCGCACTCTTTCTACCTTGGCTTCAGGTTGCATTGGTTTATCACGGAACTCGTCCTCCCGGGAACTGGACTCGATAGGTAGCATCACTCACTCTCTCTATCACCTCCCCAGGATACTCGAAATCACTTCTACTACCTCTGCGGGTATATACTTTCTGTCCTACCCCATAGCTCCTAGAAACGCCTTTTATCCTAGCATAGCTCTTGGCCAGACTTTGTTCCTTAACCTTTCTTGGTTCGCTATTGGTCGACAAGTGTGACTTCATCTCCCTACCTAACAACCTCTTCACTGGTGATTCACCGGTGGACTCATTGAATGTACTCCTAATATCATACAACGCCTTCTGGAGTCTGCGCTCAAAAGAAACCTCTGGGTGGGACAATCTCATTCTAGAGATCCTTGATTTCAGAGTCCTATGCATTCTCTCAACAGCGCCGTTCGCCTGAGGATAGTAAACGGAAGAACAATGATGAACAACTCCACATCTTCTCAAAAAATCTTCAACCTCAACGCTTTTGAAGGCAGTGCCGTTATCAGAAATTATTCTTTTGGCCATACCGAAAATAGCAAAAATCCTCCTTAGTTCAATAATGATATGTCGAGATGAGCTGTTAGGGATTGGAATAGCAAAAGGATATCGGGAATTCAGATCTATCGCAGTGAGCAAAGTTTTGCCTTCAGTGGATTCACTCGGTTCGGTCAAGTCTATGGCTACGGCCCGCCAAAGTTCATCTTCTTTGTCTGGCACTGGCGTCATTCTTGACTTGTCCGGAGAACCGCTTCGAGAGCAAGCGTCACATCGCTCACACAAAGTTTTGATATCAGATGCTAACCCTGGCCAGTACACGAGAGGTCTAAGCGCCGCTTTCATTTTGCTAACACCGATGTGGCCCTGGTGGTACTCCTGAAGCAGTTTGGAACGTTAACTCAAAGGGATAATAAGAGTTCCACCCTTAAAGATAAGGAAACGAACCCCCTTTTTTTCACTGACAACCCATCTCGAAAAGCAGAAAAATTTCGGACTTCCTTCAGATCAATTCCCCTCCATTGCTTGGAAATAGCCTCAGCTAGCCTACACAACTCCGGGTCCTTGGCTGACTTTTCCGCCACCTCTGAGATTTGGATTGGTATCACATCTCGAATAAAACAAAGAGTCACGTCCTCCCTCTCAACATCTGTGGCCTCAGTTGAATGGACAGGATTTCGTGACAGAGCATCAGCCAGCACGTTAACTTTTCCCTTTATGTGTTCAAAATCACACGTGAAAGATTGCATGTTCATAATCCATCTTCTCAATCTCATAGATAGAACATCAACTGGCTTTTCAAGTAGTCTCAACAAAGGTAAGTGATCGGTCTGAACCTTAAAATTGCGTCCAATCAGAAAATTCCGGAACCTATTCACCGCAAACAACACACCCAGGCATTCCTTCTCAACCTGCGAATACCTCCTCTCAGTGTCAGTGAGTCTACGAGAAGCGAACATGACAGCGTGTCCTTCTTGCAGTAGCACGCCACCCAATCCATACCCAGATGCATCGCTCTGAACCACAACTTGTTTGTCTGGTTGAAAGTATCTTCGAGCATGGATATCATTCACAACATCTTTCAGGCCTTGAAAGCTTCATCAGCGTCAGCAGTCCAGTACCAAGTATCGTGTGACAGCACTTGCCACAATGGCTGCAGTAGCGTACTAGAGTAGTCTGGAACATTCGAATGACAGACATAGGACGCTAGGCCTAAAAACGATCGCAATGGCGCAGCGTTCTCTGGTATCGGTGTGTTTAGGACATCATCAATCAACTTCCTGGAAACCATCACACCACTTTCAGACCACGTGTAGCCTATGAATTCAACAGACGGTTGGTGAAAAGAGCACTTGATATGATTCGGTTTCACTCCCATGTTATCTATCCTTCTCAACACCTTCTCAAGCAGAACTGCAGACTCTTCCTCAGTATCCGAGTAGAGCAAAATGTTATCAAGGTAACAACAAACGTTAGTCAAGTCCGACAAGATTTCAGACATAAATTTCTGGAGAAGATGCTAGTATTACTTGCACGGTAATTTGTTGAACCTGAATCTTCCAAAAGGAGTGGAAAAGGTAAGCACATCCCTGCAGTCCTCTGCCAAAATGTTTTCCACGGGAATCTGCCAAAATCCGTTCTTACAATCAAACTTAGAGAAGAAACGAGCTATTCGGATACGACTTGTCATCTCTTCAACAGTGGGCATTTGTAGCTCAGGCCGTTTTACAAACTTATTGACATAGCGAAAATCAACACACAGTCTTACATCTCCAGACTTCTTGCAACCAACGACTATGGGGGAACACCAGTCACTTGGTTCCTTAACCTCCTCGATCACGCCATCCTTCACCATATCCTTTAACTTAGACCGTACGGGTTCATGAAGAGCAATCGGCAACCTGCGACCCCGAAAAGAACGCGGTTCAGCACCCCCTTTCAGTACAACACGACATGCTTTGGACATTGGAACAGAGCTCGGACCTTCAAACACGGATGATATCACCATCACGTCACCCTCCGTTCTAATAATTCCCAAACGATGACATGAAGCATAGCTGAGGAAAACTGGATCCTCCTCCTCACAAACAAAAAATGTAGCGGACACATCACAAAGATTCTTTACGCACATCACATTCACGAAAGCACCTGTGTCAACCAAAGCGTCAACAGGAGTTCCATCGATTTCAACGCTACGAATCACATCCTCGACCGTAGGCCTACTGGATACATGATAAATATCTAGAGTCTCCTCAGCAAGTTTCTCGGTTTTCAAACACTCAGTGACATGGGAAACAGTAGTTCTACTTTCCGAATAGCATTTCGCATAATGGCCTTTCTTTTGACATTTTGAGCATACTCGATTCCGAGCGGGACAAGTGGTGCTATTGGCTAAATGTTTTGTTGAGGCGCAAAGATAACAAGCACGCTTGACCTTTGACTGATCCGACTTAGCACCAGAAAAGTCGCTCCGACCTGACTTGGAGTCCTGCTTAACTTTATTTTTCAGAAAAGAAACGTTGGGATTGGTAGGTCTACTCTCGCTTGAGTGAACAGCATTAATTTCTGCCTTAGTTTGAAAATCAACCTTGACCCTGTCAGCGCGAGCAGTCTCCCATGCTTCAGCCTTTCGTAAAGCTAGCTCAAAAGTCAATGTACTAGGGTCTTCTGCCAAGAGCCGCTCGCCCGGCCTGGAATCACGTATACCTATCACGAAAACATCCCTTAACAAGCTGGCCTTATCGTTAGTGTAACCACAATCCTGCACCATTCTACGGAGACTACAAGCAAACTGACCTGCACTTTCACCATCTTTCTGTGAAGCGTGAATAAAAGCTCTCCTACGGATAAGCAAAGTAGAGCTAATTTGGAAATAACTGTCCATGTGGTCAACTATTTCAGCATACGTCAAATTCGGGTCTGGTAAGCCGTCAAGAACACTCAAACCATCCCTACCTAGACACATCTCTAGCAAAGCTGGCTTCTCCTTATCATCCACAGACTGGATAGAGCAGTAATTACCAAATAATCCCTTAAAGTAACGCCAGTCCTCAGCATTAGGATTAGCGGGCAACTCCGGCTGTCTAATAATTCCAGCCATAATCACAATAGGTAAACGAGAATTGTTTGGATAAATAGCAAATGATATTATTAAGATCTCAAAATATCAGTTTTATTCTGACGCCATAAATGTGCCGTTCTATGCACCGGTAACTTAATAAATGTACATGTGTACAAGACAGAACACTCAAATTCGTTAGCACGCTATAAGCGATCGACAGTGTATTGACAAAATCGCAAGAATACAAACAAGGACATTTGATCAATATAAACAAAACACAGAGATCGGCACACTGTGCCATTCAAGAACTTGATGTGGGTCGTTCGGAGCGGGCGAAGCATGTGACAGCTACCGGTCATAGAGTCAACATGGAGAACGCCAAGGTATTGGACAGAGAGAGAGAGAGAGAGTGTGTGTGTGTGCGTGGAGTAAGCGAGTTGTGAAGGAGGCATTCTGGACAAGAAGGATGGATTCGCAGAACAAAGTGAAGCACGTACTGAGTGACTCTTGGAATTGCTTATGTTGACTTTTTTTAACTTCCCCTTCACTTATCTTTTGTGTTTTATGATATTGCTTACTCTCTTGCAACAAGCAGCTATTCTATTCATGTATTTTCACTTTTGTATCTTACACTGCAGTAGAGTGAATGCTATGAGTTGTGATCTCCAGCTGTACAGTCAGTTCTCAGATGATGGCCGGCAGTGCTGGTCGAAAGATCTCGGCAATTTGAAAAGAAGTGACGTTTTGTCTGAAGGCTAACTTCAGCCATACTGGAGTTTTCACCAATTGCGAACAAGCAGGACTATCTTGCCCTTTCTAATGCAAACATCTTCACCATTATCACGTCTCCTCTTCAGCTGCAGACGCAGAAAGCTATCTTGCTCACGTTGACGAGGAGTAAGGCCAATCTTGATAAAAAACTTTCTTAAACTGATGATTGTCAGACAGTTTACTCAGTCTTGGAGCCGACTTAAAAAGAAGGGATTTGCTGATGTGAGAGTCACGTACAACTTTAATAGGTCTGGATCATGTTCCTCTTCTACCAAGCCGAAATGATCTTGTCTTATCAACTTTATGGTCTAGGTTGAAGGTTGAAAGGAAGTCTTTTAGTTGTTTATGATCATGCTCACGACTTCGGTCCTTGTCAGCACTCTCACTCTCACTTACTCAAAAATCACAACATTATTTCGCTTTGATTCAAGAAGCTCAAGTTCATCAATTATTCTATTCTCAACGTTATTCTCTAGACTTGCCGCAATCATATTGATTTCTCTTTGTAATCTCCGTTTCACGTTCTCTATCATTCGTCTACTTTTAGCCATTAATTCGACCTTGATTTCATCGACTGCGTCAGAAATAGCTGATTTAATTAGGTCAGCATTAACAACAGATTGACCAGATTGACAGTCATCAGCTTTGTCAGTGGCATCTCTTGGGACATTCAGAAGTTGATGTTTCGTTAACTAGTTCAAAGCACTTGCAGACATCCGCCGAACACCATCAAAACCATAGAAATAGATTGTTTAACTGAAGTTGACTAGAATGGAAATTGACTCAAGGTCGCGGCACCGCCGGGGGAACTAAGTTGGGGCATGAATGACCAATGAAAAGCTTTGATTTGCACATGTGACTGATTCTGACCCAATGATACAGCCGTTGACAAGTGTATCTAAGTGAAAATGCGTGCGATTTACGTGCCACTATTGTGTATTGCATGAAGCCTTCACTCGGAAAACTCAATTCAAAGTTCAACTACATCACACAATAATTCCAAGAATTTTCCGAGTGAAGGAGGCCGAATTTAGTAAAACTGATGCGTGGCACATAATCAGCGACCCCAAATTGTACTAGAAACATGTATTTCAGGAGTGGCACACTCGAAATGAAAAATGGTTGCGCTGGATGTGCAATATTTTATTAGAAGCTTTGTCATGTGATTTTGATGTTTAATGTTTTCTTTTTGAATGGGTGAACGACTGCTTTTGTTTGATTGATTCTGATGAATGTTGACCTGGCACATCCGCTGGTGCTATTTATGTGAAGCATAACTGCCTGAGTGCTGAGTAATTTTGATTTGAAGTTTGGTTGCGCCAACTTCACACTTCGGTGAAATAAAATTGTGAAACTTGATTATTTCCATGAAGATCGGTTATTTTTATTAATTTTTTGCGTGGCACATAATTAGGCATGGATATTTCATCGTTTGTTATGGGTTTTGTTGCTTGATGCGCTAAGCTTATGAAAGTCGGAAAAATTGGTTGCGCCAACTTCACAGCGCAACCAATTTGAAATTTGAATTGCGTTTTCTGGCCAAAGGAGACTGAATTTCGTGAAACTGAGTAGTGGCACATAATCAGGGACCTCGAATTGTGTGGTTGATGTGATTTTTGGAAACGGCACAGTAAAAACAAAAATGGTTGCGCTGAGTGGTTGCGCCAACTTCACACACGTCAATCGCAATGCCACGAACATATGAGCCAAAAATAGAGACGAGGGACACTGAGAAAATCCAAAATTGTGTAGTGCAAGCAACGACCAAGATTTGGCAATGAATGCCACTCAAATGATGGGAGAGACAAACAATTCACAAAACTCAATCAATAGCCAAAATCAGGCCTCGAAAAGAGCAAAAAGAGTAGCAGGACCATCCAACGACCAAAATGACACCAAAAACGGTCAAATCAACGGCAATGTGTAAACAGGGAGAGGCAAAACTCGAAACACGGACACGAGACAGAAAACGACCAACCGATCACAATGCCATTCAATGAGTGATTTTACATGTACCGGAAATTCAAATGTAAGTTATATTTATAATTCAGTAATTATAATTCAACGTAAGTAACCGTCGATGTGATGACGAATTCTGGTTACTTTTTTTAGAGAAAATATGAATTTTTTAAAGAAAAATGATGCAATATCAATAAGCATTAGTTAAGCGACTTTTGATTATCAATGAAGACTAGTTAAGCATTCTACATGTAAAATTTCGCTTGAATTGATGCAGTCAATCCAAATTAGGAGGCGTCGATGTGAAGACGGAAAAAGTTGTGGACACCTACTTATGTCGGCCTAGCTCTGATTTCAATGAGTTTGATTTCTCAACTCTTGATATTTCCTCGATTCAAGGGTATTAGGAAATCCTTGAGCCAAAGTCCGCCTAAATATATACTGTATTTCTTTGTTGTACAGCAATGCAAAAAAATGTATTTTTCGTGTGGACATGGAAAAATGAGGTGTTTTTGAATTTCAAATGAATTTTTATTCCAAACATCCTGCATGAAACTTAAAATGAAATGCATAGTTGGTTAGAGCAGACGAAGACCATTCGAATGGTGTGTAGAACATTGACAACAGACCTATATCTTGGCCACAAAATGCAAAAGACAAGAATCACTACCAAGAAAACACTAAAATTTCAGGATTTTACCACATACGCTGCTTATCATCAACTACATGTGATAATACTAAACTTAGAATGCAAACAAATGAGTTCATGGACAGAATTTATGTCAGCGATAATAAGCAGTTTGTGCGTCACCAGGAATTGAATCACCAGGACAGCAAGACTTTCAGAGTAGAATTTCCTTAAAATTCTCCATCTCATTACTCAGGAGCACAAAAAGACAATCCAAAGTTAGTTGCATAATTAAGCCAATAAATAGTTGCTTAATGATAGCCACCATTTCATCTCTCCTCCAATGACGTCATCAAATGTAGGCTTATAGATCCAATTACCGAAAGTCAGTCAGTCTATAAAATCATAATTTAAGTCGCTTGTCTAAGTGAAAATAGGACTATTGTTAGAATCTTAAACGCTGATTGACAATTTTCTAGATGCATTATCCAGTTATAGAAAACAAATTAACAGATCGAACATTGAAGTGCGACATAAAGTCGCTTGAGACTTCGTTCAACAAGTTAACTGCCGAATTTCATGACATCATAACATATGGTGATACCGACAGTAATATTGCGCCTTATGCAGCGCTGATGCAGCTGCGATTGTACCACACACATTTGGTGCTGCTTTATCAGTTATAGATTGAAGGTGACTGAAATATATCCGTTTAGAGCCCGTGTCATATTTTCATCGATGAAGTCATTAAAGAACTATTACTAGCACTCCCATGTGTATTTGTAGCAATGGAAATGTCACCAACCTCATTTGATAAAAATATCATCTCATGATAATTCTGCCAATGAAGACATAATCACAAAAATATCATGAAAGCTATTATGGCATCGTGATATTTTTCATGATACATTTCCGCATAAAATGTGGATTACCTACAAATCCCCCTAAATCGAATTATTTTCGTTGCAATTATCACAAAAGTAATTTGGGGGATTTGGTTCAAAAGACTGTATACCGATCTTATAAAAAGTTGTTTATCATTCTGAACTCAGACAACTGTATGTCTCGTTATGGTGCGCACTGCTCTGCTCAGGCTCGGGCAATGGACAGGGCGCTTGGATCATGATGCAGCTGATGCCCGTGATTCGACCATATTTTGGCTAACTAAGTGCACATTTTTTTCGATTTTTCCTCTTCATGTGCAATATATTGAATCGTAACAAAAACATCAATAAAGACAAAGCTAAATTAAAACAAAATCCAGTTCACTTAAGTCACTGCTCTCGGGAAAACACGATATAAAGCTCATTGCATTTCCTCTTTGGATTGCCATACTAAGCCGTTGGCGGAGAAATTAAGTGGCTCACAGCTCGCCAGTAGCGTCCGTTATCCTCTGTCCGACGGTTCTTATACATAACTGGGCATCAAACCCCTAAGCACCGAGGGTCTCTGCGGCGATAGGACAAAAAGTGCATGAATGATGTAGATCCCCGTACTTCAGACGTTTCTTCTCATCTCTGGACGCCAATTTTCCTGATCCTTGACTTGAAACTTGAAGGTTGCTGGTTGCCAGGGTGTCGACCAGGGCTGTGGAGCCGATGCGTTATCTCATCGGCTCCGGCTCCGACTTCAAATTCAGGTTCTATCTATGCTGGCTATCCTGGATCCGTTGAACGGGTTTTTTGGATAGCGGTGTGGCCTTTAGAGGCTTGCTACAATCATCAAATTAGTTTTCATTAACAAGCAGCGACTTAAGTTAATATTAAAAATGATAATGGCCTAATATGATGATAAATAACATACTTGTCATATATTTTTGCATGAATTGACTATCTCTGAAAGATAAAATAAAGTTATAGCCTGGATTGGTTAAATTAGATAAAGATCTCCCGCACTGGCTAAATATACATTGGCCTAGCCTGCAACCAGTCTACTACGAGGCTACATTAAATAAGACCACATGAGTGATGATGATATACCTAATTAGCCGTCACAGGGACAGAATAGTAGTATAAGCTTTTTAACAAAGCTTGAATATGAAACTGGATAGCGTATGCCTCTAAATAGCTTATAGGGCCTGCATCTACTCGAACATGGAAAGGGTATAGGCTGTATAGCCAAATATACCGTATCAATAAAGATATCAATTGCTTTATTGAATATTAAAGTGTATATAGGCTAGCTTAGGTTGTTATTGCTATTTGTTATTGCCTTTATCCAATAGTCTGTTGGTCCATGAATAATAATATGATCGGTCGGTAGCCCACGACTCATCATCTGTAGAAATTGTAATTTAGATAGTCTCATTGCAGTGTAGGCTAGAAATGTACAATTGAAAATTATACTTAAAAAATTAAAAATATCTCATTTAGGACGAGTTTTGTTATTCTATGCAGCATACTTAATTAGTTAAGGCTTAACTTGCATTATGTTAATTTCGTATTTTTCATTATGGCGTAAAGTTGCACTAAATAATTCATCAATGATTCAATGTATATTATTATATTCAATTTATATATAACATATTACCACTATTCCTCTGATGATGGTTAGGCTGATGAAACTGAACTCGGAGTATCACCCAGCATCTTGCAGGGTGCAATACATAATAAAAATTTGACTGCGAGCACCGAGCAGAAATCCCATCTACTTTGCTAGCGCCAGCTATAGCTTTCGAATGCGCGTGCGGTTTAATGTCACAGACAAGTGAAAAGGGAGGTCAAAAGGCGCCTTTATTGAGAGCGTCTCAGTCTTTTTTTATTGTTTACATATAAGTCAACATGATATCAGCACAAAGTGCTGACAGACGGAAAAAATAATAATGAAAATTCTTGAAATCCACAGGTCTATGACATTTGGGGAAATATTATTACACAATACGGCTCTTGTGCAGTCCTCCTCCCTCCATTTTTTCTCTGGTCAAAAGATGCAGCACCATTGGATGTCCGTTTCAGCATCACCGGTTTGAGTGAAGCATTCCGTGCTGCTGTAAAAATCTACGTGGGTAATTGCGATGTCATAGTCGCAAACTTCGTCAGCAAGTCAATATTGTAATTTGCCTTCGGGTTTTTTCGCATTGAAATATACCCTTTGAATTTTGAAGTCAAAGGAAATTCATTGTGAATGAGATACCTTTAGAATAATAGGGCGCTACTAGAATGGCTGGGTCGCTGATTGCTATAGCCATGCGAGGACTTGTAGTCAGGTCATTCGTGTGAGTGTAAAGAGTTATCCCTCCAATCAAAATTGATCAAATTGAATAATCGATTGTTTTGAAAAATGTAGGTGGGGTGACTGCACAAGAGCCTACAATACAATCTAAGGAAATTGGCATTGTCACGGATGCCAGTGGCTTCTGCCAGTAGCCTTACCGATAGATGGTAACCTACATAGTAACCGTATTAGATTTAAGACATTGAGCAAGAAATGTAGCTATATTATCTTTGCTGACTGAACTGGAAATGTGTACATAAATGACTGGCGACTTGTCTCTAGGAATCTACAATCATCTAGATGCATATAGCAAGTCTTCAAATTAATGGATTTTGGAGAATACGTTGTCACTAAAAGCTATGGAAATTAGTCTTACGAAACATATGTAATAAAAAAATATTACACATGTGTGTAAATATAATACATATAATACAAAAGAAGGCGGCAACTGCAAAGAAAGATATCGTAGAGGACAGATCATTGGTATATTTAAAAGACATATCTTTAGATTTCAAATGATTTAATTTTTTTATGATGCCAATTAATACCTTTCAAAATTCTAGATTTATATTAAAGCTCAAACTATCAAAGCCGGAGCCTTTGTGATAAATCGGCTCCGGCTCCGGCACCAACCAAAACCATCGGCTCCTTGAGGCTCCGGCTCCGGCTCGGCTCCGGCTCCACAGCCTTGGTGTCGACGCTAGTGAAATCCCACACATGTTGCTTGCCTTTATTCCAAGGTCCCAGGGGTGCTCCATCAGGTCTTTTGCCATCGGCTCGAGATAGGTCTGGCGGCTCAAGGATGGAGGGGAAGCCTGCCTATACCAGCGCTCTTCGTAACAAGTCATTTGTCTCTGCATGACGCTCGGAGCGACCTCTGTTGAAGCGACAGCTCAGTCAATGCGTCCCTGAACTGTCGACCTGGGATCCACATTTGCAAGTATATGGGCGGTAGATGTCAGCACCGAGTCGCAGAGAAAGATATATAAATTCTTAGCTACCCGCTATCCAACTTTAGACCAACTTAGACTTGGAAGGGGGATTACAGTAAGCCAAGCACCAGAGTCTTCAGATGAGACAGACATAAGCCTAACTTTGGTTTCCGCATCTTTTACTAAGTCCATTATGCCATCAAATTGGGTCTTCACGATGGGTAAATCCCCATTCCTCTGTAGAGTGGCTGCGTGGTCTGACGGCATCGATATGAAAGGACTTTAGGTTCCAAAGTAGAAAGGGCGCTTAGAAGTTCATGGTCAGTATGGAAACCAGGGAAGATATCCGAAACAGTCCTAACTACACCCATAGATGACGCGATGAATGCTGGCAGGGACAGATCGGCTGCCCTCCTCGTTCCAGGACCACCGAACTTCAATGGGAGACAAGCTTGGGAGTAAGAATCCGGTTTCAGGGGGCAGTTGATGATACTCTTCAAAGCTTTTCTTTGTAAATCGTCGAACATAAGCAAAAGATGAGTTAGCTGATAAAAAGGATATGTTCTCAATATATGCAAAAAGTTCGGGATGGAAAAACAATGCTTTAAAATATAAAAGCCACAGTGAGAATCAATATCCGTAAGATGGTCTACAAAATTGTTCATGTTACACAATTTTTCGTTGAAAACAGTCTCAGCACTCTGAGAAAACAGCGGAGATCCCAAAAGACAGCATCGGAGACCGAAATACATTTCATAGTTTTGAAAGAAGCATCACACTGACTGAGTATTCCTTAATGAAAATGGGTCAAAGAGTTCACATTTAGATGAGTTCAGGCAGAGACCGTACTCTTTCTGACGTTCAATAATTATATCGAAGTCGCGACGAATTTGTTCCATGGTGCCAACCAAACAACCATCGTCTAGGTACCAAGCATTGATGTCACTTGACAAGTATTTGATTAACGGGTCGAGAGCAATGCAAAATCCAAGTTGGCCCAGAGAATCGCCCTGCTGCATCCCCTCTTCCGACAGAATCACCTGATCTTCATAAAACAAGTTTGTTGGTACATCTGCCACATCAAGGGGAAGGAAAATTGATCTCTCTGAGATTGATAAAACAAAATCTGTTCCTCTGCGATAGAGTTGAAGGCATTTTTATAGTCTATCTTCAACGTCACGAATGGCTCATTTGAGTTCAATTTTGCCTGAAGGGTGTTGCGAACAGCATGTGTTATTGATTCTGCTCTTTATTGATGTCTTACTCCAAGTTGGTGAGGGCAAAACAACCAGGGTTGCCGTGGGGATTGAAATTTAGGTCCCCACTCCATACCCACAGAAAAACCTGTGGGTACCTCACAGAATCCCCATACCCCCACAGGATGAGAAGCCTAATTTATATGCCACTTTTCTTCATATTATAAAATAACTGATATCCGATATTTCCATTTCAGTGAAGTTTAAAACATGATGCGATCAGGCACCTGCCTTTGATGAATGGATTATAACACAATGATTTTCGTTGCAATTTCCTTTCTGACGCCTTATCAGCTCATGTATTACTTTGACAACACAACCGAACTCAGGCAAATGCATTTGTATTGAAATGCCTCTTCAATGATAGTCAGGCCGTCAAAAAGCGGATACCAGTTATTATTATGATATTAATTGGTACCCGCTTTTTTGACGGCTTGGCAACCATTGAAGAGAGTATAATTATTTGCTTGTACGTAGCCAGTAGTAGAGGTTCCGGCCAAATGTTTTCATACATGGTCAGATTGTCACCCTGAATACAATTTTCTTTATAAACAACAATTGCAGCATTGTCATTCTTAGCAATCACATTGAACATGCACATCACTCGCTGGTGGAGTTTCAAACTGAAAACGTAGGCTATATAATTTCTTAACGAGCTTCCCGCAGGCAACTCGAGATGTCGTCTGCTTTGGTACTTGTCTACAAACAAGTTAAAAGAAATTCCAATCTAAGGTCATCGATCACTGTGAAATGAAACTGCGTGTGTGTTTTAACTCTTCGTCCATTGCTTCTATGTAGGTTCTCCATCAACGAATCAGACTTAGTTTTAGGGATCTTCGTGAAGAATTTTAACTTATCAAACTAACTTTAGGTACCTGTTTTCTCACAACTTTCCTTTGTTCCAAGTGTGAGTGTAAGTTTTGCATTGCATCTGAACAGGGCGACCTATCATTGAGCACCGATGCTCGGCCAATCAGAACATGTCGATGTGATGCGACAGTAAGCACGGTGAATCATTGTTGGCAAGGCAGAAGAATATACAAGTCACACATACAAATACGAACAACAGAGAAAGATGAAATCACGAAAGCGATTGAAGTTTTCGGATGATCTGTGTAACAGGATGTCTTTTGTGTAATGAAGCTTTTCGTTACACCATCACTGACCAATGTCCTTGCCACTCTACATCTGCTTTTGCAAGTCTGGGTAGATGAAAAGTTTTCATAATTTTGGCTTTATTGAAAATTGAAGCTATTCTCTGATGATGTCGTCCGTTACATCACTGATTAGCAGCACATGTGCGCTACGGAGTAAGCATTTTGAGATACGCATTGTGGGATAGTTCCAAGATGAATTTGAGATTATGTAAATGCATGACTTTATTTTGCATTCTCCGAATTCAAACAAAATCGTATTTGTTGCCAGATTAGACACGAGAAGAAGTGGGGAGTCGAAACGTATCGTGCTAACCTGCACCCCTGACACAAAATCCTAGGGACAAGACGAATTCATGTAGGTACTTTTGCTATTTATTGCAACTAGAAATGAGCGCTTACTGAAACTTTTTCAGTATAACCTGCTGATATCACCCTACTCTATTTTCAAAAAATCGAGGTTGTCTTATGCATCGGATTTGTTGAGAATATTGAAGTGCCTCTGTGGGGACACGTTGCACCACCGACAGGTCGGTTGCTTAAATACTATGCATTGAAAAGAGTTCAGAACTTCGTGCGGGCCGAAATTCTTGTTACACATTACAGACATTCTCTATTTTGATAATCCTCCGTACTCAAAATAATGAACATTGAAAACATTGAAGACACGTTGCATCACCGACAGGTCGGTTACTTAAATACTATACATTGAAAAGAGTTCAGAACTTCGTGCGGGCCAGAGTTCTTGCTACACATTACAGACATTCTCTAGTTTGATAATCCTGTGCAGTCGAAATTATGAATATTGAGAAGTGTCTTCAGGACAAGGTTTTGTGTGGAATGACTCATTTATTATCTACTTAATGCATAAAGTATAATGAAGATGTTTTATTAGTTCAGTTCTACTATAAAACCAGTCTATGGCGTTCTTCCCCTTCAGACTGAGGCTATTATTGGTCATTCAAAATCATTGTCAATGTGTTGCGGATGTGAAATCAAAACAGATGCCAAGCTGTTTGATGATTCAAAGCCAGAATCTATTGAGCAATAAAAGGTCAGTTCTGACTGCTTCTAGTGAACGTAAAAAATCATGGCAATCCCCACCAAATCCCCATAGAGGCGCTATGGGAGCTGTGGGGATGGCCTAAACACCCATACCCAAGGCATACCCATGGGTATGCCCACAGAATCCCTATACCCACAGCAACATTAAAAGCAACGCTCTTAGTTTCTCTTTACCGAAACTGGAGGCAATCTTGCAAACAATGTGTCGGTAGATGTTTCCGACGGCAATTGGGCGAATGTCAGAGTTCTGTTTAGTGAGAGCGAATAGAGAAGCACCGTATAGATATGGAGTTAGGCCTACCTCACGTGGAACATTTCCCATCAGCATTAAATTGCATAGGCAAGTAATTGCATCCATGAGCTTTCGGCTATCTTCAGATGTGGTTTTAGATATCAAAATCTTTCAGGTGTTGTGGTTGTAACAGATCTCGTCCTGCTGCAGATCCTGGAGAGAAGCTCAAAATAGATTTCCGAACTTGTTCAGAGTCGCATTGAAGAGCTTCGTCAATGTCATCTGTTGAAGGACTGGATGGGAGGATTACTGAATTCTTGCGAAAGTTCGTGTGATCATCAGCAAGACCACTAGTGTCAACCTCGTTGTTGCTAGGTCCACTATCATCTTTGCCGGTGGGATTCTGGATATTTACATCTATTGAGTCCAGGGTCACTCGAGACTTACAAACGTGTCGTCTGTTCTTAGAGTAGCATTTGTTGCAAGCATTACAAATGAAGCGGTTAAAATCAGACATATAAGATTCAGGGACGGATGCGTTGTTCGAAATATGGTTATTGACATGGAGGAAAAGACTGCGAAGCACAATTTGATCGGCTACAATCATCAACTGGGCACTGATAACTTTGGCTTACAGATGCCATGAACAATTAAAACATTACTTTAAAACGAAAGGAAGAAAAACAAATATAAAATATCACCCGAATTATACATAAGGACTCAATACCATATTCAAAAATATTAAACAGAACTGTTCAGCCGAGGGTTCGAAACCTGAACATCAGACTCTCGTTTCAGGGTTGTACCGACCGACCACGCTGCACAATGACCAAATTTGTCTTGCGTCGGACTTATTACGTGAATTCCGTGAACTTGAATATGCTGACGCACTATCGATCCAAGTTGTTGATTCGCAGCGAAGACAGTACAGACTTTGACGGACTGAGCAGTTATCAGCCAAAATGCACACGAATGATAGAGATCCCGAATAACGAATGAGGATGAGCACAGAGATGATAAACGAAGATAGATCGATGTTGAGGAAATGATGGCGAAGCTTTTGATATAAATTTTATCGAAAATTATGGGGACTGCGAAGTCGCTAAACAGACTGAACACACTAGATTTGCACGAGAGCTTCACGAAACTCCCATGTACATTGCATTTCATGTCAATCATTCAAGTATTCAACATTTCAAGTGAAATAAAAGAATTTATTTACCATTTATCATCGTGGAATGAAATGGAGTGTTTTGTCAAGTCAATGTTAAATTATATAACCAACTAAGAGTAAATACAGTTTTCGACGATTATATTTATAGTTTATTCTTTGCCCATATTTTGAAACATCCTAAGGCTTACTTGCTTATCAAACCACAGCTATGAAAATTATCCATGAGATGTTCCGCCAATAAAAAACTTTCAAAATTTTGTCATGTCTCACAGAATTCATTTTTCATGACTTGTTCTGCGCAGAACACACTGTTCTTGAAATCCATTGATTGAACCATTCTGAGGGAGAGGATTTACATGCGCGTGGAAGCACATATATGGGCAATTCCATTTGTTCGTACGTTACATTTTGCAACACATTTCTGTGTATATATTTTGATAGAAGAAGGATATTTATCAGCAGCTGTTGCCATGCATCTGCAAACTCTTGTAGCTAATGCGTGCAGACTTGATTCTCTCAAATTTATATTTATCATGGAGAAAAAAATGTTTAAAGCCACCGTTCGTACGTTTCACTCAGGAGACACGAAAAACATTTACTATTATGCTATCAAAATTTTCTGCTCTCCTACAATTGATAGAAAGCTAATATTTTCCAGAAATAAAATTGATGATCCACTTAATGCACAGTTGTTATGATCAAGCAGCTAGATGAGCTTCACGATGCATTTAAAAAATGTTCGTACGCTACAATGAGATCGTTCGTACGTTACATAGTGAAGGTAGCCATTTCAGCACTATCTCTGAATTTATTAATTGCTTCCCAAAAAAGCATTGGTCGCATTCCCAAACAAGTATTTGAATATATATGCATAACTTTAGCATTATTTAACATCATGTTCACTTATAAGTAGTGTAGATCAGTAGTAACTATGGGAACACCCCGAGTAGGCCTATTTCTCAGCATCACTCATATGCATCACATCATCTAGCAAATGTTCTCATGCATGGACAACATCACAGCAGCATCCACTGGATTCTTTGATAATCTCTGAACATATCGCGGACGAAATTTACAGAGATTTCAAAATCCTATTTCGAACTTTTGATTTTAAGGAAGCTCATCCACAAACATCCTCAGTCGGTCTCAACTTTGAGTTCACTGCCCTTCACATAAGCGTCTGTAAGTCCATGCTATTTGGACGTGCTTGCATCATCATGACAATTAAATTTTATTTCCTTGTCAACTTATGAATAGCTTCTGATATATATTGGGGAGCGATGGAAAATGCTTCATGCAATTCAGCAAGGCAGGCAACAATTTAACTTCCCGCATTCAACATCGTTGGTCACCCGCTGCTCAGCTTTCATCTAAGTGCATTTGCACTGACTTCATATAGAATCGATTTTTTCGTTTTGAACTTCTTTACTAGTTGGTTGGTTAAACATTTTTAGACATGGTCCATTATTTTAGGCTGTTGGCCTATACTCTTCACGCTTCTATAATTCCGTTGCATGTGAGCTTCCTTATTTTCTGGATTGCGTCGCTTCATTCGAAATCATTTTCCACGCTCGGATAAACTCATTCATTCATTAACACAATTCATACGATAGGCATGGTGAAAACGCGCCATATATAATTAAGACACTTGCTGTGTATTTCATAGTAAATATTTGAGTCGGTGCGTGTTGTTATCCAATAAAGTCACATAACCTATCGAATCGACGTCTTTAAACGTCAGACGCAGTCACCAAGATATCTCATAGTCATAGCACACACGAATATCTTCAAAAGAGATGGTCAGAACGCAGTAAACCACGGCTGTTGGTGCAAGTTGTTTTTGAATAGTCCTATAAATATTCGTGCGTTACACAATTGCGCTATGTCGTATTGCTACGAAAGATGTACGAATGACCTACAGTGTAGTTGTATTCGTTATTAAACTAAGATATCCACAATTTTAAAGAAAAATGGTCAATTAATATATTCAAAATTCAAATAAATGATAGTTTTTGCGTTGCATTTTGGAAGTTGCTCTTCATGCGACCTTGGATCGAAAGTAAATGTCAACAGCTGATATCAACTACTGCCATAGTAACGAGTGGTACATAACACAGTCTTAAATGCAAGATCTCAATAAAACGTTGAATATTTGATACATTCCAAATGATATATCTTTCATGAAAATTACACGACTTTTCTGACATTTTCGAGGATCATCATAAAATCTAAAAATAGAATGTTTTCCGATCAAAATGCGCAATAATCGACCCCAGAAATGAAAAATTCAGATAATTTTGATATAGAAAACACTAAAAGAAATGCATCAATGATTTATTTGATTTTTCCACTCCAAGTCACACTTCACGTGGAATTGCCCATATACTGAGATTGGCCTTCGACGTTCGTTATGATAGACATAATTTCAAACTGAAAAAAACTAAACTCGATTGCTAAAAAAATGTCAAGTTTAAGAGCATCTAAAGATAAACTATGATTGTTTCATAAAAAATGGATCACCCTTAAACATCGCCATAACTTCAACTTTGTCTAACTCCGCCAAACTTGAACGAATTTCTCTGAAATTTGGAAGATATGTCAGTTGTGCTTACTAATATCATTGTTGGAAATTTCAAGCATGAATATTGAGTTGTTTTCCTGTTATAGATAAAAAAAGTAGTAGATAATTTGATCTTCATTTAGCAATTTTACACAAAATCATACCTCACTCTTATAAAATTACATTTGTTTCCTTTGTTATGTAATATGTTGTTCTATAAGTCAAAAGCTATCAAGCAAAACAAAAATAAAGAAAATCGGTCAATCAGAGCCAGTATAGCACCATTATTCATCAACAATAATGTAACTGCTACATGTGATTAACTGGACTTCATGTTCCATAGCTTCCTGACTTCGTTGCGGTGGTGTTGGCAGCACTCCTGATTGCTTTCATCTAGAAATCTATCTCTTACCGGTTGAAAACAATACAAAGCATAAATGAACAATAATGAGATCGCATTCACAAAAGGCAAAGTGTCAGGGTTTTCTTTGCGAGCTACAAGCAAGCGACTAAATGTCCCTTACACAAATGTGCATCGATGGCATAATGATGATTTTCGACTCTGTCATAAAGAGGGCTCTGGCCGTCCACGCAAAACATCCAAACGTAGAGACCGCCTAATTTTGAGATTTGTTAAAGTTGATCCAAGTCTCTCGTTAACTGAGATGGCTGCGCTATACTCGTCTATTTCTAAGTCCACTATTGGTAGAAGACTTCACATACATCAAGGAACCATGAATTCTGAACGCTATGTGAATGTTTTACGAATGAACATTGGCCAAATGACAGATCAACTTGGTGATCCATCGACTTGGTTATTTATGGATGATAATGCTACGTGTCACAGGAGTAGTAGAGTCAACTTATGCAAGTCTCAATTAGGGCTTAGGACATTATCTTGGCCAGCTCGTCCTCCTGATCTGAATCTCATAGAAAATGTATGGAGTATTCTAAAACGTAACGTTCGTCGTTCACTGCTACCTACAGATGGCGCATCACAACTTACGTCACTGTTAAAAAGAGAGTGGAGAAAGTTAGATCAGTGAAAAATCAACGCTATCATCGAATCAATGCCTAGACGAATTGGTAATGTCATTGATAATAAGGGTAGGGCCACAAAATATTAGCTTCTTAAGAACCGTTACTGTATCATAGCTTATCAGATTATATAAGGACATTTAAATATATTAGGGACATGAAATAACATGCAAAATGCTTTCTGTATCATACTTATGTTTTATTTAGTCAAATTTTAGGATGATCCACTTTTTATGAAACGGACTGGCTTGAAAATCGGCTGCCCGGGTCGGTAAATCATCCGATGAGATCAAGTTCCGATCTTGTTCTCTCTCTAACGTTTGACAATAAATGACTTGTTAAATTAATAATGCAAACAGTGTTCGACGTTCAATCCTTGTCAAGGGTTGATGCCATCAATGAGGTCAATGATCGATTCCGGAGACTTTGCTTATCAGAATAAAATTTGTAGGAGAAACAATGCTTGCTGTTTTTTTCAATTGATGTGTTCTTTTTACAACCACCGCTAGCTGTCACAACATTTTGGCTATGATTCTCACGATGACGGTTCTCTTGCACTGCATATTCGCAACTAAGCAGATGCGTCATGCTAAAGAAGAGGTTGTGTAATATTCTCTGTGCTAAGCACTATACTCTGTAATAAGGTCCTTGTAGAGCAATGGTGGGCAACGCGTGGCCTGCGGGCCACTTGGCAGCCTGACACCGTTCCAATATCCAAAGTGGCCCGCGGGCATTATTTAAATTGGTGATTTGAAAATGGCCCACTTCGTCTTCAAATTTCGTCATAATGCTCAAATCATGCTCCTTTCACAATGAACATCTTCTCAATATGAAGGTGGAAGACATAGCCATCAACTGTATGAGTGCTAAGTCACATGGTGTTCGATACTGGTAACTGATTGAACATGTTTCACCACGTAATAAACAGAGTTACAATTGACCTATAAATGCATAAAGTAGGCTACGTATGAACGAGTCCAAACCGCATTAAGATATGTGATATGCCCTATGTATGCAAGCCACCTTTCTTTCAAACATTCTTTCTGGATTTTATATGCTAAATTTGTATTGTACCCATTTTGTACTAGAATCATCGCACAAGAATCGTTAGGGGAGCCTATGCGTGGATTTCGAAAGTTTATGCTTTGTTGAAGTAGGCCTATGTACATTCAGAAGCGTGCAGTTTAGCCAGATTTTATTTCTTATTTTGAATTGTGCGGCATGTAGGCCTATGCGGAGATGTAGGCTACTATAGACCGTAGATAAGACCGTCAACGAAAGTAGCAAGCAAGATTTACACATTGAGCTTCGTCCACAGGCCAACTTGCAATAAGATAACCGATTCACAATAATTGACAATAAAAACTCGTCCCAAACAGACAATAAAATATATCCCGATTGACACGGATAGAGTTAAGCGCAATCGACTGACGTATACAAGGTAAGAAAAGTGGGACATAGATATCACACAATGCAATGCTTAAACAGCTAACAGGCCTACCAGGTGAGTTTCAAGTATGTGTTAATTTGTTCAAGAAGGCATGAAAATGGTGAGTATTTCATTTCAAAATACTGTACTACGAAGATTTTTATCAGTTTCTTGTAACAAGCGAAGAGAAATTTGTGTACATTTAAATTTTTTTGTAATTTCTTGTACATTTAAATTATTGCATAGATTTTTTAATTCAACTAGATTGATTGTTGAATTCTGAACGCGCAAACTTCTATTGAGGGCAACTGACAAAAGCGAGCTCAAGTGTTGGATCCACATTCTTTCTTTTTGAAGGCGCCGAAAAAAGGGAAACAACGGTCCAAAAAGTAACTAAATAGCAGTAAGTACTGGTAGTAATATCTGTATGATAACTTCTTATGAAAATACATTGTATGCTTAATCTATTCAGTTTAAACAGGCAAAATTTTTAAAATTCACGAAGGCTTAACTAAAAAATATATATTTACCATGAAATGTAGCAAACACTGTGAAATAATTCAAATATTTGTTATTGTTGTAAATTCCTGGATGTCAGATGTTATGCAAATCAAGCAGGTTCTTCACTTATTCTTTGTTATCAAAGACATCCAATTACTTCTACTTGTCAGATAAATCGGCCATGTGTGGAAAATCGTAGGTAGGTGCGGGAGAAATTAAAGCCTCGGTAATAGCGGCGGAAAGCAAGGATTACTACAGAAAATAAAAAGCGAGAATAAAAGATGGCGTAGAGCGCTAAGTTGCGAATTAGCGCCAGCGAACTTTGCAAGCGAGCATGCTGAAAAATATTACTGAACATAGAGTAAGGAACATATATAGGTAGATTGTCGACTCAACACAGTGAAAAGTTTCATATCAAAGGATTCAGTTTTTTACGGAGATTACGTTCCTGTGGTCCAAAAAATTGTTTGAGCAATTTTTATAAAACTAACATTTTGCAAATTTATATACTGCTGACATGAAGCCCCTTTGTAAGCAGTATGAAACAAGTTGTATATCAAAAGGAATGAATATTCGCTAACAACCATCTTAATTAAGCGGAAATTAAGCTGATGATCTAGGGAAATTTCATTAACTGCATTATAATGCAAGTCCCTGCAAGTCTTTAAGGAAAAGTTGAGATCTCATTGTGCTTCTTACCTGAGATGTCATGTCTTTAATTCAATTTTCAGTGGCATGATTTTGTGATTCACAAGGAGTCATTTATTTGAATCTGAATAGAAATGTTGACCCATTAACATCTTTTAAAATTAGTTATGATTATGATGTTTTGCTCTTTCAGTGGCAGTTTATGATATGATCACGCTTCAGAAAATAATCTTATTGTAATAAAGCTGAGCTTTTTGTGATGGCAACCCATCGAATTTTAATATTGCCTGTCCAAATTGACGTGACATGGATGATTTGTGGAATAGTATTCCCTATTCTGTATTGCTTTCATTATCAGTCAAATTCGTTTACATATATCAACTGCAATCTCACAGGTGGTACTGGGTCTCGGCCTGGTATCGATTCATGTTCATTTAATGAAATCGAAACTGTATACACATTGGGGATTTAATAAATGCTGAGTTACCACTCTACCTAATATACCTACTCTATGTTGCTGAACCTTAGCATGACATGATGTAGTTGATAATCTACCAGCTTTTAAATTCACTCTACCAGTGAATTTAGCTTTAACTTACTTCTCACTGTACGTACTTCACTGCATGTCTGTACCTTCTAATGACTGTATGATTTCCATTCAATGAAATAAAACACATTACTACTACTACTACTACTATTTTCGTAAAATGCGTTCCCACAAGGAAGGCCAATTGTGGCTTTCGTGTGCGCTATATACAATGTGGACTTTACTCAGCGATTTATATAAGCAAATATAATATAAGCGATATTAGCGATTTTCCTTTGGCTGAATTCAACAATGCAATTTTTTGATATTCATGCTAAAGTTGATGGAATGCGCTGAAATAGAGTGATAGGCTAGTCTCTTCATATCTTATATTATATCTTAATATTATCTTTACGCCATTTCTCAAATAGTCTGCGCTGCGATAAACGTCGTTCTCGAAATTTCATTATTTAATGGATATCGATGCTTATGAATGATGGCGAAAACGTAAAAAAGTAGCTCAAGGCAGGATAATAGGCGCAGCTGAAAAGGAAGTCCAACTGGTAAGCATAGCTATGTATCAAAACTTTGACTATTCAGAAGATCGTAATGCCACGTAACTAACTTTAATCATGACTGTAAATGGCTGTTATAAATTCATTTTCCAACAACAACAGGCCTACATTGATGATACATGCATTTATTTCAGTATACAGCAAATGTTTAGTAGTCAAACAATGGCACAATTGCGAATACACTGTTTGCAGACCGGCTTATACTAGATTTATGATCAGATAGAATTTAAGATATGTCTTACCTAAGATTATTGTGACTCGTCGGTTCGGCTCGGCTCGGTTGCTACAACGTACAACTCAGCTCGGCTAGGTTACTACAACGTGCGACTCAGCTCGATTCGGCTCGGCTCGGTTACTACAATGTACAACTCAGCTGGATTCGGCTTGAAAATTCCATAAATGCATCGGCTCGTGACTCGTCTTAGCGAGCCGTGTACATCTTCAGTACTATGCTTCGAAGAAGGTGTATTGTAAGTAGTTTTTGTATAATAGCACATTAATGCAAGATTGAAAAATCATTTATTTTTGGTGAAATACACTTATTTTGTCTACTTGCAGTCTCTTGCAACTTGCAGGGGATGTGCGAGTAGCTGCGTATTTCGAGCAATGTCAAATTCGCCGTTGCAGAAGCCGATCATTCTTTGTATTTCTATAAATTTTTATTTCTTTTGTATTTTTAATGTAAATTCTCTAGTTCCAAAATCAACGTCTGGAATTTGAAATCTAGACTTCTACTAATTAAGGGAAAACAACAGGATGAACATTGGAAGATTTTGCTGGATATGTTACTAAACCAACTAAAAATCTCTAGGTTGTATTTCGTCCTGCAATGCATCCGGATTTGTACACGTATTTCTGAGCTTAATGCTGCCTATATCTTTAATTCACACACATGTGCTAGTAAATGCGTGTTTCGAATTCAAAGAAATATTCGAAGCAAAATGACGAAACTATGACTTTTCCTATTGACATGTACAATATCTAAATACATTTTTAATGGCAAATCAATTTCTTGTTATTTAAAGAAATAACGAAATTTTCACTTGCTAGTTCAGCAGCATGCTTTCTTGGCTGATGTGCAATATTATCTGCCAATTGTTCTTTCACATCCTAAGGTCAACTTCCGAATGAAGTTCACTGGAAAGGTGGCCATTATGTTCTAACAATAGGCCCACCTGACAATTTTGCAACTCATTGCGTTTTTTTAAGCAAACACATTGTTAGCAAAAGTGGTTGGCATTAGCAACCGATAGCACATCATTCTCAACTTCAAGGTTTTCAGAGGACAACTTAGGTTAAATTGAGAGTTAAGTGTCTGATTGATTGAATGATGCTTTTAAATCTCCTCAGATACTAAACCTTAACTCATGAAAAAGGGGAACACGAATTGAACTGCGTGATTAATGCTACTTATAGGCTAACAGAAAACTGTAAAATATCAAAGTTGCCTCGCCCAAGATTTGCAAATAAATGACACAATCTGAGAAAAGTGGCTGCATCAGAAATGGAATTGTCAGGATTTTTTCTACCAGTTGGTTGAAGCAGGGATTTCATAACTTTTGCTTGTGGATGTCACAAAGCGGATTTTTGCGGATTTCAAACGAAATAGATTTTTGCTTGTTTGTTTAGATTCTTCAGATAGTGACATGCCATATAAGATTCACTAATTGTGCAAGCTAATGAATACGCCTAGTTAGCAGCTCTGACTACACGTTATGGGCTTTCAAGTGTCCTCCGTGGTGTCTAAATGGATTTAACAGCATATACCATTGAGATAGCATTATATAGCAGTCTTAGCAAGGTGAACAAAGCGAACATTGTCGCACTTTTTCCATTCTGATTAAAAGTTGTTCCGTTTTATTTAAAACCTTCTCCATTCAATTTAAAAATGTTCTATTCAGTCAAAACATGTTCAATTCAATTTAAAACATTCAGTTAAGCACGAGCTCTATTCTACTACAAAAACAAATGACATAGAAACAATCAATGATATCATAATATTTCATGATATACTTATGTACAACATGGAATCTGATGAATAAAATAATAAGGATAATAATACCTCTTAATGAGAGGATCATAAAAAAACAATAAACAATGAAACATTCTATTTTAAAAGTGTTCAACAATTGACCAATGTAACATCGTATTGTTAACATTATCGGATAAAATGAGTCATTCTTAGAAATCGAACAATAGTAAAAGTTAGAATATTCAGATCGGCCATTCATACCATGCATCACACACGCACACACTTTCAGTGCGCGATCCACACGTTTTTATGCTAAGATAACCGCTCGCTCCGTGTGTTTGGTATGAATAGCAGCAGATAATATCAAGTGCTGAGTTAGTATTTCATTAAATGAAATACGTATACCAAATTTTGGTAACGTTTCTTGAAGTATACGAAGACGAAATCATGACTTCCCATGTAATGTCAACGTCAATAAGCTCCGGTGCATCTGACACAGACATGAGTGAAATGATGGTAAATCGTCGTGTTAAAACAGGTAGCCTACTCTAAGAAGCTATAAGGAAACTGATGGCATCGCTAAGCAACGAATACTTGATTAGCAATATGGTATTTAGTTACAATGGTGAAAATTTTGCTGAAAGTTTTAAATTGAATGGAACATGTTTTAAATAGAATGGGACAGGCTTTAAACTGAATAGAACATTTTTAAATTGAATGGAACAGATTTTGAATAGAACGGAACAACTTTTAATCAGAATGGAAAAGGTGTAGTGGGGGTTTGAGTTCCCCATACCTGACCATTGAGTCGCGTGCTCAATTGAAAAATGGGAACGGACCTAGATAATCGCCATTATATCCAATATCATGAATCATCATTCATCAGAAAAACCTGGTTTACATCTCTAACAATCGACACAAGTCCCGTTTTAATACAGTGCCATACCCTGTTAGGCTGTTGTTTCACTGCTGTGTCCAGTTTTACAATTTGTAAAAGAAAGGTAGAAAAGTATGCTAATTCCAAATGTCTGTTTCAATTTACCTCTCACAGTTAGTACGGTACATCCAGTTCAAGAAAAAAGTACTTTCAGATTTATCTGTCAACCAGGCAAATGCCCCGATCCCGAAACATTTTGTGACCTTATAATATTTAGGAACTGGATCATAAATGCCAGCTCCTAAATCCGATTTTTCGGATTTCATTTGCTGTAGACGTCATTAATCATCAAATTGTGATGATGTGTCGAAGAAATGTGTGCTTGGTGAAAAAAGCGCCAAATTTGACGTGATTGTTGCTTGCACTACTGAGAATTTTGATTTTTGATATCAGACCATCTGAGATATGATCACAATCAATTACATATACGATATATATCTTCGTGGCATTTCATACCAACAGATCAAAAAACATCATTTTTAAAAGCTCTGGGTCAGCCATTGTTGTTTCTGTGAGAAGTCTTCATTCGTTTAGAAAAAAAATCAAATAGTGGAGCGATGCAATACTTTTTCTGCGATTCAAACACGCTTTCTGTGACTCGGTGTACATGGTAAAAATAAGAACCCAGTGCTCAGCAGAGATACATTCGTTCTATAGAAACTCTTTTATATCCGCGTAACATGAACGCGTAATAACATTGTGATGTATATAAACAAAACGTTACAATATGTTTCACTTAAAGTCAACACGAAACATCTTCCCCCGTTTCGATTTTCAGTTCGCATTGTTGAAAATAAGGGATTGGTCATCGTCGTTCTTTGTTTTCGAGGAAATCTCTGAGCCCGATGTTGGCAACCAAAAACTAATTTTATCTTCAGTTCATATGTACAGTGTACATGTATACGTAAACGACATACACAAATTGAATTGCTAGAGGCCAAGTCTTTGTGGTTCACGCACCGATCGACTGCTGCGCGTAGTCACTGGTGCCTTATTTTCGCACTTGGTGCCGCTTCCCGTTCCATTCATCGATCTTCTCCGTATTGTCCACTCGCTTTCCGTTGCGTCACCCACTCTCGCCATGTCTCCTCCCGTTACTCTTGAATCCACTTCCTTGGACTGTGGTCCTCGTTCAAAGTTCGAATCTTCTCCGTTAGCGATCGTATGGCGACTCTCACGGTGGGTATGTTATGTTCCCGTTCTGACACTGGACTTTTGGTCATCGCGATGTGAATCTTCTGTAGTCTTAGATCCTGTCTGTTTCATCGTACCAGTCTCTGACCTGCTGCTACCGTGTCTGATCTATTTACGTAACTCTCCTGAACTATTCCTGACCAACATTACTTTTGCTGTCCGGTGGGGCTTATTCTAACTCTATCACCTGGGTGCAGTCTCATTAGGCTCGGCTCGGCTAAGTCTATTTTCCTCAATCTTTGATCTATCCTGATTGATGTTTTGTACTATAGGCAACAAGGCGGAGAGGCCTGTGGGAATCAAGTATTTAGTGCGTCTACCCATTGATCTCTGCGTTGGTGAACTGTCTAGACCTTCCTGTGTGGTGCTCCTGATGTTCAGGAGACCTAGTCTAAAGTCTTAATTATCAACATCACACTTTCTCAACAAATTCTTGGAAACCGTCACCATCCGCTTCAGCGGCACCATTAGAGCAACTGTGACATGGACTGCTGATGTTGTGATGCATTTCCTATTTCTTTGTGAACTGTTTGAATGCATATGCTGTAAACTGAGGACCATTGTCCGAAATCAGAGTGTCTGGAATACCATGTCGTGCGAAATGATTTTTCAGTTTTGTTATGATCATGTACGTCGATGTATCCTGAAGACAGGATAAGGATTTATTTCTTAGGAATGATAATCACAAATTGACGATTCAATTTCCAGTTGAATATGGAAGGTTCACACGCATGCATGAAAAAGTAGTGAAGTGAATAGGCAATAAAAAATGAATTGATATGCGACAGACATTAAAAGTTATTCACTAGAGATGTCACAAACGGGATGACAGCATTATTATTTTTTTGAGTGCGGCAAAGTGGAATAAGGAGCTTTCCTGAATTTGTGAAGACTTTGGGCATCAGATCTTCTGGACAGTGACCATCTTCATGTGCTGCCTTAAAAAAAGAGGTGCCTGCTAAGTTCATGTCGTCGAATGGTACTTTCGTCGCTTGAACATTGACAAGTCTTCACACTGTCGATGAGCACGCTCATCAATTATTGATAATTGTTGTGATCAAAGGTGATTTAAACCAACAAAACATGGAGAAGCATATTGCAAAATGGACCTGATGTATGAAATGTATAGTAAATGCAGCTCAGTTTTGGTAACATAAAATTTTAATCTTAGCAGACAATAAAGACGTTGATTTGATCCATTTGATATGTGCGTTCCAAGTGAGGTCTGTCGTAATAGTTACATCAAAGAATAGCAGATTGATCTACCACATTCAATTTAAACGAAGTCAAATTTGAATCAAAATTTTTTCGTAGATTATACATGTTAAAATATTTGATTTCGACGAGTTGACAATCAGTTCATTTACATCACACCAAGATGACACATTATCGATCTCTCTGTTTACGTAATTCGCTACGACTTCACTATCTTCATATTTACGTCGAGGTGTCTTTTAGTTCATCTAGCTCAAAGAAGTTGCTGCAATAAACATTGTCTGCCTTTGTAGCTAAATAGATCCGTTGCAACTTTTGCCCACGATCTGTACGGTACATTCCGCAGCATCAGACTCTCTTGAGGTTGTCACACTGGTAAGTATTGCATGCGTCACACGATTCTACCATCTGGCGAATATCTGACGACATTCCGGGCCAGCAAACATATTGGCGAGCACGCCTAAAGCAATAGTTGATACCTGAGTGACCTGTATGAATTTTCCTCTTCATGTCTGCCATCATTGACACTGGTAAGACTGTACCGCGCAAAATGACTCCATCCTATACCGTCAATTCCTCTCGATAATCATAAAACGTCATAATGTCACTGTACACTAAACTCTTGTGGGCTGGTCATCCTTCAGTGATAGTTGTCTTCAGCGTTCTGAACGGCTGATCAGACTCTGATGCGACGGAATTTTTGAGTTTCGACGAAGTTCTCGGAGTTTTTTAGGATTCATGGGGGGGATGGGGGACAAACTTAGGTAGTTCACATTAAACTTCACTACCCGTGCACTATCCTTGACAGGATCTCGTGAGAGGGTGTCAGCTACAGTGATTTATTTGCCAGGCGGTTTATAGAACAATTCATAATCGCACATCTGTGTTTTTAATAGCTTGGACATCAATCGTCTTGGAGCCTTGGTTTTCGTACAATCGAAACTAGAGACTGATGATCTGTTATGATCTTTACCTTATTACCAAATGTGTAATGGTGGAACTTGGATAAACTGAACACTAACGCCAATATTTCTGTCTCGATTTGTGCGTAATTTCCCTCTGAGGACGTGAGAAGGCGACTGGCAAACACCACTGGAGCTCTGGTCTGGCTGAGAACACTACCGGGACCAAGTTCACAAGTATCGCTTTCTATGACAGGCTCCTTGTCCTGAACAAAAATAGCTAGACATGTACATTCACTTATTAACTGCTTACTTTTGCAAACGGCTATCTTTGTGACTCACTCCAAGTCCAATTGTCTTTCTTGAGTAGATTTTTCAAAGGAAATGCCATCTTAGCAACATCAGGCAGATAGCGTTGAAGATAGCTGACCACATCCAAGAATCGCTTTAGTTCTGTGACATTTCAGGGAAGTGGAAACTCAGCGATGCCCTTGGTTTTTTTCGTGACCCACTTCCAGCCCCCTGCTCGATCTCCTATGACCCATGAAAGCAATTTCGCTAGTGGCAGTAGCCATTTTCTCTTCGTTCTATTGTATACCCAAAGTTCTGCATCTGTCTAGCAACAGTTTCAGTCCCGTGTCATGCTGTTGTAAGGTTTTTCCATGTATGATAATGTCGTCATCGACATTAATGACTCCTTTCAGACCGCTAAGTGCATCACATAACTTCTTTTGGAAAATTTCAGCTGACACATTCAAACCAAAAGGCAATCTAAGCCACCTGTACCTGCTGAAAACGTCTGTTGTCCGCAAACTCGACTGCTCATCTAGTCGGATATGACAGTATCCGTTTTTGAGGTCAGCTTTATAGAAGACGGTGGACTCGATGAGGTCATGTAGGACATCATCCAAGACGGATAATTAATACCTCTTTCCTTGCAAGACTTTGTTTAGCTCGTGTGGTTCTAAGCAAATTCGCAGACTGTTGTCTGCACAGAATTAAATATTTTGTTTATCTGCTTCGGAGCGCGCGCAGATGAATCTAATTCTGTGGTTGTCTGTCTTTTTCTCAACTACATTTTGGCTTACCCATGGCGTAGGTTGTGTGACCGGTGCAATGGTACCCAGACGTGTCAGTCGTGCTAACTCAGATTCTAGCGACGATTGTAGTGCAATAGTCACTTGTCAATCCGGCATTAGTTTGGCAGGTGCTCCCTCAACAACTTTCAGAGAATGTGCGTGCGGAAATGTGCCAATCGTCTCAGGGCTACACTGTAAATCGCTCAATACCAATCACATACGAAGGATGCATACCAAAATATTTTTTTGGTATATTTCTGTATACTCTTGGTATATATTTGTATGCTTTTCGTATGTTATTTCAAATGTGGTATGCTTTACATACTAAAGCCATACCAGCACAATGTTAAAAGAAAGCATCAATCATCTTCAAAGTATGTTGATTTAAGGCCTTTTGTCAATAAAAATCAGACTAATGTTACTACTGTTTTGCAAGTAGTGAGATAATGACATTCAAGCGTCATACTTTCAATACTGAATTCGATTTTAATGCATATAATTCTAAGACATTTCATGAATAATCAATAAGTATTCAACCATCAACAATTATGCATTATGTAATTTTGAAAATAAGCATATTATCAATCCGAAATAAAAACACATTATAATTCATGAACGCAAAAATAGTTCTGCTTGAGATATATAAGTCAACATAATTTCACGAAAGATATCTGTGGGAGTTTGAGCTGTTGTGCGTTGCCGTTCCGTTCGCATATTGGAAGTCTGTGTGTGATTATCTAATCGCGACTTTCCCTCTTCCCGTGCTAACTGCATGTGACGTCACTATTGACCATTAGCTGTGAATAAAGCTAAAACTCATATCACATCAAGTATGACATAAGCATGTTCTATTGAGAAGAGAGCACCTTCTTATTGACACGAAATGCTGTTTTTCCTTGCGTCAATACAATATCGTTAATATGAATTGATGTTTATCAGCTTGGTTCATAAAGTAGAACTAACTGAGCGTCCTGTTAATGTTGCTAGACAAGTAGCAACGACGATAACCGCGTGGAGCATAAAATTCACATCAAACGTTATCTAATTAAACATCACTCTATCAAATAAAAAATATTCACAACTGGTATTGCTGAAAAAAGTTATTTGACAGTAGTATGTAATACACACATATTGTTTGCTATGTGACTTAAAGCTGATCATACTAAACACATACGAATGAAGACCAATTTGCATCGGGTCTCGTATATAAAACATACCAACATCTCGTATTTCAGTGTAAAACAGCCAATCACAGATAGAATAGTTCGTATCGCTACATACCAATCACATACGAAAGTAAGTGAAATGTGGTATGAAAAACATACCAGATCTCTGTAAACATACGAGAATCTCGCATCACATGTTAGTTTCAAATTGTATGTGATTTTGGTATATGTTTGTATGTAATTTTCGTATCCAGCGATTTACAGTGTAGACTCGTCGTTTTGTACATAGTGAACTCGCTCAAACTTATCCTCTCAAATTTTCAATATTTTTTTCATGTCAGGCTATAGTCCTTAATTCTAAGATCGGAATACAATCATCTTGACAGACTACAAAATCCACAGAATAACACTTCCAGTTTCTTGTTGCACACATTCCCTTGTGTCTATCCTATTGTCTTCTGTCATGTGGTTCCATAATTCTAATTCTTTGTTTGTAGGTTTCATGCATGAACACAATCGCTTTGGCAATGCATTAACGGATGCTCCTGAATAAACTAAAAACACTGCTTCTGCCCATTACAGTTCAACAGGCATTTGACTCTTTTCGATTTGTCTCACGTGTGTTCACGAAATTACCCTCCTGTTCTAACTTATACATGGTTAATTTTTCACGTTGAATCCGAAAATCATAGTGCCAACTATACCAAATGCACCAAATGAGAATTTTTTTCAAGTTTTGTAGTTGTACTATATATTACCAAGTGTCTTCTGACCGATAATTTTGTGGTCTCGGTCAGATGGACATTTCCTGCAGTTTTGCGAGATTTTAAAAATGGTAAGCATTGTCTCCTCAAACAAAATTTCGGATGTATGATTTCATTATGGTTCTTGATAATTCTGTGAGTTTTCATGAAATCCGGATAAAAAATGTGGTTCAACAACAATTTGAAATTTTGAGAAAAATCAAGAACGTTTGGTCGAAAGAACACAGGTCATTTTTTTTTAAATTCACAATTGCTCAATTGTGATGATCCATAGTTGATTTTTTCCTTTTGATACGACAGCTAGACTGATAAATGATGTATTTTTTCGCATAAGGAAAGTTAAAACATCAATTCTAAGTTGCGAAATGTGCACCGGTCGCAGAAGACAATTTTTGGAGGACACTGGTTGATATATCCCAAATCAATGTAAATGCAATCATGAATTATAGTCGGGTTAATACGACGGTTCATGAGCTTTCACATAATACATAACTTTATATGTATAATTTAAGTAAATCACAACGAAATTTCTTCTCGAAGATGGAGTGTCTATGCTTGGGACAAGCATTTTTGGCACTTTTTCTGCCTTGAGCCACATTTATCATGAAGAAAACTTTTTTAGATTAATTTAAATTTATCATGACCGAAAAGAGGAGATCCTAAGGATCAAGATGAAAAAATCATGAAAATCGGTCCAGAACTAAAGATTTTACAGACAAAGATACGTTTTTGACAAATGTTGTTATATAAAATGGATTTACCCTTGGTCATAATTTTATAAGAGCGGGACAAAAGGCTTATTGAGCGGTAATTATTCCGCTCAGTCACGTCACCCTTCTTGACCAAAGGAATTACTTCGCTCTTAGTCCATTCAGTTGGAAGAGTTCCGTTCTGTAGAACATCATTATATATTATATTTCCGTCAACAATTCTTCCACCTTTTGCCCACCTGCCTCGATTCACTCTACAGTGACCACATATTTCCCAGGTCCCTTATTGGACGACATCTCAAGGATGGTTTTGCGCACATCATCTTTCATTATTGGAGGGACTTTCTCATTGATTGGTTTTCTTCTTAACTGTGTGTAGTTCTGTAGATGAAGTTCTTCTTCGTGTTGCTCGTATATCTTCAGGAAATTCTCTTTCCACGCTTGAGTTTCATGCAATGATCTTTCGCCTTGGTTGTTCCTTATTACCGTTGTGTTCACTATTCGAGATTTAGAGAGGTCTTTGACTGTTTTGAACAGTGGACGGGAACTCTCTCGACGAAAATGTGATTCGCAGTTTCTACACTTTTCCTCATCTTTGTTTTGCTCTTTGACACTCCCTTTTTCACCTTTCTGCAAGCTCTCCTGTACTCTTTTTATGTTCTTTTCTCTCTTTGATTCCCTCCTTTCATCACAGCTTTTCAACACATCGTCTGTCATCCAGATCACTTCATATGTCTTTTTCGACCGAGAGTTTCACTGTCGGTCTGAAGAACGATATCTTTCTCTTTTGTCCAACGCAATTCTGCAATGGCGTTGCATATCTTCTGGTCTTCAAAGTGCTTCAAGTTCTTCTGCCTCACTTTCGTTTCAAAGGCTTGTCTCACAGTTGAATCGTTCAGTTTTTCTACGTTGAAGCTTATCTTTCCTTTACCCTGAGTTCCTGCTACTCTGAATTTGATCTCTATGTTAGTAAGAACCAGCTCGTGGTCGCTTCCGAAATCAGCTCCCCTTTTGACCGTCACATCCTGCACAATTGTTGCCTATCTATTTCCAGTTAGGACGAAGTCAATGCACCTTCTGTGCTTATAAACGATAGCGGTTTCCAGTAGGCCCCTAGTTGACAATGGAAAGGTGTCGTCAACTTTTCATTATGTACTTTGCAAACATCCATTATGCTGAAATGATCATCAGTCTCACTAACATAAACAAAGCGAAAGGTCGGATTTCCATGATTTTGGTATTCGGACATCCATGTCTAATGCTAAGGCTGCCCTCTCCTCTTTCAATATTATACATACATGTAGCTCCTCACCTAAACTTCATGTCTTACCGTACATGGACATTACAATCTACTTTCATTTTTAAGTTGAGAGTGAATTGATCAGTTTACAGATATTTGTAAAAATAATCTCCTGACATACAAATGATAGCAACAATTACAAATATTATAGTTATTACACATTATTGATTACGGATTCTCATTGCATACTAATACTGCTTTGGTTAATGCCTTTTGTGAATTAAAAAGAACTCAGACCTTTTAACTGATAAGATTAAAGTAAGTGTATGGTCAGAAATCTGCAAAATATATACTGTACTAAATATAAGAGCACTACTATGATTAAACCTCGATGCGATGCGTCGCTTTCTAATCGACAAATCATCAAGCAGAATATTCATGTTTTGGATAAGAATCAACAAAGGATCGAAAATATCTTCGACATCAAATCATATATACTTCAAGTAAAAATTGACAATTATCTTGTTCATTTGCAAAAAATACCCTTCTGTCAATCCATTGCGGTCGACCCGACGGTACATCTTTTGCTGGTAAATCCCATATTTGGCTATCAATTCAAACGTGCTTCATATTTGTCTGTGAAATTTCAGTGATACAAGTATTTGGCCAACTGCGAGGTCAAATTTGAAAGCTATTATTGTACGATACTTTTCTGAGTGACCCATTCTCCAGACATTTCATCAAATGGACTTAGTTTTGCTTAGGATGATCAATGATCAATGATCAATCTCTTCACAGCTGCGCAAACGAAATATTGAAATCAGCTGAATATGCCTTCAATGTATTTCAAACAAAATATATTAAGAGCTTTTAAAATCTGAATTAATATTCAAGATTCAGTTTTAAGAAAATATATTTTTTATCACATTTGATTGCTTGTGTGTTTTGCAAATAGCAACAATGAAATTAAATAAACGATAGATGAAATTACCATGCAAAAGATGTGCGGCTGGTAAGAGTCGAACCTACGACCAAGGTTAAGTAGACCTGTACTCTAACCAACTGAGCTACGAGTCACTTACGCGACTGTGTCAATTGGCAGGATCAAACCCTCACCAACACACATCAGTTGTCAAGGCAATAATAATCAATGAATAAATAACGTAGTTATGACGTAGTCATGCACGTAGTTATGACTTCATTTGCAACGGCGTCCTTGTTTATGTGTAATCGATTTGTCAGATATTACCGGCGGTTTGTGTAATTCTCATTTTATGTAAGCGTTCACCGGATGTTAAAGTGGAGCAAATAAGGTATATTACTATTATTATTTTTCCATGTAATTCTATGCCACTTAAAGACAAAAAATGGGTAAGAGAGCCAAATAGCGTTTTTCGAAGTAGGCCAATGCATTTGAATAATAGCATGTTTTACTTGAATAAATGATGTAAGAAGAGGCTTCGATAAAATCGCCTGGAAGAATATAATAAGGTCAATGTAGACATTTGGAGATAATCAAATTTGCTGTGAAAGCAAAGAGATCCATTGCATTTACAAGGAAATGGTTTTGAAAGTGGAATGGAAAGTGATAAGAAGCTGATGGAGATTTCTATGGAAACAAATGTATTCTGTCCTGTTATTAACTATTTGTTTGATCTTCTGAGTAGCATGCGGTATTTTGATTCTATATCAGCATAAAACGCACAACATCAATTGAGTCCGATAATAAGGAAAGAGGTTGAAGTTATGCAACGTTCCTAGCATTTAGAGATAAATTAAATTATATTAATGCAAGAATAAGCGCCAAGCATCGCGGCTCTTGTTGATTTTGTAGTACACTTCAAACCAGGGATGCGGATTCCTATCATTTTGATAGGACTCCGACTCCGGGTGACAACTATATATAGCCTAGTTTTTGAAAAATAAACTGGTAACATAGATCATTGTAGAGGCTTACCTGAACTTATCTTTAGTGATCATTGCTGCATCAGTTATCAATCATTTCCGATAAAAGTTTATCAAATGTCGCTTTAAGATGGATGCATACGACTCGGATACTCCCATCTTGTTAATGTGTGCTTCACACGGTTTTTCTCCAGTCTCTACCAGGCAGGAAAATCCCCATCCTTCTCCAAAATTTATGAGTAAACTTTCGATTTTAATATGCGCTATGAAGGAGCTATCACACACGATTGACGTTAGGGTAAGAGGTAATGGTCTCAAGCAAACTAATATTTTACCTTTGTCTCTGATGTGACCTTTGGTGCATAGGTGTGATCGAGGCTAAGAAGGCTTGTCTTCTCTATACTAAATCACCGAGTGAAACGAAAATCGTTTTTTCACTATTACGGGTCATTCCCTCAACAATTATAGGCTTTGTATGCACTGCTGTCTCGACTGTACTTTTGTTTGACGGAGAAAGTTGACATCAAGACAGTGACAGCTATGCACGAGGATAGATAAGTTGTTTGTATCATATTTCGGGTCTATAGGCCGGAGTGAGGAGTCCTATCATTTGATAGGACTCCGACTCCTCATCCCTGCTTCAAACCAATATAGACTCGGGATCCAAACACTACTAGTCTTAATACAAACTTAAGAATGGCAACAATGCATTTATGCTGAAAATTCTCTTGACTTTACTGAGCGCCTAAGATATATTTGACCAGCATAGCGACCGAGAGGTGAAGATGTGTTTTTGATTTTTTTCCCCGACGATACTCTAAGATAGTAAATCTCATGACTATTTTCTTTAAGTGAAAGCGATTATGCATTGTATGATATTGCATATGTGGCTATTCTCAATTTTTTGCTGACTTGATGACTTGAGTCAATTTTTGGTGCACTCATGAGATGAATTTAATTACAAGCACTGATCATATTCACAGGAGCAAAATCAACCACTGTTGAGATTTACATTTCACTTAATATATTCTTTCAACTGATCTTGCATTTTAATCATTCCATTTCGATTGAAATTGAATTTCATGGTAGGCCTTTGATTGAGCGAGAGAAGTGGCAAAGTCGGAAAGTCCTGTTACAGCATTGTCTGCATTGTGTAGTAAGAAAATGACATATAACTTATGCTTGTGCATACCGAATCATTCTTGGCTATTGTGAAAACATCAATGAAAGTGCTAGCAGTAGCTGCAATTTTCAGGCTATCTTCACTGCATTATTACTACAGTGATAATGTAGTGAAGATTGTCATGTTAATAAACCATCAATATATTATACTCATCAGCATCAATGAGAGTCAGAAGAATTGGCAGGTCAGACAAACTGTTGGATGCTTTTGATAATTGTTCGCCAGCTTTTGCACGCCACGTAGGCCTATGCATCGAAAGCAAAAAGATCAGAGAGAATAATAGCATGGCAATAATTGAAATTGATATCACTTTTTCGATTTCAACTTAAGACCCCACCCAATTACTTTCTACATTGTCAGTGAAAAATTCGCAAATTAATTTTCCTATATTCACGACATTATGAGTATACAGATAATCAAATCAATTCGGAAAAAATACTTTCTTCAACCGAAAGTTAAATTGTTAAAATTGAGAAATAAACACCACAAAATGTCTCGCCCTCAGCTTGATCACTTGTGCGTCGACAACCGATAACTTCCATGGATCCATATACAGATATGTGTCATTTGTTGAAGGTGGAATGTCAAGTGAATATTTTCGGAAAACGTCTATTAACTCGATAATCTATTAACTCGAGCTTTCGGTGGCTTACAGCTCACCTTTTTCAGGAGTGAACGAATGAAGCGATGTACACATGAAAGTCAGATTAACCTTCAAGAAATCAATGTCTATGAAATCAATATCAAACAATAATCCGTCGTTTACACTAAAAACAAAAATCCTCGAGACAAAATAAGGTACAAAAGCTTTTACTGACTATTTGATGAAGGTAAAAAAGCCAAATGACGACCCCAAAGGATGCATTTACCAAGTGAAACGCCAAGACTGTGATCGTTTCTACATAGGGGAAAGCGGGAGAAGATGTAGTACCCGAATGAAGGAGCACAGATATGACATCAAAAGTGTAAGTGAACGATCTGCGGTATCCCAGCACACGCACACTCACCTCCACAGACCGAATTTTCCTCCAAATATTCTGGCTGTGGACACCAATCTTTATTCAAGGCGGGTCAAAGAAGCGATATCCATACAAATGAATCGAGATTTGGCGTACAATAGAGACGATGGATTGGAATTGAGTAGTATTTGGATGCCATTACTAAGAAAGAACAGACAACAACTTTATGTTCCGTGATTTCGTTTTTGAATCTCTGTAAATTATGCTTTTATCATACTTCTACTTATATTATTCAAACAGTAATAGCTTTTGTACCTTATTTTGTCTCGAGGATTTTTGTTTTTAGTGTAAACGACGGATTATTGTTTGACATTGATTTCTTGAAGGTTAATCTGACTTTCATGTGTACATCGCTTCATTCGTTCACTCCTGAAGAAGGTGAGCTGTAAGCCACCGAAAGCTCGAGTTAATAGATTTATATTTATCAGACAGACGTTTTCTTGAAATATTCACTTGAAACCAAAGACAATGTTAAAAGTATAGAATAAAAAAAGACAGGATTTATGTGAAACAATTTCGGAGGATGGGTGCTGCGGGATAAAGTTGAAGATGCAATGTTTTCACTGGGTGACAAGGCGATGCCATTCAGTACCGGTTAAATAGGCAATGAAGACAGTGGAAGACATATTAAGAGAGAGCAAACAGTTATGAGATTACTCAACCTTTTCACGGTGAAGAGGAGCAATAGCCTGAGCTCAAGACTAAGTATTGACATGACAGTGCAACCTATTGTGACGGATTTGTGCATGGATACATTCGAGAAGGACCGTTTTTGAAGAGTTTTGGTTCCAAAGTATCACGGCAGGAAATCGATGACTGCTTTGGTGGAACATTCTAAAAAATTAAGCAGTTTGGTGGATTTTATGAACAAAAAAAGGAGTTGCGATTTGCTCATGAAACGAGGAAGGAGCAACAGATACCGTTTATGGTGTAAAAGTAGAGAAGAGGAAAGGACTGAGGGCGACTGTAAATAGAGCGGAAACTCATATGAATCATTCTTGGCTATTGTGAAAACATCAATGAAACTGCTAGCAGTAGCTGCAATTTTCAGGCTATCTTCACTGCATTATTACTACAGTGATATACACAACGATCGAATCACAGTTGAGGTGTGAAGGCCGGTATTGGAATATTCTTTCTCCCCCGATCTAAATTGCTGACCAAAATTACTCGTGTGTCAGAAAACTGCTGCAACTGAATTCCCACTCGGAAAATGATAGACAAATGAAATTCTAGAAGGTGCAAACTCAATAAAATCTTCCAGAATCTACAAACGTAGATGTCTTAGTATTGTACCTACAGTTTGTATCTTATGACGGAACTAAGACAAAAGACGGGGAAATTGAATAACACGGAAACTATGAGTCAACTTCCAAAAATTGCAACAGTTTTTCTCTCAGAAATTCTTAGCCATACATTACCTTTTCCGCCCAGAAAATGAGAGCAAGGGAAAATAAAAGAGTAACACCGGAATAATTAGAGGAATTATTCGAAGAACATTCGAAGTTTGCAGTGATGGAGAGGGCTAAATAAGGAATTTAATCACACTGAAAAAGTTTTTGGATACATCAAAAGTTTCATTAGGAGATGTACGCAGAAGGAGAAGAACACAGAGGAGAAAAGTATAGATGAGAAAGAGGACAAAAGAAGGTGTGTTACCAAATGTGAACGAAATGTGAATGTGATTGAAAGAAAGAGTTAGAAGGACACGATTTAATTGCCAGGTGACAAGGGAGGAAAAAAGATTGGGCCTTGTTGAGGAGAGTAAAAGGGCCGTACGAAAAATAAGGGTCTATTGCGTCAAATACTAAGAATGTGATGCTACAGATCTGTTGGAGAAGCGAAACCTGGCATAGAACAAATGATAAAAGAGCATAGAAGTAAAGTGAATGAGGCTGATATATGCGTGTACCGGTACGCTAACATCGCAGTTGGCCATAGGCATGCATGGAACTGTGGATATCGGATCAAATGAGAGGGGTTGAGGTGGTGGTTACAAGAGAGAAGATTGCAGAAAGGAGAAGAATGACGGAGATTATTTGAACCCGAAGACTAGGTGGATGTAGTTGTTGCGGGATAGATCGGTCAGGCCTGCAATGACATTGTCATGAGTGGACGATTGTTATTCGACTATCTATTCAGTCGCTTTGGATGACTGTGCAAGCACTGATTTTCCGGTTATGTAAAGTAAAGTCATGGAAGAGAACTGGCTGTTACTATCTTCATAAAGTACATGCAATTGGTCCATCTCAGCTTCATCATTAATTGTCTGAAAGTGCTAGGGTATACAAATAATAATTATTAGCCATTATTTACTATAAATGTAACAAAAATATAATTATAATAATTACCGTACCGTATTATCATTCACTCGTTAATGACCAATCTATGTTAATTACTCAAAAGACAGGAAGCCAGAAATTGCCTGAAATCTTGGAGACAAAGCATAAATAGGTCGGGGAATCAAGGGTGTTGGTGTCTTGTATTGACTTAATAGCTGTCACTCTCTTTCGATATTCAATGAACTACGACAGACCTTTGTTGTCAATCTACACTGTGACGTAGTCGTATGACATGCTGATATGCTGTCTCGCTACAATATGAACGCTGTTAGCGTTCTGTCAATAATAATAGGACAATATGCTGTCGATATCAAGGGTGTTGGTGTCTTGCATTGACTTAATAGCTGTCATTCTCTTTCGATATTCAAAGCATAAATAGCAAACCATTTTGATTCAAGAATGAGTTTTCTAGATATATCACTTTGAAGAGTAGAGATTACTCGTCAGGCAGCCAGAACTGTCTTTGTAGGAAATGAGGCCGAAAATAAGACTTTCACAGAATGATCCGGTTCATATTCTTGACAGACAGGATCAAAGAAGAACATATGTAATCCGATGAAAAGCAGATTGAAGTATAGAGTAAGTGTATAGCAGGTAGAGTGTCGACTTAAATTTATATACTGTGGAAATTTTTATATGAAAAGATTCAGTTTTTTGTGAAGATTACGTTCCTGTGGTACAAAAAATTATTTTAGCAGTCTTCAAAAAGCTAAATTTTTGCAGATGTTTCTTGTGCTTATATACTACCGAGATGAAGCCCCTTTATAAGTAGTATGAAACAGGTTGGATATCAAAAGGAATGAATATTTGCTAACAAGTACATGTATCTTAATTAAGCGGAAATTAAGTTGATGATCAAGGAAATTTCATGAACTACATTATAATACAAGTCCCTGCAAGTTTTCAAGGAAAATTTGAGAGCTTCTTGGCTGAGATGTCACGCTTTTAACTCAATTTTCGGCGGCATGATTTAATGATTCACAAGGTGTCATAAGTTGACTCTGAATAGTAATGTAAATCCATTTACTTCATCTTTTACAGTTGCTTCACTTATATTACTTCATTAATCCTACCAGCCGCACATTTTTTGCATGGCAATTTGATCTATTGTTTATTTAATTTCATTGTTGTCAATTGCATTCACGACATGGCTTAAGATGCTTTGGTGGACAATCGATCCCCGCTACTTGCCTTAATATCGGCGGTCACAATCGTGACGTGTCATTTATTCATTGATTATTATTGCCTCGGCAACTGATGTGTGGTGGTAAGGGTTTGATCCTGCCAATTGACACAGTCGCGTAAGTGGCTCGTAGCTCAGTTGGTTAGAGCACAGGTCTAGTTAACCTTGGTCGTAGGTTCGAATCCTACCAGCCGCACATCTTTTGCATGGCAATTTGATCTATCGTTTATTTAACTTCATTGTTGTTAATAGTTAATTATGATCAGTTTATCTGATTATGATGTTTTATTCATTCAGTGCATGGTAGGTATATTGATGTTATCATCACGCTGAAGAAAGTAATCTTATTATAAAAGGCTGAACTTTAGAGTAATGAAGACTCACCGAATGGCTACTTTAACAAACTATATTACCTCTCCAAGGTTGTCATGACATGGAGGATTTGTAATTTACTTTTCTTTCTTCTGTATTGCTTTCAAAAGCAGTCAAATTCGTGTACATTAACAAAAAATGCAAACATTTGCATATCTCACATGTGGTACTGTGTCTTAACTCAAGTTCATTTAATGAAATCGAAACTGCATACACATTGGGATTAAATAAGTGCTGAGTTGTTATTCTCCCTGATATACTTCCTTTATGGATTGAAGTTTTTGGTAATTATTTTGAGAGAGATATGCATGATATAAACCATTCCTATGTAATGATGATACAATATATAACAGGCAGGTATACTGCATAGATAATTATTTCAAGCAGGCGATCCCGTTCCCGCCAATTGTTCAATCCCGCACGATCACTGATTCTTATAAAAAAAACGAGAAATTGTCTTGAATAATAAAAAGAAAATTCGCTTGGAAAAGCTGCTTCGTCTCTGTCATCGTATATCTTCAACCAGTGCTCTGATATGTGTCTTCGTGAGCTTGAAGAACGACGTCTTCGGAGGTCTTGTGAAGTGTTTAATGACACGTTGCATCTTGATAGCATGCTGCGTCACCTGGTTTCTAGAAAACTGCACTGTTCTAATGGCCACGTCGAATCATGACTTTTCCGCGGTCATCGAAGGTCTAAGTCATTAACTTTTTATAACTCTCTACTTTGATGATTCGCAATCTGTTCCATGTATTGTAGATAGAATGATTAAATATTAAATTGCATCCTTAGTTGAAAAATGGGAACAGCCCTGAATAGCTCCATTTCATCCAATATCAAGAATCATCAGCAGGCATACAGTAGTTCACATTTTTCAACATCGACACAGCTCCCTGTTTAAAGTTGCAGCCTATTGTAAATTTGAGATTTGCGATTAGCTAATTTAGTAAAATTTCGACGTGTATTTAGTAAATATCACTTTAAACACACTAGGCCTACCGACAAATCGCCTAAGTTAGTGCGCATGTAATAATTGATAGATTATGCTACTTTATGAGGACAATGTAACCTAAATAGAATAATTAAGTATTGAGTATTCATTTTCCTTGTTCTTGCGCATGCATGTCCTACTAAGTCTTAGTAAAGCAGTGAATTCATCATACGTGTATTCATCACACGTATAATGATTCATGTCGTGTGCAAATTATATGCTTATTACCTTCAAATAAAACGCTTTAACTACTAATACATTTTGCAGTATTTTGTCTCACGAAAGTGCCGAATAATTGGATGTTGTATTTTGACAGAGAGGTGCTTGTCTATATCCACTACCGCGAATGTATGCACAAGTGTTAATTACCGTAAATTAAACAGCTACTATTGGCAGAATTGAATTGAGCTTTCCTATTGATAGGTGACTATGGTAACTGTATTTTTATCACCAACTCAGTTATCGTGATTAAGTCTCAAATTACTCCTGTTTTGTTGGATATTATTTGATAATATTGATATTGATATTAATATTGATATAATATTGGATAATAATTGATATTATTTACTACTTACAATTGGTGTACAGTAGGCTGTGTACTTTTCCTTTTCTGTCAGAAACAGTGAATTCTATTGCCTACAAGCTGAACATGTTTATTCATTTTTCACGGTTCGTAACTACTACAAAATGATGTGAGCTTTGAGAGTGTGTTTGCACGCCACTCCAATTTCCTTTATGACAAATTACTCGGGTTCCGCGTCTTCAATATATGCCTATGTAGTTCAACCCTACAAAAGCAGAGTTTTTTTTAATTATACAGTGTTTTCTGAATAATTCGCCATCTGGTTAATTCACCATATCGCTTAATTCGCCACATTTCCGATTCCCCGAATAAGTTTCATATGTTGCACATTGCAAAACGTACGTATAATTCGTAACCTTCAATTCGTAATTCGTCACCATTCCATCCCCAATTCGCAAATCTTCATAGCAATCTGTCCGCTTAATTCGTCAAGAAACCTGAACATCGCTCACATTCCCATTTTAGCACTATTACAAAATTCTCTCGTTAGCGGAAGTTTGTAAAGAGTTTTGGTACAGACAAAGCATTCAAAATTTGTATCAAAACATTTGCTTGGAACACGAAAAGATCATTTGTTAATCCAATGATTGTATTGACAGTGTGGTATAAAAGCATCAATAATTGCAGCAATTTACTGATGGAGCATGAGACGACGATTAGATGAACCAATAGAAACGTAAAATAAAATTTCAGATATTGCATTTGATGATTTAATTCAACAGGGCCTGATTCATGGATGATTTTGTGTGTAGCTCATGAAGATGTAGACAAGGCTCGGGTCTGGCCAGACCCATCTTGATCATTTACCTACGTATAAGTATTTACAGAAGGGGTCGTTTAACCGTCGATAGATATCAGCTGTAGAAATAATTTGCTTGATTTAACGGGAAAAAATCAGTTGCGAATACATGATACACAAATACACGAGTTTTGAAGATACTGATTACGGGAATTTATTTAATTCGCCATTTTTTGTATGTCCCGAAGGGTGACGTATTATCCGGAAATAGAGATAGGTGATTAAGTTGCAGTTGGATTAGGTGTTGCAATGTCTTGGATCATTTTGCCTACAGGTCATGGACAGTGGGACAAAAGGAACTCGATTACATGGAAGAGAGGCTTATCGGCTAGTGTGCTTCTCAGCACAAACAATGTTCACATGCTCGTTCCTACATTTGTATATTTTAGTTATCAGTGCAAGTATTAGCAGGTCCTACATTACTTTTATTTTATTATTTCTAGTAATATTACATTGAACATGATACATTAATTATCATATCATGCCTCATAATTAGCGATGGGAGACGGACTCGGCAAAGTCATTAGTTTTCTGTAATTCTTAATTGGACAGGTTTACGAGAGTCCTGCTTTTTTTCATTGAGTTCTTGGTTGTCGAAACTTTCTATGTTGAAATAAATGACAAGAAAACCTACCCGTGAGTTTGATGTCATTCGGAGCTGCACTCGACATGAAGGAGAGGATCAAATCTCCCCAGCTCGGGATATGGATGTGCTTCAGAGTTTAAAGTCCGGTATGTACGGGTTAACTCTCAGAAGACCAAGAAGACGTTGAAGACTAAGGGTGATTATTTCAATCACCTTAACTGATCGATAATCCTACCGCTTAGTAATGAAGGAGGAATGTTAATATCATAATTTAAGACTTACATTTTCTTATTATGAAAATATGTTAAAAAGGATGAAAATAATCATTAACTTGTCAATTATTACTGGCATAGGCCTATAGATAGGTTCTATCTCGTTAACAAATTGATAATTTTAGTGCATGGGTACTTGGTGTTGGCTCGATAGTTCTTACTATAGTAGTAAGAAAACGGCGAACTTACGACCGGCGCCCCCCCCCTCTGGAACGGCAGAGTGTCGTGGTCGGCCGCCGTGGTGCTTCGAGTCTGACTCCCCCCCCTCTGGAACGACAGAGGTTGTGGTCTGTCGTGGTGTGCCGGCCAGGTTGGTCCACGTTCACAAAATGTTCGCTGACTTCCTCCCCCCTCTGGAACGACAGAGTGTCGTGGTGGACTTGGGCGATCGCCAGGATTAGTCTTGAGGCTATAGTGTGTGATGTTTTTCGTGCAATCTGCTGAATGTTGGGTTGTAAAATGGGCTGTTTCGAGTGGAAGGAGTGCTCGGATGTGAAAACGGAGGCCAGATTCGGATTCAGCGTGAAATTCTGCATCGGTATGGTGAATTTGAACGCAATCGGAGAGAAAAGTTTTCGCTGACGTCCCCCCCCTCTGCACCGACCTTCCAACTTTGCTTCTAGTGGACGGATTTTGTCGTGCCATAGCTCGTTTGAAAGCTAAGAGTGAGACAAATTCAGTGAAAGAAACGGCTTGTTCATATCTGTCTTCGTTTACATGTGAGACGCCATTTAAGATTTTGGGACATTGGCGAAAAACGACAGAGTTAGAATTTGGGACGTTTTGGGCTGTAGCGCCCAAACGAAGCATCGGATGGGAAAACGGATTTCAGATTTGGAATCAGCTTGATGTTATTGTCCAATGAGGATCATCATCCAATGAGAATCAAGCATTTCTATATAAATAGCGAGCCTTCCACTGTGAGAATCATTCCATCGTTGAATCACACGAGTGACGGACGCATATTTTCTCTCTCTATTCTATTATCCAACTAAAATGGTAAGTCGCTACTTTCCTCCCTCTCCTCCCTTGAACGTAAACTTAATACAATCTTTTTCATTTTCAGGCATCTACTCCATCTGCTGCACTAGTAGGACAAAATGGCGGTCAAACGTTACAAGGTTCGCTACGGTCAGATCATGTACAACTGAGGCCAGTGGAAGAAACAACCAAGGTACATAATCCTACACCGCTATAGCGTAAATTTAAACAAGTCTTGCGTTATGACGATCATGGCGTAGTACTCCAAACGGGAATGCTCCCTTCCACGGATGTCAAGATAATGCACAATCAGTATGGGGACTACATACTGATCCCCGTGAGTTCGTACATTCGCCACCAACTTGATATTATTGAGGAGTACGTGACATTAAATATGGACATTCCTACTCCTCTTGCTCAAGAGTGGAAGGCGAGAGATGACAAGGATACTCCCTATAGAAAGATTTGGGATGGTAATCACATTTGCCTACCGGTATCACATTGGTGCACTTACTATAAGAAGGAGGGAGATCATTCAATACCCATCAGATGTGATGAGCTCGGAGAAGGTACTTGGGATATCCTTTTCAAAGTGAATGGGGTATATTATGGTCGGCATAAGGATAATAAAATAGCCTCTCTCTCCATGCATATGGAATCCATCCTATATATTCCAAAACCGCCCAACGTGGATGACATAATTGATCAAATCCTTAACAGCAGTGGTACGAAGCGCAAGTCGGAGAAGAATGCTACATCAAAACGCAAATCAAAGAAGGAGAATTACTAGTCCTTTTCTAACTCTACCCTATGACAATTCGCTTATGTGCTTTGAGTGTCGTAGACGTGGTCTTATTAGATACATCTTACTTCTTCGTTGCCATCATATCATTTGTGTGTTTTGTCGTGAAAAGCATCAATGTAATTCTTCATTTTGTAATATGTTATAGAACGTTTCCTTAGATGTGTAAATTTCCGTTTTAGGCTTCTATCATCATTTTTATGGATTGTGAGGGTGAACCTGTACAGGAGCTCTGTGCTATTGCTATGAACAATTGGACATATCAGATTGTTAGTGTCTATCATCAACATGCCAACTGCAATCCCAATGTTGATCAATGGGCGAGAAAACACATTCATGGACTTAATCTGAAATATTTGCAAGACTATGGCTTTTCTTGTGAGAGTGCTCTTCTTATTGACTTTAAACGATGGTTAGCTGCTTTCAATCTTATACGCATCTTTTGTAATAATCCTGGTAAGGAGAGGAAAGTATTTCCCAATCTAATCATTGATGATATTTTGCTCCCGCCTTGGGATAGTAGAGTGAATCAACATTATCATGAAGTCACGAAACGTTTTAAGGATTTGTGTGTTCCTATTTTGTCTATTCGTTGTAGTAGCTACGTTCATAACCAATGCTTCTTTCCTCCTTACCTCAACACTGCCAAAGTCCTGTATGGTTATCATTGCTCGCTGTATGATAGTTACCAGCTGTATCTATTTGATCTCTTTCAAACCATTGATTTATAATGCATGCTTGTTACCGTTATTCAATAAATGTTACTATGAGAAGAGTTGTTTTCATGCAATGGATGGGTTAGATAAAGGGCGATCATGTCTTTCTCAAACGACTGCGGAACATTACATTTTCATAGGCAAAGTTTAAAAGGAGCTGTTCAAGATTATGTGATAAATTTTCATAAAGATGAGACCGACATCGAAGCAGTGGTCGATGATGCTAGCACTCTATTTCTAGGGTTAATGAATACATTCTCTGATAGCATTATCATGGCGCGATTAGTTGCGAAAATTAAGTTTAGTCATTTTGGAAAGGAAGAGGTGGAAAGTCGCTCTTTCCATTTTGCTTCTTATTCAATGGAAGTGGTAGATCACCCCCAAGAATTTTTTAAAAGACATATGATAAAAATTGCTGAACGTCTTAACGCATTTAACCATCATGGTAGCAGTCTAGTGATTGAAGCGATTTCAGATATTCACATTCAACTTTCCATAAAGAAAAATTGAAAATGCAGTGGTACTTGATTGTAGCACAACTGGTTTTCGAGCTATGTCTGCTCACTCTCGAAGTATATTCCTTCTGTACATGTGTCTATTATTTAGAAAAGGCTAGCAAATTCATATCTTCAAAAAGACTTGCTATAGACATCAGTAACGGTGAAACTATGTGTTGTGATGTGTGTAAGCGAAAGGATGGAAATGAAAAGCGCATCTTCAAGAGATGTAAGCATGCTTTTTGTCAACGCTGTTTCATACGTAATTGCATTCAACTTTGCAAATGTAACCACTGTGATATTGCTCATTTCGAGTGTCACTTATGTCGCAATAGTTAGTACCTATGCAAATGTGGTAAAGATAGGTTTTAGCAAAGACTAACACGGAAAATGGCGAAACGTAAAAGTCAAAAGTCTTCAAAGTTTTCTTCAGCCATTCAAGCTCTCCGACGAATGAAAGCAAATCAGCGATACAATGCTATACGACATGCTAACGATAAATTCATTTGTGAAATTATTTCTCATGTGAGGAAGTTGAGGACGAAGAAATTAGCGCCAAAACAACGAAAGTTACTTAAGCGATATGCTACGAAATTGCGTTTCATCTCCAATCCTAAAGTCACCCTTCAAAGAAAGAGGAAAACTCTAACACAAAAGGGCGGTTTCCTTTCAGCAATACTTCCAATGATAGCTCCTGCCGTGGGCAACCTATTGGGTAATATCTTTGGCTCTAAGCGTTAATTATGCAAATGTTGAATCTCAAAGTAATAAAATGGATTTCAGACTTCAATGTGATAAAGTTCTGACTGTATCAGGTCCATCTCATGCAGGTAAAACTGTTTTCACGCTGAATTTATTGGATAAAAGAAGGGAGTTGTTTAAGGACCCTATCAATCGAGTGATTTGGTGTTATGTTATTTATCAACCGTCCCTGTTTCAGGAATTGCAAAGTCGCAACTTTATTCGACATGAAGGAATTATTCCAGTGGATAAACTTCAGTCTAATGATGTTGTTGTATTGGATGATTTATTTAAAGAAAGTAAGAAGTCCAAAGATGTTACAGATATGTTCACTCGTGCAGCACATCATAAAAGGTGTTTTATCATCTATATCACACAAAATTTGTTTCCTGATGGAAAAGAAGCTCGTACACGAAACCTGAATACACACTATTATGCTATTTTCAAGAATCCGCGAGATAAAAGTCAATTTGAAATTTTAGCGCCACAAGTTGCACCCAGAGGATCAAAAGCCTTAATTGAAATTTTTCAAGCAGCTACTGAAAAACCATACGGTTACTTATTCATTGACTTTACGCAAGAGTGTCCGGAAGAATTTAGATTTCGAAGTGATATTTTGAAAACTCCCATGATTATCTACAAACTATGAGTTCTTATTCTCGCATGATTGTTATTCCTCAGGATGAATATGTACAATTGACTGCCATGCAGCAAGTAAAGCAACCTCTTGCAAATCAAATGTATAGGAAAGAAATAGATTATCAGCAAAATGTTCACATCAAAGATCCACATCGTGCTGTATTATTACAATCGGAAACTGTTGAGCAATTGAAAAACTTGAAGAATAAGATGCGTGACTCTGTATCGACTGCTACACCTTTAGCATCTCGCGCACATGCCATATCTCTTTTCAACAGTATTGAACCCCATCTCAATGTAAATGATAGAGGAGAAATCATTACAGATGAAAATAAAGTGATTGATGCTTCACGTTATGAAGACTTGATTCAGTATGCGACACGTAGAAAGCGCCGTCAGGGCTATGTTCCACCTGGTTGGACATACTTTCTTAAACTATTGAAAAAGCATAATGTGCCAAAATTTGCTTTGAATAATGAGACATTGAAAGAACTTGATTCAACAGTGGCTACTGCTCCAATGCTTCAGACGATGAAAATGCCAACAAATTGGTTTAAGGCGTCACCTGCTACATCCCCTCCCACACTCACTAAGCAAACAAGAGGAAGAACTCGACGTAGATCTACATCGCCACTAAAACTAGTAAAAGGAAAACGTAAAACAGCTCCTCCCAGGAAATACATGTTCTCAGACTATTAATATGAAGCAGATGTGTTGCTTGCCATGTAATGAGCCGCCAGAGGTGAATGTCGTTGTCACTTGCACTTGCTGCGCCAGCTCTCATAATGAAACCCCTAAGCAATGTGAACACGATCGCAAAACCGCTAAAGCTAAATGCTGCAGTTGTTGTAAATGTAGAAAGGCAAGAAAGCAAAAAGATGAGAAGGAGGAAAAAGAGTCAGTCGTCATCGACTGAACGTTTGAAATCAATCTATTATGATGTAAAACATCCGGCAGGATTTGCATCTATCAAGAAATTATCAAAAGCGAGTGGTCTTCCACAATCACAAGTGAAACGATGGTTAAAGGGTCAGGCTACCTATACACTCCACAAACAAGCGAAAAAGAAGTACCGCACCCGCCATTATATTGTTCATGACATCGATGAACAGTGGCAAGCAGATTTGTGCGATGTCGCCTCCATTTCAAAACATAACTCGGGCAATAATTTTATTTTAACCGTCATTGAAATTTTCTCGCGTTATGCGTGGGCTCAACCTTTAAAAACTAAAGAAGGGAAAGGAGTAGCAAAAGCATTCCAAACACTTTTTCGAGAAGGTCGGATTCCAAAAAGAATTCAGAGTGATCAAGGAAAAGAGTTTGAAAATCAGCAGGTGAGAAGATTATTTGAGAGGCATGACATTGAGTTGTTTAGTGTAAAGAGTGCTTATAAAGCTGCACTCGTTGAACGTTTTAATCGCACATTAAAAAATCGCTTGTGGCGACATTTTACTGCCAACTTGACACAAAATTGGACAAAGGTTCTACAAGATACACTCCATGCCTACAATCACTCTATCCATCGTTCTATTGGACTCAGACCAGTAGATGTAAATGCTGACAATGTAGATAAAGTGCGCGAATCATTCCAACGTAAACGCACTCATGTGAAAAGTGATGTGAAAATTGGTGATAAAGTTCGTATCTCAAAAGTGAAAAGTGTTTTTGCTAAAGGGTACCTTCCGAATTGGACAGAGGAGGTATTTACAGTATCAAGGATTAATCAAAAAGACTCTCCGACCACCTACAAGTTGAAAGATTACGATAATGAAGAAATTTAGGGTAGCTTTTACCGCGATGAGATTGAGGTAGTCACTGAAAGTGAAACATATTTGGTAGAGAAAATCATTCGATGTAAAAAACGGCAAGGTGAAGAATGGTGTCTTGTTAAATGGACTGGTTATCCTTCAAGTATGAACTCTTGGATGCGTCGTGCCGACATCTTTCATCTAAGTGATCGACAGTGATTCATGCAAAGTTGTAACTAACAATGTTTAGGGTTTGAGCTATGAATCCAACTGCCTCATTTTATTCACGACCCTCCTATGTAAGTGGTGGAGGACAAATTTACATCGGCGCTCGCCGCCAACGTGGAGGTAGCATACTTGGTGCACTGAAATCTGTTGTAGCACCTCTCATATCCAATGTCGGTAGATCTTTAAAACGAAATGTTTTAAGTAATGCCGTTGGCTTTGCTGGTGATGTTGCTAGTGATCTTTCCAGAGGTAGAAGTTTTAAGAGCAGTTTGTTGAATCGTGGGAAGGAACGCGGTTTAAAAACATTGAAGCAGACCTTTGCTGGCGTTACTCAAGGAAAGAAATCACCTAAACGAATGAATAAAGGAAGGAGGAAACATCGCGGAGCTGGTAAGGTGCGATCTTCAGTCAAAAGGCATTCACGCAAACGTCGTAGAGGCTCTAATCATTCATCAGGCGCTAAACGACGACGCTGCTATAACTTCTAATCATGGAGTGTAAAACTTCCGGTTTTTGTTTGTTTGATCAACAAGCCATACAGACAGATATTCTTAGTTCAAGTATTGTAGATTATCATCCTCGAACAGCTGAGAATGCTGGCCCCATTGAATTTGTTATTCCTGGTGGTAGTGATGACTACATAGATTTGAGTTATGCGATGGTTGATTTGAGGTTTAGAATTCAGCAAGCAGATGGAACTGCTATTGACGATACACATAAAGTTGGACTGAACAATTTACCATTGACTACATTACTTCGCGATGTTTCTCTAACGATTGGAGAGCAGCAGGTGGAAGGTGGTCAAAGCGATTATCCCTATAAATCATATTTCAATCATGTATCACAGTTTCATCCAGCAGCACAAAAAAGTCATATGGAAGCCATGGGATGGTACAGAGATGAAGCAGGAAAATTTGATGTTGAAACAAACAGTGGCTTTGTAAAGCGATCTGCTATGATTAAAGATAGTAAAGTATGTCAGCTATATGGTCCGCTGAATTTAGACTTCTTTAGACAGTCAAAGTTTTTACTCTGTAATACCAGCATGCGACTCAAGCTGACATTGAATAAGCCTGAATTTGCGCTGAATGCATTTGCTAAAGTTGACAATTTTAGAATTCATGTGGAAGATATTGCACTTTACATTCGTCGAGTAGTACCGAATCCAAGTGTCATTAGAGGACATGCTGAAGGCCTTAACCGCCAAAATGCCATTTACCCCGTTCAGCATACAAAGCTTCTCACCTTTACAATTCCGAAAGATCAAAAGAGTTTCATGAAAGATGGCCTCTTTCCATCGGAAGCACCGAAGCTCCTCATGGTGGCAATGGTTGAAAATGATGCATTTAATGGTAATATAAAGAAGAATCCTTTCAATTTTAAACACAATCAGTTAAGTGAAATTGCTTTACGTGTAAATGGTGTGAGTCATCCTGGTCCACCCTACAAACCAGATTTTGCTGCGGATCAATTTATGCGCAGTTATGTTGATTTTATGGATGTTTTTGGCTTTTACAATACGGATGACACCAACGGACTGACTATGAAAGAGTTTAAGAGTGGATATACTATTTATGCATTTGATTTGACTGCTGACAGCGATATTAGTGCACCCTATCGTCAAGCGAACGTGCCTCATAATATTCGTTTGGATTTGACGTCCAAAAGAACACTACCTGAGACGATCAATGTATTAATTTATGCAGTCTTCGATTCAAATATTGAAATTACAAAGTATCGTGACGTGATTCTTCAGTATAATCGTTAATGAGTTGGTTGACTGCTGACGATATTAAGACTAAAGTGCAGCGTAATGCAGACGAAGCGACGTTGAAAGCTTTCGATAATGTCTATTCACTCGATACCTTACCACCTGCAGTAAATCACTATCCCATCTTTATTGTGCTAAACACTCATTCGCAGAATTTAGGCGGTGAGCATTGGAAAGCGATCTTTATTGGAGAAGACCGACGTGGTGAACTATTTGACTCTCTTGCTCAACCTCCAAATATACCAACACAGCAGTGGTTGAGAAAACATACGCGTCAATATCAGCGTAATGAACGCATACTACAACATCCACTTTCATCAACGTGTGGTGCTTTTGTACTGTACTTCATCTTAAAACGTTTACATGTATCTCGATTTGTATATGTTATTCAAAACTTTTCATGTAATCCATCCTCTAATGAAAAAATGATTTGTAAGTTCTATCATGATTTGAAATAAAAACATCATGTTGGAAAAATTGTTTTTTATTTTACAATCCGCTGGGTACGTACATACTCGATGAGATAGTCTAGGATCACATTTGCTTGTACATGAGATTTTAGTCCAGTAATGATCACTTTACTATTATGAAAGATTGCCACATGCACAGGTAACCAACAACTAATGAGAGCTGCAGGAAAAAGTTCGGGTTCATAACACAAATTGTAACTGCTGGTACGAATCTTCAAAAATGATACACTTTCACTCAATTGAGTAGAGATCACCATATTGTCCACAGTCAGATTCGATATCACACATCTCTCCCTCTTCCATATCCGACGTAGTAGTCTTTGTAGCTCTAAGCGCATTGACTGCGCCGATGAATGAGAAAGGGCGCCGAGAATCTGTACAGTCCCATTTGGGAAGAGTTGAAGATTCCGTGAATTGTTCATCTTCACCACTAACATTTGAGGTCGGCCCGGGTAATACTTGCTGTTTGGAAGGTGTTGGTGTAATGTTGTGAGATCGATTTTGGTGTAGAGTCTGAAGCGACGGAGAATGTTGACGATGGTGTAGCGATGGCGCTTCATGATGAAAGAATGAGTAAATTGAGCGATGAACCTTCCTTTTATACTTTTCCCAACTACCTTGATGAAATGTGAAGTTAGTATGAAGTTGGGAATGATAGAGTTGAATTCGCCGATTGTTGACGCGCAGCCAGATGCGATTTCCAATACGTGAATGTTTTTTCATATAGAAGTATTTCAAATCCTTCATGATATGATGTAGAGATTGAAAATGACGATAAGATAAAGCAAACTCTCTTCTCACATTTCCAGTTGAATCTTTGAAATAGACGTTTCGATCATGATCCGTTTCAATACGTTGTAGGGAATCTAATTTCCAACTCATGGTGCGTGGTAGTCATGTCTGATTAAGATTTGCATAGTAGGGCGATGAACTCACGACGAATAAATGTCATGATGGAGCGATGTATCTATCTTCTATACTTCTCCCAATTGTATTTGCGAAATGAGAAACAGTTTGCGGAATGAGAATGGTAGATTTGAATTTCATTTCTGTAATGTTGAAGCCAAACTTGATCACCCAAGGAGATGAATCTTAATGTTTCAAAATATTCCAAATCCCTCATGATATCATTGAGGTTGACAAATTGTCGCCATGTTAATGTAATACCTCTTGATGTATGACCATGAGAATTTTTGAAATGTACGTTTCCATCACGATCAACTCTGATATATTGTAGAGAGTCCAAAATCCAAGTCTTCATGATGTTATGCAAAGCCGCAGATCAGCAATATAAAAATGTCGTTTTATCATATTTTGCTTAGCAATGCGGCTACAAAGAGATTTGCTAGTAATCGAGCCGCACTCTTTTCTACTCACATTGATCATACACAACAGCTAAATGGAAATTGGGAAGTGGGTGTCACTCAACTTGTTTATAGCAACTGTGTCTATACTTTTGATCATGAGGTGATGACTATTAATATGAGACGTACAGCTGCTTACCAATGTGAAAAGGGCTGTCGAGTATACATTCCACAGTGGCCAAAGAAAGATCTCTTATCATGTAAAAAGTTTATATATGATTTCTTGAATAAAGCGTGTAAACATATTGTCCAATTTACTCCGCACAATGATGATCATAATTATGTACATCATGTAGTTGAGAAAGATTGGATTGTTGGTTTAAGTCCAAGTTTAAGAAATGATTTAGGTTACCTCGCTAGCGCCTTAACAAGCTATGATAATTTTAACGTTAATTACCACATAAGTGGTCATAAACAGTTAATATATCTAGAGGAAGCTTATTATGTAGATCTTATTCCAAAAAATGAGAAGACGTTGGTAAAGAAGATTGTGATTAAGCCAAGAAAGACAAACATGACTCCTGAAACATTATTGAAGAAATTTAATTATCTCCTTCGAGTTGATGGTAAACAAGTGGCAACATTGACTTATATCAAATCATCTAATCATATTGCAATAAGTAAATTAAATGATGATGATCTAGTATTAGTTTGTTCAAAAGATTTTCATCAGTTCTTACGACATCGTTCTGCAGCTGTTCATGGAAAATCTGATATGCAACATTTACCATGTGAAAGGCCAAATCAATTTGATACAGAATGGATCGTATCTTTATACAGAAAGTGTGTAGAGCCTTTAGGTGGTATCTTACATGAAACAAGAGTGTTGATGCCTCGCATTATTACTTCGGTTAAATTGGTTGTAGATTATTTAAATGAAGTGATTAATGAGCAACATATTTCATTTTCTGAAAAAGAAGGTACTTTGTCTCTCACTATAAGTGGAAAAGGTATTGAACTAATTATGGATAAAACTCTAATGGACATTTTGGGTTTTGATCAAAATATCTTTAAAAGTGGTACTGTAACCAAAGCTAGCGCAGACATGTCGCTATCGCGTCGTATTAACTATTTTCAGATATATTCCAATATTGGTGAAGATGTACGTGTGGGAGATGTTGAAGCTCCATTGCTAGCAATGATACCATACCAGCCAAAAAGCTGCAGTATTTTATCTGAGCATACTTTCAAGAAAGTGTATTATAAAAAAGCTGAAATCAAACTACATCCCACAAATTGATATTGCCATTTATGACGATGCTGGTGCGTTGATTCCTTTTCATAAAGATGCTGTGACAAGTATCACACTCCATTTCCGAATGAAGAGTTAATGCAAAAGTATGCTAATATATTTTTCCAATGTGAATAATATGGAAAGTGAAAATAAGGACTCGTTTCTAATCTACTTACCCAGTAATGCTTCTATGAATAAATTTCCCAAAAATAAACCATCAGACTATCGAGTAGAATTAAATCGCCCACTACATTTAGAAGGTGAATGGGAGGTTGGCGTTTCTAGTATTTGCTATGATAGCAATATTCAGAATGTGAATGATTTGGAAGAAATGATATTGACTCCTCGCACCCATGATGGAATAACGATGAATAATGCATTCCAGTTCCCATACAATTTAACGTCAGATGGAAAGTGGAACTATGAATGGATTCAGATAAAATCAGATTATTATGGTCCATTTGGGAATGAGAAAATTATTAAGGCATTCAACAGTGGTAATACTTCCATCATGAAGAATAAAAATCAGAAAGCTTATGAGTTTACTATCTATCATTGGAGTGGGAGACAGTTCCTTCGCTTTCATTCTCTTACTAAAGGTCTTACACTGAGGTTGGATAATGAATTCCATCCACATCTCGGTTTTGGCCATGGACTACATCTAACGTCAATTGCTACTGCAAATGTTAGAAAAGTTTATTCAAATCGAATGAATAAATTTCATTATAAATTTAAAATATTTGATGAAGATGTTGTAGAATGTGAAGAACGCATCATTTTGAAAAAGCGTGGTGTTCAACCTTTATCACTTATTGAGTTAGTAAAACGATGGAATGAGACTGTGGGTAAGAAGTATGGAGAGAAAATTATGGCGGACAAAAATAAGTTGGTTATTCAGAAATATAATGACAAACTTACAGTTTATTTCTCTCCAACCTTGCGTCATTTTGTAAGACATTATACACCTATTATTGGAAGCGGTGTGGTGTATGCTTCTCATGAATATCACACTAAAGCTGATTCAGTTAATGATGAATGGTGAATGGACATCTATGGCGATCGCATCAAGAAAATTTACAGTCTTATGAAGAATCTAAAGTTGCTATCAATATAATGCCGCGTCTATATCATACAGTTGAAAGCTTCATTCATGTAGTAAATCCTTATATACAACAGAAGTTGAAGCATGTGATGAAAAGTAAATATGATGTAAAGACACACCACATTTCGTTTTCAATTGAAAATCAACGCGTTGTTCTGAAACTGGGCGATGACATTCAATGTCAATTGAGTAAAAATTTGAAAAACTCTTTGGTTTTTCAATGCTACAAACTGTGTTTACTGCTGCGCATACGATTGGTATAGAAACACCAATGACACTTGATAAACATGAACAGCACCTTTACATTCAAAGTGATTTGATTCTACCTATTTCTGTTGGCGAGAAAAAAGAATACATTTTACGTGATTTCATTCATGATAAAGACGCTTCATATGGAATAGTCGAGAAGATGTTTGAATCTATTTTCTATCATCCCGTCGTCAAACAAACTATACCCTCTATTACTATCAAAATTACCAATGGTTTACAAGAGTGCATCCATCTGAAAGATACTAAATCCCTCGTAACTTTAGTGTTTCGGAAAACAAAGTGAAGTCATTGTGATATGTTTACATGTATTGAAATAAAAATATGTATATGAAAAAGTCTTTTCACAGATATAGGGGGAATGGGCTGACTGTAGGCATATATTCACAAGGAAGAAACGATCTAATGCGATACATAAAACAGCAATGTTTATCTACAGAAATCAACATGAAAATACTAAGTTAAGGATGATTATGCTAAGACGCCTCCTGAATGTGGTAGTGTGAGTTTAATTCTTTTGGGTGGTGGTATGTTTGTGTCAGGATGTCCATGTGGAAGAGATATGTTGTGTTCTAACCAGCACCTCTTATCCTCCAGTGCTGAAAGCGCCCGTTTCCTAAAAGTATGAGTTTTGATCTCATGCGACTTAGATTTTAAGATTGTCATATTGACAAACGTTATATTTTTATTTCTATAGGCTTTCCTGAAATTTTTATGTTTCATGTTAGACACCAATGACCTTGATATGCCTTTAGCGCGCTTAATACTATCGTCGCTATCCTTTAATTTCATACTGTACATTTTTGGACGGAGGAAAATCATTTCATCTATTTCCTTCCCTGCTGTCTCATCCTTAAAGCAGCCAAGTTTTGCCTTATTTTTGATGGAGTAGAGTGGGTGATCAGTAGGATAATTTGATGTATCAAAATATCTTTGTAAAGATTTTCCTACTTCATTGAAATTTAAATCTTTTTGAGTGGTAATACCTAAGAAGAAACTATCTGTATCACCAACCAACAGACGAACCTCTTTTACGAGAGGACATGGTTTTAGTATTTTATAAAAGAGTTGGTACATTTCAAGCTTAGAGTAATCTAGTACAGCTTGGCCAATATATATGGGCTTGCACAACTCAACTTCAGATTTTATCATTTTAATACCTACAAGGTCCTCATCGATAATGTCTCTATCGATGAATAGAGGTGATGAGACCAATTTCTTAAATTTTGTAACATCATTGACTAGTTTATAGTTTACATGTTTTCTAACATCCTCCATCGTCTTACCAAATAGACTATTATTCTTATACTTATAAAAATCTTTTTCAAAATTATGTTGGGCTAGTGCACGTTTCTGGCTGTTGCTATCACTATATGGTTTGAGGAAGGCTTTCTGTCTAAATTTAATAATGCGGTGAACTCTTTTTAAAATCATGCCCATTTCTAAATAAAATTTTAAGATGTTAAAGTGGACTAGATAGTTTTCCTTATCATATTGGGTGAGTAAAAGTTTGCGGCAAGGCTTATAGTCGGGTTGACCGCATGATTCTAAATCTTTATGAAATTGTTTCATAAAGTCGGAAAACATATCTTTGGTCACTTCACCTGATTCGGGTGCGAGTGGAAAATCTACGGTTTTATGTTTGATATTATTTGGATAGATTAGATCTATCTCAAAATAATATCCCCAATCACCTTCATCTGGAATTGCTAGTATGTTAGAAGGGTTGGAGAGATGCTGAATTTCACTATCATCTAACCAGCTAAACTCAGAGTGAGGGAGTGGTTTGGATAGTGAACTACCATATAAATTATTTTGGTCATAATACTTAAGATGAGTCTGATCATCGCCTACTAATTTTGATTTTAACCTGTGTTTATTTACAAATGTGAGACCACCGCGAATTCCTCGCTCAAATAAATTATACATCTCTGGATCTTGTAAGAGATGAATGGTCTCACCAGTCATTTTAAAAGCAGACTTAAATGACATGGCTGGCAGACTGACAAAGTGGACGGGATCTAACTTATCTTCTTCTAATGCCACTCGTCGAAACTCCTGAAATACATCAGCCAGCAAAAATACATCTAACTTAAGATAGGTAATCATATATTCGCCAAATGTATGGCAGTCAAATTTTATCCATGCATCTTGTGCATGATCATAATCTTCGGTCTTACATTCTGCGCCGCTCAAATCATTTTTAAATTTATCTATGGACGGAAGAGAAGTCTCGCCGAGTTTACTAATCGCATCAAAATATGCATATGGAAAGACTCCTTTCCGTGTGATGACTTCATCGGTTAGACTTGGATATTGTTTCTTAAGATTTTGTGTTAGTGGAAGAGACTTTAGATTTTGTACGAGAGAGGCCAGTGATGCAGTCATAAATTGGTAGGAATCTAAAAATTTTATATCAAAATAGACCGTCTTATTTTCTTTAGTTTTATCGACAGGCACTTTTGCTGTCATGGCCATAAACTTTTCTCGCTCGTTTGTGCTATTACATCAAGCTTCCACTCTTTCATTTGACCTAAACCTCCTTTTATTATCATATGGCTGTCGTAGCCCTTGAAATTATGGAAAATGACGGGTAATGTACGCCGTTTCATCCTAAATGAAAAATTGCATTTTGAACATAGTGCGTTTCTAAATTTAGCAGTGATGTGATCATGGTCGCGCACTTTCTTAATCTTATCATCATCAAATGTTTTACTAAATTTGGGGCAAACGTTGCAACTATCAAATTTTGCTTGATCATCTGCTGTCATATGCAATGATCTGCGATAGAGTTCACCATCATACTTTTGTTGAAATTTTACAGCCTGTTCGAGGAATTGTAGGAATTGGTAAATACAATCCTCACCTTGCCAGACGTGCATTTTATTTTTTCTATTTTGGAAATGGTCATGCCATACTTCATAGCAGGATATGGCTGCTGGCTTGTGGATGATATCATCGATATAGCATTCGATGTCAGCATAGATGACGCGAAGAGGACTTAGTTCATCGCCATTCTCTCTATATGAAAACTCCTTATCTTTGGGCATGCGCTCCATTTGTAGTTTACCTCGCTTACACCATTCGTAATGAGTTTCAAATCTATTTTTACTCCTAAAGTGGCGAATACATCTGTCACAGTAATAAATCTCTGATGAGGTAGAATTTCTTAAGTGGTGGTATAAGCGAGAAATATTGGGAATAGCGCAGTAGTGCCATTCCTCACTATCATCCTGTCTTACTAATAAAAGGTTGACAACGTGGTCATAACAACTCGAAAGCGAGTTGTAGCGGACACCCTTCAATCCCTTTTCCCAAACATGGAGAACTATTTTGATGTTGTTCAATTTTTCAAATTTTTCTATATCTTTAATTTTCATATCTTCACTATTGCAGTCATCAAACTTTAATTCATTCTCCCACTGTTGATACTTACTCTTACGGTATCGGCTATTCTGTACATCATTATAGTGGAGAATGGAGAGGACGGCATACTTAAAACATTGCGATTCGCAATCTACAGAAATGACTGCTTTTTTCTTTTTTAAACTTTTCGGAAGTTTAAAGGAGCCTCGTCCAGATTAGTTCTCTAATAAAGTGATTTTAATCATGGCGGTCTCAATACCATCAAAAACGAGACCACTATCACGCTCGTTAAATTTATCTATATTTAATTTTAACCCTTGGATATGAAAATTTTTCCAAGACTCACAGTCTACAACTTCGGTTGCAGGAGAGGAGGGTATGTGAAACTCCAACCTCTCTACTATTTGACCAGTATGGTGGTCGATTTTTACATATTTTATTTTGAGATAGATGAGCGCCTTCATTCTAAAATTGACTAAATTGTTGAAGAGCGCACCAATCAAAGATGAATTTTGATGAAACCATTCTTCAAAGTCAGTAATGGTTTCTGAGGATTCCATCTGGTAGTTCCTCACTAAATTATTTATCGACACTTCAGAGAATCGGATAGAGGAGGTGCTGTTAGTATAACTATCGTCACTGTGTGTATGTCGAAGTCTATGTGAAGATAGTTCAAAATGTGACTCAAAAGACTGAATGCATAAATCGCAAGAAAAGGAGACATCGTTAACAGAATCATCCCCACCTTCGGAGATTGATGCTGACTTAGGTCTACAAACACCTCGTTTGATGTGTCGGATGAGATCACGCTTCCTCGTGAAGATGTGCCCACAGTCAGCACATTCCCGATCGTTGCATTCCCGCGACAATGTTGACATGGACTCGCTCGAGATGGGACTGGTATCACCTGAAAGAGAAATCATTCTATCATCTCTGTTCAAGTCTCAGTGTATTGTTACAACCTACCTTGACTCAACAACTCTAAACTTTCCTCGAGAAGGGAGGGCGTTGGTGATGAAGTTGATGCCTGAAATTGAGGAAGATGCTATTAGCCACACGTTTGAGGGAGATGAGTGAAGAAATTTTCAACTTACCATTTGAACGAAATTATGTTTAAGGTTGATACTTCAACAAGATAGAGACTTCACTCAAATTTGGAATTCACGAGAGAGCAGTTCACTTATCCGTCTCAAAGACAGAGTAAAATGACACGAATGTCACTTTGCATATATACTTTCATATTCATCATTCATTGGCTGTTCATTCTGATTGGTTGCTTGTTGATACTTAAGAATTAAAAAACATTTAAAAGTTATTATTCACAGTCAACATGACAAGCCCTCCGACAACACCAAACACAAAATTCTCTTCTCCATGCTCAACACCAAAGGCGCTCGTTGCACCAAACGCTCCAACGAAGGGGAAGGTAGAGAAGGTGTACCAACTGGACAATATCAGAAAGTTGTCATTACCAGCGGACGAGGAAGAGGAGAGTGTATGTGAGAAGGAGTGTCCCGACTTAACAGGCGTGAGGTGGAAGTATCTCCAGTACGATACTGACGATGTGATGGAGATCACCAGCACGAAATTCCTCCACCAATTATGGGAGTGGTACATCCCTAACTCCCAGCCACGAACTATGGCGGAGTGGGAGTATATTGACAAAGTGAGGCTCGCAGTGCAAGAACGATTGAAGCAAGTGAACTGTTTTTGTGATCTATGTGAAGCCAGACTCTGGGACGATATTGACGATGAAGACCTTTTGAAATACATGCCATAATAAATTTTTATTTCATATTATCTTTGCTTTCATACTGACTTACTTGAACGGGGCTTCAGTGGATGATTTAACCATGTATACATTTTCATTTGGAAATAGTAACACGCTTAGTCTAACTTGTAAATCTTATATCATTTCATATGGGCGATGATGGTAGATGAAATAGTGTTAAATAAAATTAAGATAGCTTACACTTCTGATACAGGGATAGCAATCGACTGCGATCCATGTGTAAAGAGCTTGTTAGACTACGAAAGAGAGAAGTGTGTTATGTTGCGTGTGGCGCGTGAGTGTCCTCCCATTTCATTCCATTCATCAATTCGTCTCATTTGTAGAGACAGGTAGAACTCATGGTTCTCATAACACATGCAATGGAAAGTTTTAGGTAACCTTCGACAGTTGGCTAAATGTCGCCCTGGCGCGAATGCATACTACGTTGAGACAGAGGCAATCACTTGCAAACATGACGCAGAGAGGTTTAACAAGATTGACCATTGCCGAATGTCCCTTGCGGTATACATAGCTACGGGTTTCACCGCCGCCCTTGACAGGAACGCCCGTCGAAAGGAAGTATTACACCGAACTTCATTTGCAACGTTCAAGTTGACTGATAGCAGATTCAACTTAATGATAGTATTCGCCAGTCTAAAGACTGCCCAGGGCAAACCGCGTGGAGGTTCTATCATGTCTTGCCCCATGGTGGCCCTTAAGAGAGCCGGTGGTTCGTTCTCGGGGTGTGTGGTAGGGACTCAGGCTTGCTGTTTCGACTGTGGCTCCGGCAACGGGGCGGGTGGTCGCTTCTCTTGGATGTCTGTAAAGAAAGAAGTAGTGAGTTATCATCTTACATTTTAATTTAGTCATTTTTACTTACAGATCCTCTCGGACGCTTCCTCATAAAGGAAATTCGAGATCGGATTACGATGATCGAAGGTGAAGTGTAGACACTCCACCCCTTTCTTCACCCGAGAGTAGCATTTCTCCCCTCTTCCACGCTCGTACAAGAGAGGAGTTTCTGCTACTCTCCCCTTTCTAATAGGGATGTGCAGACGGCTGGAACGCACCCTTCGATCGCGATCCACCAGCTGCGCCGAATGGTGCAGCTCGTGGTTCGTCTCGACCACCTTAGCCATCTGCACACGGAGTCTCTCCACTTCCTCCTTCAACCTTCGTCTCTCCTTCTCCCTACTTTCCCTCTCTGCTAGCAAAGCCTCTTCTCTGGCTTTCCCCTCGAGAGTCTTGAGCCTCTCCTGCTCCAACTCGCCATCCCGCTCGCTTAATCTCTCCTTCACCTTCTTCATCTCTCCGGCCACGTTCTTTAGGTCCTCATACTTTGACTTGTATGAGAAGGCCTCCTCCTTCAACTTCTCCACCTCTTTCTTTAGTCTATCCCGTTCGGCGATCACCGGCGGGCGCTTGACAAAATTGCGACATTGTGTTGCAATTCCGCTCGCAGTCACGGCTGTAGGGGTCTCGCGATCGAGGTCGACGTTCTCGATAGGTTGTGACTGTAGCTCTCCCTCCTCCTCCTCACTATCGCTGCTGGACGGCGAGCTCTCGCTACTAAGCGAGGATACAGCGGTAATCGCTTCAATGGCGGATTGTAGCTCAGTGGCCTCAGTGGTGAAGAGTGAACTCCGTTCTTGCTCGTTGGCAGATTGTAGCTCCAAAGAACGGAGCTCAGTGGCGAAGAGTGAACTCCGTTCTTCTTCGCCTACTTCGCCTGTTTGACACTCGCTGTGTTGTGAGTGCCAATCCTCCAACCGCTCACTTAAGCGACTGACTTTGTGGGCTCCGCAATAGTAGCGAGCGACCCCTATCTGTTTCTTGTTAGTGCAAGCGTGTTTCTTGAAGGCGTCAGCTCGGAATACCTTCCGGCATTGACACAGTTTGAAACTGGTCTTGACATTATTGTATTTCGGCATTTCTGAAGCGAAAAACGGAAAACAATGATTTTACACTTAGTGAGGAATGATAGATGTGAGTATAGTGAGTGACACTCGATCCCGTCAACAGCCCTAAGGCCTTGTACTGATCACTAGGGAAGTGAGAGATCTTCCCCGATACCCGCTATTTACAGCTGAAGACATCATTGTCACTGTCCCGAAGTGGTAACAGCAACGCCGAGTCAAAGGTAGTGAACAGTAGCTGGGATCTAACCCCTCAAAGCTGCCTTAGACTTAGTTAAATTTGAAATCTGATAGCAGATTTGAACTCAGCATACTTGAAAACCTTGAGGAAACATCCCAAGTTATTGCTTTGATCAGCTTGATAGCAAGCCGTAGAGAGCTTGATTCACCAGCGTTTTGCAATGGAGATGTTTAGAGGCCACCCATGACAAGATAGCTAAGACTCAACCGATTGGCGTTCAAAGTGCTACGTTGAGAACTGTGTCAAATGCCCAACATGAGACATGAGTTGTCCCAGCGGTTACGGTCTAAACTATGACACACTCCCTTGCCACACTTATCACTACGGCATCGTCCGCCGTCCCGAAGGAACACCCTGTCAGTGGAATATTACAGCAAAACTCTCCATGTCTTGCTCGCTTTCAGTGAAAAGCCGCTTATACCATGAGAAGCCTGGCTCAGACATGAAAACCTGTAGAGTTGGTAAGAGGTTGACAGACTTTGATAGTAGCTTGATAGCAAGCCGTAGAGAGCTTGATTCACCAGCGTTTTGCAATGGAGATGTTTAGAGGCCACCCATGACAAGATAGCTAAGACTCAACCGATTGGCGTTCAAAGTGCTACGTTGAGAACTGTGTCAAATGCCCAACATGAGACATGAGTTGTCCCAGCGGTTACGGTCTAAACTATGACACACTCCCTTGCCACACTTATCACTACGGCATCGTCCGCCGTCCCGAAGGAACACCCTGTCAGTGGAATATTACAGCAAAACTCTCCATGTCTTGCTCGCTTTCAGTGAAAAGCCGCTTATACCATGAGAAGCCTGGCTCAGACATGAAAACCTGTAGAGTTGGTAAGAGGTTGACAGACTTTGATAGTAGCTTGATAGCAAGCCGTAGAGAGCTTGATTCACCAGCGTTTTGCAATGGAGATGTTTAGAGGCCACCCATGACAAGATAGCTAAGACTCAACCGATTGGCGTTCAAAGTGCTACGTTGAGAACTGTGTCAAATGCCCAACATGAGACATGAGTTGTCCCAGCGGTTACGGTCTAAACTATGACACACTCCCTTGCCACACTTATCACTACGGCATCGTCCGCCGTCCCGAAGGAACACCCTGTCAGTGGAATATTACAGCAAAACTCTCCGTGTCTTGCTCGCTTTCAGTGAAAAGCCGCTTATACCATGAGAAGACTGGCTCAGACATCATTAAAAATGCTTTCATTGACTTCAGCAGGGTCGAAAACCCCAGAAAACCTCCAAAACTAGTGAATTTAAATTTTTCAACTTTTTAGCACTACTTATGAAATTTTATAAGTAGTGCATCACTTAGGGCAGGTCAATAGCGACCGAACCTTTTTTGAATCAAGTCAAACGGACTTGTAGAAGCAAAGTTACAAGCCTTTAAAGTTTTTGAGTCTTTCATGGCCTGGAGACGAAGGCCATCGCCTGGCTAACCTATAAGTCTGACGCCTTAGCTGGTATCAGCAATGAAATTTTCTAAGTCGGTTTCTTACAGAAACCCGGAATTTGGAATGTCCGAAGCTATCATCGGAGCTCAGAGAGACGACTTACCGTTGGCAATCTCTCGTCTGAATGACAAGTCTCTGTCGGTTCCCAGCTTATATAGTGTGTGGCGATCAGCTGATGACGTAATACCCATAGACATCGGATAACATTATTAGGACTAGACCGGACAGCGCCTATTTAATACACTATCAGCTGATGGCCACAAGCGAATGTCGCTACCGAGTGGCTTTAATTCTGAAAAATTGTTTTACTATGCTATTTGTGTAAACAAACAGTAGCGCAATTTTTAAATTAGCGAAATTTTTATTAAATTTCCTCTGGCTGTAGAATGCTTTCTTTTGAAAATCCAAGATAATGTGACTTGAAATGACTCCAATCTTGAAAAGATAGATCGAAAATGAATTTACTCTTAGCGTGAATGAAATTGTTCGAGTAGATTTCGCATAATCTTCAGAGTACAGTTTCCAGCAAAAATTTTTTATAGATGTTCTTAAGCCTATAGAAATAAGCAGAAAGACATTAACATGGCAGTAAGATAAATGAAACCTTTTCAGAAATGGGCTTCTTAATCGGTTTGCTATTACTCCTGACTCAGGTCACCCCCTAAAAAATCTATCACTTATACAGATTATTCCGCAGAACTGAGATATGGCGTCTCATTAATCATTTTTTGAACTTCGAGCGTCCCGGCTAAAGATAAGCAGCACCCGGAATAACTGGGATTTGTCCTGGCCACTTCGGGCAAAAAGCACTATTTTACATCATTTCTTGTGAGCGCAAAGGGCGAGTTTTCCCGAGTACAATGAAAACAGATTTATTACAACAGTGTGTACGTAAAATTTGTATTATCATGAGATTAAAGATAGGCTGTTCATTTGCAATTACCTGTGAAATGAAATGTCTTCTGCTGTTGCCAACGCGGAGTATTTAAGTCTTCAATTATGGACGATGCAATATCTCCTCATCTCTACTCTCTCTCAGCTGATAATAAACACGTGGTTATCAAAATTTTAAATTCTCTCGTTGTCATAATTGCTTTATACAAACAATATTTCCATGTCGCTACCGAACGGCTTTAAAGGCCACGGGAAATCAGCTGTGTCCGGTCTAGTCCTAATAATGTTATCCGATCTCTATGGTAATACCCATCATCCAAACACTGAAAACCCATCTATCTCCGGTTCTAGTGCTCCGAATGAGCTGGAAATATACCATTTCCAAGTAGAATTTGACGCTAAATCCGAATCTGGCCTCCGTTTTCCCATCCGATGCTTCGTTTTGGCTCTACAGTAGGCAGCCATCGCAAAAATTCTAACTGTCGTTTTTTCGAAAAATGTTGAAAATTTTTCTCTCCGATTGACTTGAAACTCTCCGACTGACTTGAAACTTACCATGCTGATAGAGAATTTGACGCTGATTCCAAATCTGAAATCCGTTTTCCAATCCGATGCTTCGTTTTGAAGCTACAGCCCAAAACGTCCCAAATTCTAACTCTGTCGTTTTTCGCCAATGTCCCAAAATCTTAAATGGCGTATCACATCTAAACGAAGACAGATATGAACAAGCCGTTTCTTTCAGTGAATTTGTCTCACTCTTAGCTTTCAAACGAGCTATGGTACGACAAAATCCGTCCACTAGAAGCCAAGATCGAAGCTAGCTGTCCAGAGGGGGGGGACGTCAGCGAAAATTTTTCTCTCCGATTGCGTTCAAACTCACCATACCGATGCAGAATTTCACGCTGAATCCGAATCTGGCCTCCGTTTTCTCATCCGATGGTTCGTTTTGGCGCTACACACCAAAGCGTCCCAAATTCTAACTCTGTCGTTTTTTCGAAAAATGTCGAAAATTTTTTCTCTCCGATTGACTTGAAACTCACCATACAGATAGAGAATTTCACGCTGATTCCAAATCTGAAATCCGTTTTCCCATCCGATGCTTCGTTTTGAAGCTACAGCCCAAAACGTCCCAAGTTCTAACTCTTTTAAGCCGTTTCTTTCACTGAATTTGTCTCACTCTTAGCTTTCAAACGAGCTATGGCACGACAAAATCCGTCCACTAGAAGCAAAGTTGGAAGGTCGGTGCAGAGGGGGGGACGTCAGCGAAAATTTTTCTCTCCGATTGACTTGAAACTCACCCTACCGATGCAGAATTTCACGCTGAATCCGAATCTGGCCTCCGTTTTCACATCCGAGCACTCCTTCCACTCGAAACAGCCCATTTTACAACTCAACATTCAGCAGATTGCACGAAAAACATCACACACTATAGCCTCAAGACTAATGCTGGCGGTCGCCCAAGTTCACCACGACACTCTGTCGTTCCAGAGGGGGAGGGGAGTCAGCGAACATTTTGTGAACGTGGACCAACCTGGCCGGCACACCACGACAGACCACAACCTCTGTCGTTCCAGAGGCGGGGGAGTCAGACTCGAAGCACCACGGCGGCCGACCACGACACTCCGCCGTTCCAGAGGGGGGGGCGCGCCGGTCGTAAGTTCGCCGTTTTCTTACTACTGGGAAGCACTGGTTTATTTCCACTTCTATTTCAGATAGTTCCAAATCGATTTCAGATCTGTCCAAAGTGAATTTTAGACATTTCCAGATGAATTTAGGATTATCCAAATGAATTTGAGATCTTTTCAAAGTTGGGTGAATGACAGACATCTGAAATTCAATTAGAGAAATATGAAATCCATTTAAATGTATGAAATTCATTTGGAAAGATCTGAAATAGACATGGAAAGGGTGTTGGCTAATTGTTTCCAAAAGATAGCATGCAGCAGGGATAAGGAAGTTTTCGGTCTTTGAATATTGCATAGTCTTTTCAAACGACGAAGTCTGCAAAATGATTTAAGGCAAAATATCAATCATCGAAAAAAAAAATTTCCAGTGGAAAATTTTCCCTTTTCATCACTAGGTAGCAGGGACGCCGGCAAGGGTGTTGCAGGTGTTGCACCTGTTGCATGCGTGCTCTCATCATAATTTTCGGCAATTTCCCTTTAACTTTAATTATTGTATTGATTTGACCAAATCGCATTACCTATTGGGTTGCTTGTCAACATCTTGTTGGTACTAGATAACATTTTAGTGTGCTCGATATTCCGCAACGTCGCGGAAATCGGTGCTAAACAGATTCGAGTGCTCAACATAATATGAAGCAGTCTTCACATTTGCATTTTTCTCCAATGCCGGTGCAATCGATTTGAGCAGTCATCACAATAGCTGCAAGATTGTTTCCATACCTGTGGCATTTGTGGAGCTGGATGCACAGGAAAAGTACGAGTCTCTTCAGAAAATCCGAAAAGTTTCCAACAATTCGGTTTGACGATGTCGGTGTCAATCGGATATTAGCTCAAGTGTTCAACGAATGTCGGCGTCTTCCACGAGCTTGTGCGAGATGAAGAGATGGATTCTTCAAAAACGACTTCCGTTTAGAAGAACATCCGTCTGAAATGAATTGAAGCAGCTGACATTAATGCTATTGCATGTCAGCCAAAAGGGCCTTCTTTGGGTTTTGCAACGATAGAAGAATTCCTCTACGTTTTGATCCTTTTGATCGACGCCCCTATGCCAACATTGTAGTTAAAGACACTTCTTTTTCCACCAGAATGAGGAACTCAACATGACGTTTTTGTTTTTGGTCATTGGCAAAGATTGTTAACGAACAGGTCGCTTTGTGGTCTTCAGTAAATTCAGAATCTCTCTTCGATGGTTTCGAATGGTTCCCAGTAGTGTTCGGCTTTCCTGAAGCAAGTCACATGCTGAAGCATGTAAAGTGAACAGGATATCAGTCACTCATGTATATCGCGTTTGGTGCTGAAGCAGGGACCCAGAGTTCATGACAACATCACGTCCTAAGTCATGGTGAAAAGCGTTTATTTTCAAGACCGGAATACATTTTCGCATTCAAAGGAAAGCCAGACAATGTGCCACAAACAAAGCCAAAACATTTAAGCCGTAGGCCTATTTCCGAGCTACAGGGTATAGTACGTCCGCTCGGAAATTCGACCCATTCGACCAATCGCCTGTCGAAGGTAAGATGCTCTCCGGGATATAATGCGATGGCATGTTATGAGGAAACAGTGTTAATTAAAAGTTTGGTTGCTTTAGATATTTGATCAGGACTAGAGAGTCATTGTAATTTCATAGAAAACTCTACAATTAATTATCCCAGAGATCATGCAATGAAGCAAAGTTATGATAATCCACAACTGCATGACTGAGAATGTCCAAGCAATCAATAAATTAGTCGCATAAAAAGTCTTTCACATGCCATTTTGAAATAAAACTACGTAGGTCAGAAGCCTGTGCATAAGCTGTATAGGTATACATGTACAAGCTGCGGATAGTGGTCTTCCCCTTGCATCTTCAGCCAACAAACGATCGCACAGATAGCAAAAACATGTGGTTTATTGTCAAGCTCTCGCATTTTCAAAGCCTGTTGAGCGAGACGTAAATCATGAGAGTGAACCACGATCCAATTTTATGCTTTCTGTTAACATCAGGTCTGTGAACAATACCTCTGTGTGAAGATCGTTGATCGTCAAAGAATTGATAGACAAGAGTCATTACATCTGCTTATTCTCAGAGTATCTCGGAATGTTCAGACATCCTCATGATATTGTCCAGATCAATATTACTTGAGGGATGCAATAATAATTTTTAATAATATATCTATCAAATAATAATAGCTAAAACGTACTACATATTTGCCCTAATGCATTAAGTGGCTTCCAATATATTTGAGATTTGCAATAGATTCTACACCTGATTCGGTGACAAAAAAGAGATTTCCCATAAAGACCGGGTTGAACTTCGGTCAGATATTGTCAAAAATCAGCTTTCAAAATAAGAATATCTTTCTCGTATACTGGTATTTTGAGAGAACTACTTAAATATTGATTGAACATGATTGCTTTTGGGGGACGATGACAATGAAAATTAAAGTTCAGCCCAAATATGTGTTTAATAAACGGCATAATAATTATTAATTATCAAAGTGCCGTTTAAAAAACCCATGTTTGGGCTGAACTTTAATTTTCATTACTTTACCATTGATGAGATGCTGTATGTGCACAGCCACATAGCCCAGTATGGTTCGTCCCGTGCGGTTGCCTATGCCCCTAATTAAAATTATACCCACTCAAGATGGATGTAACTGCACGGGCATTTCATAGTTAAGAGTTAGCATTCTAAAAAATGTAGGACTTATTCCGATCGGAAAATCGCTTCCTTCGCACATGTAAATTCCACAGGCCCATCATGAAAATTCGACTGATGATGCAATTGCATATAGCCTACCTACATTCATTCTAATTACGTAAGCTATCATTATTTGGTCTACGTGATTAAAAACAAGTTTACTGTAGGCTTACTTTAGCACTTAACCCATATAAGTATGCCTAATGCTGTTGCATGAAAATCAGTTGCATGAAAATTTTCCATTTTTATGCTACCGCTATATGCCTGCCTGCTACCGGAGTCTTTGACCTATCACGTCCCACAGTCGAAGTCATATGAAACTGATATCACTGCATGCGATTCCCTGTTTTACACTGCATGCACAGGTAGTACAAAAGAAGGTCTATTGCATTGTGTACTGGATATCTGCAAGCCATTTCAAAGTAGAAAGAAAACGTTTTGCTCAATATATTATCTATTTGAATGGAATTAGACTTTTTGTCTTGCAGTAAAAAGAGTCACGTACATTTACAGATCGTGTAGTAATAAATTTACAGAACAAATAAATATGCTAGACTTAGGTCAATATTGACGACGTGATTTTTTTCTCTTTCGATGCGTACTCGACACGTGGGTGTGGTACCCCAAAGTGCCCTCCTTGAAGTCGATGTACCACCTACCGTAATCCGGTGCCGGCGTCCCTGCTAGGTAGTACATGTATATATATATATATATATATATATATACAGGTAGTATATATATAATTTTTAATTTTCTACTATTGCAATATTTTAAACGATACAACACACCAAAAGATGCAGAATATCACGAGGCTTTGTAATTCCTATCGTATACTGATTGCTTTTGCCGAATACCCTTTTTGTTGCAATTCAAAGTAACTTGCATTTTATTCACGTACCTTTTAATTCTAACGCTACTAAGTTCATGAGCACTCATTCTTTGGCTTTTTGAGAACTTATAGGATTAGAAGAATACTGTATTAACAGCAGAAAAACTTCAAACTAAGGAGAACGCACGTGTGATGAGTAAAAGTCATTGCTCAATGTGCTCCCCGTTGACTCAAAACTGCCATACAACGGTCCAAAATAGACTCGACCGATTTCCGCAGCAATTCCTGTGGTGAATTATTGACTTCATCAACAATGATTTGTTTCAATTGTTCGATAGTCGATGGTCTACGTCGATAAACACGGAATTTCAAATATCCCAAAATGATGTAATCGCAGAAGTTCAAGTCTGGCGACCGTGGAGGCCACTCGCGGTCGAAACGAAGACCAATGACTCTTCTCGAAAAAGAGAAGTGAGGTACAGGGTGCGGCATAAAAACGTGACTAAATTTTAAAGTAGCACCACTTTCTAATTATCCAACAGAAATGAACAAATAAGGTCTCATTTTGAAGCCAATACACATCTTTATTTACCATAATCAACATTGCAGTGATTGCAGTTGGGGATGACAGTGCAGTGGACACGGTTATTGTGGACATCCGTATATTGTGGACAGGTCAAGGGACGGAATTTTGCCTTAGTGAAATCCGCTGGATAATGTAAACATCCACCGTCTATTGTGGACAGGCCAAAGAGGCCAAACATTTATAAATAAAAAACGCAAACCTATGCATTTCTTTTAAATATCCTGCTTTGCATAACAAGTTATAGAAAGTCCAGTAATTTTCGTTTGGACACCAGGCTTTCCCAATAATCAAGAAAGAGAATACACTGCTTCTAGCGACGACGAAAACGACGACCCAAAGCCGGTCGCTTCGATAAAGTTGATGCGGTCCGCCTTGGAGGTGCTCGAGAGGGGATGCCGGAAGCAGGGGTTCGTGATCAACGGCTTCAGCAAGTCCATGGAATCTTCAGTGACCAGTTGAGCCGCAAGTTCCCACCGAAACAGGCCAAACTCTCCGACTTTTTACATACAGCACATGTAGGCTACATGCGCACGTACAATACATGTTTTGATACATATGTATTCATACAGTATTTGATATATTAAAGCACTTAACATAGAATTTTGAATTTTACAGGGATTATTTCGGTTTTTGTGGACCACCGGTTAATGCAGACGGTAGCTCCTGCCCATGGGTGTCCGAAATGAGCGGCAACTATATAGAGTGGGAGCCAGGGGGCCAAAGGTGGCTGGAAAGATGATCAATCGCAAATAGTACCAGATGAACCAGTAATCCTTACTATTCAAGAAAATGAGTTTCTGCTAGATCGCCGTAGGTGGGTGGGGTCAAGGGGGTCAACATAATGACCCCCAAAATTAGCCCACCTTAACTGGAAACCTAACCGGATGAGACCAGTGCCAAATTGTTCCTTTTAACCCACCAAATACTGAATGGATGGTGCCACAAACTTTCATTTGTGCGTTGCCCCCGCCGGAAGCCCCCAAAGCACTCGAGCCCCCAAAATGGTGTCATCACTTTTCAATCACTGTCATAATACTGTCATCCTCAATGTCAATCACTGCAATGTTGATTATGGTAATAAAGATGAGTATTGGCTTCAAAATGAGACCTCATTTGTTAATTTCTGTTGGATAATTACATGCAGAAAGTTGTGCTACTTTAAAATTTAGTCACGTTTTTATGCCGCACCCTATAATCTCTTACCGTCTTCGCCGAATGTAGGGTGGCACCATCCTGCATAAAGGTCAAATTACGATATCGCCGACACAACGGAGCAACATGATTCTTGAAGATCGTCAAATAAGAATCCTGATTCACGGTGTTTGGAGATTCCACAAGGACTGGTGACGTAATGAATTCCTGAGTGAACCTGCACCAAACCGTCACGTTTGGTGAGTGAAGGGAAACAGATATACGGTAGTCTGGTGAGGATTTTCTGTGTACCAGAGGACACCATGACGGGTGAACAAATGCCCTTTCAAATAAAAATGAGCCTCGTCAGTTCACAGTATTGACCGAAGAAGAGAAGAGCAAGCAACCCTACCGCAAAGTCCATCTCTCTCGAAATCTCTTTCTTGCAGTGCTTGTACTTTATTGATGTGGTATGGTTTGCATGCCAGTTTGTTACGAAGCACTTGTCTGATTCCTTTCAACGCAAGGATTTTGAAGATCCCAAAAACTAACATTTTTGATGAAAAAATGAGAGCATAACATTTTCAACCAAAAAGGTCATGATTTTGTGAAAAGTTCACGATGTCACTAGTTTTTTATTAGTTGACCGATTTTGATGACCAGCATGTCAAAAGAGAGCTCAGAAAATACTCTTTCTCCCAGTGCCTGATTCATTGTCATGCTCACGTCAGCTGTTTTCTTTTGAAAAATTGGGATTTTCAAATTGAGTGATTTTCAAATCTTAAGCACTACTCAGTAAACAATAACGGATACAAGTCTATCAAAGATCTATTAAAAACTGAGAATACAAGCTCTCGAATGATGCACGGCACGTTGATGTGCGACACGACGAGAAGACATGAGAATCGATTGAATCTCAGTGAAATTGATATGGTCCGCTTTTTATGATTAGCTCTATAGTTGAGTCCGCAGGATTGTGTCGAAGATCACACGGAAAGCTTCAACTCGTGAATCAGAATGTTATCCTCTTCGGTCTTCTTCGCTCAGTAAATAATTTCCGAATAGGTTGTCCTGATCATCAGGGAAGAAAACACATTCTTCTGCATCATCAACTGCTCCAATCATCAAAATTAATTTCGTCATGAGCTTCGTCGCTAGCGCGCTGTCAATTATGTTTGCGTCGTCATCTTGCGTCGTCATCCTAATATATAAATCTTTGACAACTACATGTACGTCATCACCAGGAATCACTCTGGGTAATTCGTCTGCAGTTTCTTCATAGCATTGCAAATAAAAAATTCACCCCATGGTTTATAATCTCGCTGAATGAGCAAGAAGTTCACGTGTTATAACCTCACTGGAGCTCTTCTCTGTGTGACTTGTATTCAAGACCTTTGATAGAAAAAGCTTATTATTGTTTGCGTATCACAGCGTGCTTCACATAATAAAATAATTAGACATAGACATTTGATACATGCCATACTGCATGAAATCGTTGTTTTGAGTCTGAGTCATCTACAATGCGTTCTTCGAATTTTCAGTAAGCCTATGCTGGCATGACCGACCTATATGTAAATGTCAAAGATCGTAACAAAGCGCATAAGCTCGAAATGAAGAAATTGAGAAGAATTTTAATCCGCTCAACATCTTAACATAAGCTAATTTATGATAAGATCTAGCTCCAATTGAAATCTGCCGTAGGTCTTTAGGCCTAAATTGCAGCAGCTTTATTTCTAAACATTGTTGAAATTAGCAGTCATGTGGATATTTTATCATGCAAAATCAAATAGAACTGCAGCGTCAAGGAAACACTACTCAACAGATAGTGCCAACCGCTTGTACGAACATGTGGGGTCCATGCCGACCCCACAACAGATTAAACATGTAATTGCGCTGCATCTTGTTAGCCATTTATCGAAATAGCTCATAAATTAGCATGAACGTAATTCTTTTAGGCGAGTAAAAAGTCAGAAAAATTCAAATCGTTTCATGAAGTCAGTGCAGTGAAATCACTCGCCGAACATGCATGGTGTCTGAGCGGGCTCTAATCGCAGATCGCCTTGAGATCCGCGACCTTGTTAGTCGTTAGACGTTGTGTAATGCAATGATGGAAGTTTGGGATCAATTGCGTCGAAGACATTATGAAGTTAATGACGGAGCAAAAAGAGGCATGGAGATAATTTCCGCTACGATTGGGTAGAAATGGATTTTGATTAGTCTAATGCACAGTTGTTGCAGCTTGTTCGCTAACTTTATTGACAAAATACACGAATAATTATAGGGACAAAAATTCCTTGGCAGCAGCAGACAAGCTGCGCCAGAGTTGGAAGTGGTTCGTGGGTCATGGGTCAGGTGGGTCAGGTGGGTCACAAAATCGCGTGGGTCAGGTGGGTCGTGGGTCATGTTTTCCCGAAAAATTGGTGGGTCAGGTGGGCCGTGGGTCACATCTAGCGTGGGGCAGGTGGGTCGTGGGTCAGACCTCGTTGACCCACTTCCAACCAGTTTGACCCATGATAGATTTGACAATCTCAAATACAGAAAAACTTCATTTTTCGTATTCTCATCATTCACGAAAAATGATTAGTCAGTGTCACTGAAAGGGGTGATGGATGCACACAGTCAACATATGCAACACTATTGACGTTCACACGCATCATACAGTTTCGAAAGGGCGCGGAATTCATACAAATTAAAGGCTCGAAAACAATTGCTGCTGTCTACTGAGAGATGTTAGTTGGTGGAGAAAAGTTGTTTGAGCACTATTGTGTATGCTCGATTCTCTGTCGCTATGTCTGACGATACCCAATGATGTGTGACCTTCATTTCAGAGATGTAGCTACTGAAGAAGTCTGATATTCAAAGGTTTTACTCATCTTGAAAATTTTCTTGCAATACCAGCTGACCTTCGTTTTGTTTGTTTCGTTTGATTTTGTTGGTCTTTCGTAGAAAATATCCTCTGGTAGAGATTAGAATGGTAAATCTCTGGTAAAGATTGATCAGAGCCTAAATATTTTTGAAATATGTAATTGATCAAAATATCTCATTATGCAGAGTGTCTCAGAACTATGAAGGCAGCATAAGCATCTATGCAGGTAGTTTAAAAACCATCAATGACTGCAAAGTACGGTGCCATTGTTTGATTTCTGTGTGTAGTACATCATGTCAAACGCTATTGCTGATCTTCTCATACTTGAAAGCTGTTTGAATCTGAATTTTATGAACATTCATTGTCGTCTGAATCCTTCATATTCCGATAAACATTAGTCATGTCAAGTGAATTCGGCTTGCATCTGAAGAAAGTAATCAAGATTTAAAGTGATGTTTTAAATACGAGAATATTTGTGAAGTCCAGAGACAATGCAAAGGCACTTATGACTCTGAGTATCCACGTCGAGACACAATCTCCCGAATGCGTGACAAGTTGGAGAACGCAGGAGCAATTGGAAGCCTCCCAAGGGTCGTTCAAGAACTGCGCGGTCAAATGACACTGTCAATTTAGATTTCTCTGCATTCGGTGATGACTCAAGAAAATCAATCAGACAAGCTGCTTTAGACTTGAATCTCACAAGAGCAACATTTCAGTGAATCCTTCATGAAAAGCAACATCAGACCTTACCGCCCAACACTTAAGCATGAATTAAATGAAGATGACTTTGATAGGCGGGTCGACTTTTGTGAATGGTTTTCCGTGAAACAGTAACCGATCCAGACTTTCGAAGCATGATCGTATGGTCTGATGAGGCCACGTTTAAATTGAATGGTCGACTCAATCACCACAACAATATCTACTGGGCTGAAGAGAATCCTCATCAAATTTTACAGCATGATGTTAAGCTCCTTGGTGTTACCGTATGGGCATCCTTCATTCCTTCTTCGCGCGACTTGATAGGTCCATTCTTCAACGGGACGGTGGATGGTGAGAAGTCTGTGCCTTCGTGTCAAAGTGACCTAAGCGACAAAATCTCTTTTTTACAGGAGACGAAAAAAACTGTCCTGGCTTGAATATTCAATCAAAGCATTTACTTCATTGGTTAGTTTGGACTCTGTATGGTAGCATGTTTCAGTAAATCACGTTTGTGAAAATTTTCTAGCCTTTACATAGACATTAGTGGATTTAGGTTGATTTGACACAAGTATATTTCGAAAAGTTGGCGGTTAGGTTAAAATGTCACAACCAAGAATGTTGAATTTTAATCAAAATTCTACACAAAAGATTGATGATATCGCAATCGTACATGTATAATTCATTATCATATTTACATAGACAATAACAAAATGTTTATGTCCAGTTTTAAATTTGATCTTCTGTCGATATCGAGGAGTTCAATCCTTCATAAAAAGAGTGGTACGCGGCTGGAATGAATGGCAACAAGCTGATGAGATCTGCCTTCTTCTTCACCGATATTTCAAGTGGCCTTGAGTAACACTGAAATGAAAATAAAGATCCCTTTATGATTATAAATGTAGGGAGAAAGTGCATGCATGTAGGTTATATCTATAGGCCTACACATGCAGACACATAGGCCTAGGACATAGAATGAGAGTGATAGGGGGTTCATCCATAACGAAAAGGTACACTGCATGTATGAAATTGAATATAAGCTTACATGTATTTTGTAGGTAAGAGTAGACGTATATTCATAAGAGACCAACGAGCATTTAAAGCACGAGAAAATTATATTATTAGGCATTCTAATGAAAATGCAATTTGTGTAACTTTTACAAAATTTGCAAGGGGAAAAGGTTTTTAAAAAATCTTTAGCATGTCTATTTATGAACTTACCGGTTGAAGAATTATAGCATCAGCGTCTTTTGTCGTCCTTCCAGTCAGTGTGACTCCTTCATACTGATCGTGCATGTTGTAGTTATAATGCAGCACATCATGGTCATCGATTTCGATGCAGTAGTTTCTTATAGATGAAAATCGAAATTCTCCAGTTTTTGGAAGCTTCATAATCTCTTCAGACACTTTATCCCATCTGTAGATTTTGTCTTGATTGATGGGTACAACAGTGAGGTAGGGCGGCGAAGTCTTCGCCATTCTGACCAGATTGAACCAATCATTTGGTACAAAGATGTCCATCCGCTTTTTTGCTTTCTCAATAATCGCGTGTACGGAATCACATTCCATATGTGTATGCCCAGGAACCATGAAGGTATGCGTCATCTTCGTCGATGTAGTTTCAGACAGAAATTTCAGCATTCCAAGTACTTGTCGATTCTTGTTCTGACCGGCACACGAATCAGAGTATAATTTGAACTCTTTGATGTCCGGATTCAGTCTCAATTTCGTTTGAATGAAATCGTAGAGGCAAGAAGCGATTTCATTTCCACCCCTCTTCGCAACGTCTTCTGACCACATATAACAATGATGTGGGCCATGTTTGTAGTCATAGATTGTTAGGTTGTAAACCCAAAGCTGCCTTTTGTAGAAGCTCTCTGAGCAACTCAAATTAGGAGTAGGAAGACACTTCTGCAGATCATAGCTAATCATTTGGAAACCATCGTCATCATTACAACGCTTCTTGTCCATTCTCTTTTGCTTGTACACGGCTTCGGCCTCGTTCAGATGAGCTGTATGCTGCTCAGATTGGCTTTGACCCGCAGCTTTGTATTTGTCACACTTGTTGCATGTATCCGATTTCAATTTTGCAAACGAGAGGTACGAGTATTCCTTGAAAACTTCATAATACAGCCACTCCTTTTGGGCTTGTTCTCAATTCTTGCACATTTCTTCAACATACATAGAATACATTCTGTTGACACTTAGTTCTGGGGACAGGAACAGTTTGTCTGTTCTTTCTCTGCTGTAATGACTCTGATACACGGGAAATTTCTCTATGTGGTCCCTGACTTTTTGTCTTTCTTCGTCAGAAATACGTCTGATGCTTGGATGGCGTCCTCTTTGATCTGTGATGCTTGTATCGCTTTCTCTCCGTTTTCTTGAGATAGTGCGGATTCTTGAATCACTTATTGACAGTGTGGCAAGGAAGAAAGATCTGCAAACGCTATGACGTCCTGAACCCGTTGTAAGAAAGTATTTTCTGCTGTAATTGCGCTTTGTATTTTCCGTTGATCCTGTCCTTCTTCTTTTAACTCCCATTTCAATCATGCATCCTGATATAAACTGGTCCTGCTCACTGGTGTTCAACTCATAAAACTGATCAAATATCACTTCACGCTGAGCCTCAGATATTCTATCACAACAAGTATCTTTGCACGTTGTTGGCTGCAATTTTCTGCCATCCTTCTTCTCACCTTTCCTATTCGTATGCTCTAACCCGTGTTCTTTTCGCATCTTGTTCTCTTCTCGTTGCTTTCTACTCTGCCCTCTCAACGGTCTGTTTTCTTTATTTTCTCTCATAGTCTCGTGAAGCATTGCAGTATTCTCAAGTTCCTCGTCTTCTGCTGCTAATGATACATTTCCATTCACTTCTTCACTTTCCTGCAATGATTCACTTCCATCCGTTAGATCGCTCTCGCCGTCCACCATCATTGCTGCTACATCTTCGACAGTCAACCGTCGCCTGTAAGTGAAATAGAATTTTTATCAATTTGATTGATTTTACAAAGTTTTCTTATTACTTAATCTTGCTAGGGCAGTAGACTACTAGATGAAAAATACCATTTATCATCATGTATGCAGGCAAGTTAGACGTCAGAAGCGCGAGTGGTATAATGGCTAGGGTACGCGACACACACATCGGTGGTCACTGGTTCAAACTCAAGCATTACTTGACTTTTTAAGTCATATTTTAATAATGTGATGTTTTTGATTTTGTGTTTCAAGATACACTGAGACAAACAGATAGATAGTAGATACCTTTTAGAGATAAAATTAGGAGTATGATTACAATTGCCCACATTGCCTGTTTTAATTCATTCTACCGGTATTAACTCTAGATCATCTTACGTCTATAATATGAGAGTTCTATTTAGATAACCGTCTTATGATAATGTAACAGTAATCAGTAATAGCTAATTACATATGTACATGTCTTCAGCATATTCTGGCAATGTGGAACTTACTTTCTTCTAGCTGCACTTTTCTCACGCTTGAGCAGATGGTCAGACATTTTGAAATTCCAACAATTTCGAAAAATCCAAAAGATAGACTTGTAGAAATTTGTCTCACCTTGGACACCTTAGTATTTTCATTTGACTATCTTAATTATTGATTGTGATTGAGTTTGTTCGATTTCAGTGGCAGATAGGTTTTTTTGACACAAACAGGATAATGGAGATATGCACATAGGTTGATTTGTCACAAGCAAAAATTGAGGAATAGAAATAGAATTCCGCGCTGTTGATGTTCAGGATGATGTCTAGGGTTGGATACTTTCCAAAAATCGTAATTACTGCAAAATGAGAAAAATGTCGCTTAGGTCACTTTGACACGAAGGTACAGAGTATCTGGAGCTTCTACGTCCCCATGTAATATCGGAAATTAGGAGATTGTATCCGAATGACGAGGAGCTGCCATACGTTCAACAGGCTGGAGCTCCAGCTCACTATGACTCCATTGTACGAAGCTATTCCTGAATTGGCAGTGCCATCACTTCATGGATTGCACGTCGTGGTGACATTGAGTATCCCCCAAGAAGTCCTGATCTAACTCCATTAGACTTCTGTTTTTGGGGTTATTTAAAAAACGAAATCTACAAGAATCCACGTCCTCTCAATGTGCAAGAAATGAGAGATAAAATCACATTAAGTGCAAGAAACTGATGGATCTCATCTCAAAAGTCTGTCGCTCTGTGACCTCTCACTGTCATGAATTAATCGCTGTCGATGGACAGCACTTTGAACATTTGCGTTGAGAAACATGTACAAAATTTTCCGCACTACTGTTAGTTTGAAATAAATATCTGTATTATTTGACTCAGAAGTTAATAGTATTAACTGCCTACATAGTTCTGAGACACCCTGTATTAAATCAAAATATTATAAACATACATGCTTCACATCTAAAATATTTAGCCGCTCAAAATACTTTCGCATCATGCATGTTCCATGCATCTCATTGCTCATTAGATACATGATAATCTGAAATAAGATAATTCATACGACGGTCATTGATATAGACTTATCCCTTTCATAGACTTATTACGGCTGGAACTCTGTGAGGAGATATTTTTTGACACTTCGAATCGATGAAAAGTTTCGTTTGATATTTGATCTGGTACCAATAAAAATAGGAATATTTACATGATATCGCTAGTGATTGCTATCACAACGTACTCGTACATGTAGCGGCACTCAAATATATCAATTCATCTATATGTACATTGTAAGCAAATTCATGAATTACAACCTTGTCCTCGTGCAATTTTCCATCCACGCGTTACGCATGCTTACTCGATTTGCTTTTCAATGAATGTCATTCTTACATCAAATATACAACTTTCTACTAAAATCTGACATTAGCGGAAGTAAATGAAATTTGAATCGATTGCCATGAGAAGCAACAAAATATTAGGTAGACGATTTTTCTGGGATAATTTTCACACGTAGTATCTAGCATAAAAAATGGATGAATAAATGATTTAGGTCTACTGCAATCTTATTTTTTGACTTCATTTGATTAAGAAATGTAAAATTTGAATTTTTAGTCTGTGGGGCCCTCAACAACCTAACAAATCATCTCTCTACGAGTTATATAGGTAGCACTAAAAAGGATAGTCAAGAATTATAAAAAGAAACGGAACCTTAGGCATTTGTGATGCATGAACTTGCTTATAAGATAATTTTGATGAGGTTGCATGTCTGTTTATCATGTGACAAGTGATCTGATGCACTTGAATCTTCATAATAAATCTTAACAACAATTTTGATACTACGAAGCCTCTACCTAGATAGACCTAGAATCTTGAATGAAAATGAAACTGAAGATGATATCAGAAAAGGAAATTGCACTGACATCATTCACCCTTGCAGCATGTGGGTCAGGTGGGTCAAAGATGTGGTGGGTCAGGTGGGTCGTGGGTCACATGTGCCATAGGTCAGGTGGGTCATGGGTCAAGTTTAGTTGACCCACTTCCAACTCTGCACTGCGCTTCGCCCTACAAGGGCTCGTCAGTTGGGCCTACGGCTCGGAATGGCCCAAATAAGTTATCCTAGACATTTCAAGCTAGTATGGGCCATTCCGAGCCGTAGGCCAAACTGACGAGGCCTTGTAGGGCAAAGCACAGCGTTTACTGTTGCCAAGGAATTTTTTATGCAAAAATTGTTCAATTCTGAGGACATCTTTCTATTCAATAAATTACTACATCGAAATGTTCGTATTAGCAACAATTTCAATTGAACTTGTCAGGATTTTGACATGAATATTCATCAATTTCATCAAATAAATCCATATTTCCTTCAACTTCCGGTATAGAGATTAACTTGCTACCTTTCGAACTAACTCGCGCGTTATTCAGCTTTCAGTCAAGTGCGATGGCTTCAGAGCCGAATAGAACAAGGCCTACAAAAAGTGGTCCTGACAAAAATTAGCTTTTTTAATGCAAAATATCTGAATTACAATGTTTGTTATAAGAATATGAAGATCGGAAACACGGGGAAATGCATGGAAAATAACTAAATTAAGCATTGAAATTGAGATATTTTGCACTGAAAACCTTTTTTTCAGGTTCATTTTTTCAGGTCTGGGTTATTTATACTTTGGCTGCTCTGGGTCATTGCACTTGGAAACTAAATAACTATTCTAAAACACGACACAATTAATAATTCTAAGGATCCGGAAACGGAAGAAAGATAAAATTAAACAAGTGCCCTAATGAGAAATCCTATTAGAACTGAGCTTAAACCCTTCACACCGGATGACGAGTTAACTCGCTAACTATATGCGCGACATACGAGTTAACTCGTCATGCTAATATTCTGTGAAATAAAGTCTTTCTTTTATCACTAAATTGTGGATGAAATAATACATTTTGTCATTGTACAGTGCTTCTCAAAAGTCTAAATACTTTAAAGGCTGCGTGCCTTTTTGTCATAGCTTTTAGAAACCGGTGAATGCGATTTATCAGAGCTCACATGAAGTGAATTTAGTTTTCTACAGGCGAAATGTAATTCTGATCGCGTTATATACTATTTTCATAGCGATATCAAACAGTACCTATCTTTAATATAAACTTATCATTCCGTAACTAATTTTAAGAAAAACAACTATATTACTGAAAACTAGTTATTCAATAACAAACAATCACCAAAAACAGTACAATATCATGAAGATCATAACAAATGTTCGAAAGTATCACCGTTGAGGTCTCTATCAAGTTCGCACCGGTAGAACAAGTCCTGGACTGCACTGGAGATCTCATCTTGTTGCACGTCTTCAGCAGCTTCCACGATCCACTCTTTGAGGGTCTCAAGATTCCATCTGAGTTTCCGGCTGTAGACTTGAGTTTTCAACATGCCCCGAAAGTAGTAGTCAAGCGGAGTGAGATCAGGAGACCTCGGCGGCCACAAGTTCGGAAAGCCCGTCCGATGACACTGTCACCAAAAGTTTTCTTCAGGACTTCAGTCACAATTCTTCCAAAGTGCGGCGGTGCACCATCATGCTGAAATGTGACATGGTGTAGTTGGCGAAGCCGTCGCAATTGCGGGATCATGTGCGATTCGAGCATGAATTTATAAAATTCCCTAGTAACTGTCGAAGGGAAGAAGAAAGGCTTCAACTTGAACTCGCTCGTAAAGGCCATCCACACAGACGTGTGTGAAGTTAGCGGAACCACTCAGCGGAACCATTTTTTATTATAGCTTAATTCTATTCGAAACAGCTGCTAGTTTGTCAATTTCAGTCTCCTGATTACGAATCTGAGCTCAGATTTCACAAATTCACAGTCGCTTTTGAGAAATTCAAGTTTAAAGATAAAAGTGGTACCGCTGTGAAGTTAGCGGAACCATCCAGCGGAACCAATTGCTGAGTCTTGCTGATTGACGCAGTAAATCAATTTCTTTTGGTCACTACCCGATCAATTTTGTTGTGCTGATCACGAATATGTGTCTCATCTTTCAAAAAAATGCAGATTTCACCCGGAAATCTGAATTTCACTTTTTCTGCAAGCTGATTGTGAAGTTAGCGGAACCATTTTTCAATACAAAGAATTTCACAGCAAAATCCATCCTCTCCTACTAATTTGAAGCTCCTAATCACAAATCTGTAATCAGATTTGCAAAACTCGCCCGCATTGCAAAGATATTCCTCTATCTGGGTCCGCTGTGAAGTGCCCGGAACCACCTACTTGCATTAAAATTTCAAATTCTAATTTTTGCACAGAATCACTGCAATAGACATCCCAAGAGAATGGAATTGCTTCACAGATCACGGTTTGCCGTCCGATTTCACGGGAGAATAAGTACTTGCCGAGAAAAATTGATTCTACGGTTTTCATGGACTTTTCTGCAAGCTGATTGTGAAGTTAGTGGAACCATTTTTCAATACAAAGAGTTTCTCAGCGAAATCCATCCTCTCCTACTAATTTGAAGCTCCTAATCACAAATCTGTAATCAGATTTGCAAAACTCGCCCGCATTACAAAGATTCCGATGCTGAGATGCTGCATTTGCTGAGATTCCGATGAAATCCATGAAAACCGTAGAATCAATTTTTCTCGGCAAGTACTTATTCTCCCGTGAAATCGGACGGCAAACCGTGATCAGTGAAGCAATTCCATTCTCTTGGGATGTCTATTGCAGTGATTCTGTGCAAAAATTAGAATTTGAAATTTTAATGCCAGTAGGTGGTTCCGGGCACTTCACAGCGGACCCAGATAGAGGAATATCTTTGCAATGCGGGACTCAGCAATTGGTTCCGCTGGATGGTTCCGCTAACTTCACAGCGGTACCACTTTTATCTTTAAACTTGAATTTCTCAAAAGCGACTGTGAATTTGTGAAATCTGAGCTCAGATTCGTAATCAGGAGACTGAAATTGACAAACTAGCAGCTGTTTCGAATAGAATTAAGCTATAATAAAAAATGGTTCCGCTGAGTGGTTCCGCTAACTTCACACACGTTCCACACAGTCACATGTGGCGAGTGAAGAGGATGCCGGTGTGCCGGAGGTCTTTCGGCTCCCCATATGATAGCATTGTGCTTGTTCACGGACCCGTCCAGCGAGAAGTTAACCTCTTCACTCCACCAAATCGTCTCAATATGATCATTGCTAATGATGAAATCCGAAAACTGAAGTCGTTTACCTTTATCATCCTCCGTAATTGCTTGTGTTGACCGCAACTTGTAGGGGTAAAGTCTGAAGTGATGCTTCAATATCCTATTGACACTGGCGCGAGAAATGTCTGTGGCTCTTGAGATGGAGCTTGCGGAGGCCAATCCCAATGGATGGTTTTCTTTTTGGTCATTCAGTTTATCCATCACTATGGCACTTCGATCAAGAAGAAGGGAGAGCCTTCCGTTTCGTGGCTTGTCAGAAACCGATCCAGTGGATTCGAATCGCTGAATCAACTTCACGATCGCTGAGGCTGTGAACGGATCTTTGTGTAGTCCATGGATAGTCTTGTATGCCCTCAGTGCGGAAGTTGTAATTCTTATATTTTCATAGTAAAGTTGTACGAGGTAGATGCGTGTTTCTGTGTCCATGATGAATCGATACTGAAAGCAATAAGCTTCTAACTGTAACGAGCAAGGAGTGAACACTACTCACTGCCATCAAAGAAGTCGTGCTTCTTGACGGAACAACAAGCAGACTTCACTGGTGGTATTCAGTAAGATCAAACTGAATGATATTCAACTAGTTTTCAGTAATAAAGTTGTTTTTCTTAAAATTAGTTACGGAATGATAAGTTTACTATTATTAAAGATAGGTACTGTTTGATATCGCTATGAAAATAGTATATAACGCGATCAGAATTACATTTCGCCTGTAGAAAACTAAATTCACTTCATGTGAGCTCTGATAAATCGCATTCACCGGTTTCTAAAAGCTATGACAAAAAGGCACGCAGCCTTTAAAGTATTTAGACTTTTGAGAAGCACTGTACATAAATCTAACAGCACATACATTGGCACATACTGATATAGCCCTCTTTTCTTTATAGAGTCGTGTTTCTCTTTTTAGCTGCTACAATGATATTTTATTCACAATTGGCACGCACACCAGTATAGGAAAGCGTGCGATACATGCATGTCAGTAATGACGTATGTATTATTTGCTGACATTTTTGTCCAGCCTGCCCAAACGAGTCATCACTACACGTCGGCGATTCTAATTGAAAGCATTATGCATGTGAGTAGACCCAAAGTGACGGTATGACGAGTTAACTCGCATTTTTAGAGTTATACGTTTATATACGATCCTTTCATACTAAGCATAAAGAAAATGAATTTAAGTTATTTACTGACCGCACTATAGTTTGTAAATATTAAAAAATTCAGGATCTGGTGGATGCTTTTAAAATGCCGTCGGCGTAAAGGGGTTAAGTTCAGAATACATGAGCAAAATCAGTGGGCCCTACTAAAGACTTTGAGATCCAGACCTAATATATAGAATAGGGTGATTAATACAAATGGTAAAGCAGATGGCAAAACCGAATTCCAGGAGAAGAGAAAATATAACCTATTTTATTTTACAGGAGTCACTTATATGAATGCCAAACTCGGATATCAAATTTCAGCCTCATGATCAGATAATTTCATTATTAACGATGAAGCAAAATAAAAACAGTAGGCCTACAATGCATTCACTATCTTGTGACAAAAGAGTGAAATTTGGATTTTCTCTCCATTTTTTTGCTCAGATGGCCATGACTCGTACATTTTCCATGCATTGCATTAAGTTTGCGTTTGAAATCTTTAAAAAATGAAACTGCATTGTTATCTGATTGAGTGATTTATACCTAAATTGTCATTTTAGCATTTATAATTCAATTTCTAGCAATATTAACCGAATTTGTAAAGAAAGATTTAGATAACATTTTGATAAAAGGAAATGAAACTAATTTGATTAATAATAGAAGGAAATGAAATTAATTGATTGACCATTATCGAAAAGATACACGTCGAAAGATAAATTAATTTCATCTCCTTTTATCAAAACATTTATAATTCAATTATGTTGAAATTGAGTTTCATACGAAAGTGTGAAAAGTGTAAGAAACATAGAATTAGATCCATCTGTGCGATGCAGATAAAACAAAATAGTTGGTTAGATCTTAGTTTACCATAGAAATAAACAAGTATAGTGAACAAGTATTCCAATTCAACTTGCGTCTTGTGAACTACAATTGCAGCTAGCCTAAACATTCTAAAGTCTGTTTCATAAGAACGAATACAAAATAATTGAAATTTCTGCTCAAAAAAACATATTCCGGAGTTTGATTGTATATAGGCTACTCCAAGTGAATGAATATATTTGAGAAAAGCTAACAACGAAATAAGGAAATGCGAAAACAAGAACACATCTGGATGCTTTAACATCAGATTTCCCTTGTCTGACGAAATTGTCGTCAAATGAGAAGAATATCTAAAAAAAGAGAATCTTGATGTTCGTGCGATTAGTGAGGAAAGATGATCTTTTTTAAAAAAATAAAAATCGAAAATCAAAAAATAATAAAGATAAGCTACTCCAGTCATTTTCTACTAATTGCTTATGAAAGAGATTTTAGAATATTCAAGTTAATTCACGAGACTTTTCGTAGAATTCGAATACTCCTTCACCACTTGCTGATTTTTGCAATTAAATCTAACAGGCTTAGTTCATCCTCGCTCTTTCGTGCGCCGCTCAATTTCAGTACTCTTGCTAATCCCCGCCATACGTATCGTCCCTAATTTTTACAAATCATTCAAAAACCTTGACCTGCGCGGACCCCTTGCGATCTCCAATCTCCCGGTTGGGATCACTGGCATATAGCTTTGTCCGTTGTCGGTGTAATATTCTGGATACACTGTATGCATTTAAGACCTGTGCAGGGTGGTGCAGGGATGGTGGCTGCAGCAGGGATTGTACTCGTAAATCAGGAACAATAATGCAAACAAATTATTTATCCTCGTGCATAGCTGTCACTGTCTTGATGTCAACTTTCTCCGTCAAGCAAAAGTACAGAGACAGCAGTGCATGCAAAGCTTGTAATAGTTGAGGGAATGAACCGTGATAGTGAAAAAGGATTGTCTTTTCACTGGGTGATTTAGTAGAGAAGACAAGCCTTCCTAGCCTCAATCACACCTACGCGCCAAAGGTCAAATCAAAGACAAAAATGAAATACTGGTTTGTTTGAGAACATTGCCTCTTACTCTCAAGTTAATTGCGTGTGATGACTCCTCTAAAGCGGATATTAAAATCGAAAGTGTACTCGTATTTTGTACTCTCTATCAAAATGATAGGACTCCGCATCCCTGTTGCAAATACCCGGTTTTTTTCAAGCACCCGGATCCAGATTCCGGATCCGGATCATAGACCCGGGTACCCGGGTGGATCCCGGATCCTATTATCAAAAGTGATAAAATTGCATGTAATTCGTTTTCATTATCATGAAATATTGAATAGCCTGGTTTCTGAGATTCATTTTAAATTATGCATTTCATAATACATACTAATGATGTGATATTGAAGTCCTACGATTTTGCTATCGCCAACTGTAGTTGTCACTCTGGTTCTCCATTGTTATTATACCATTTTTACGAAATATCATAGGTAAATATCAATAGATGATCACAAGTATTTAAAATAACGGTAATACAATCTGAGGCCGAGCATAAATAATAATAAATAAATAAATGTGTACTCTTTCTTCAGACATGATAACTAGAACTGAATTTTTGTATTAATTAAGTGCATATTTACCATGATTGTTAATCAAAAAAAGAGATTGATCCAGATCAATTTCAATAGTGATAAGCACTTGTGTTTAATTAAAAGAAAAGAAAGAACTCAAACTTGCTTTTATTTGTGCTTTTTTAAACTTATAAGCCTATATCCCACTATTGTAAACTTATTGATAATTACATGTTGTTCATTGTAAGTAAGATTAAGTAGAGAGTTGGACCAAGGTGGTTGGACCAATTAAACAATGAAAGGTAGTCAGGAGAATCACAGTGGATCTTACTTCATGTTATTAGCCTAGAAATTCATGGATGTCCAATGTCCATTCATTCGTTAGTGTGGATTAGTAAAGTGAGTGCAGTGGTTACAAGCTTACAATAGTAACATGACAATTAGCCTAGAATGAACAAAGCATGAAAAAGTTATTTCATCTTTTCTGTAACCTTAGTAGATATGGTCATTCAATATCGAGCTACAGATATTCCTGGATAAAACATTTCTATTCATATTTATATTTGCATTCTTAGCTGCCCACATGTACTCCCAACTCTTAGTGAGTAACGCGAAAAACTAGTTTGAGGTTTTATAACTTTTTTTAGCTTCCATCGTTTAATAGGATTTTCCGCAACATTAATGAACATCAACATTTTATCTTCAACACTCTTCGTTGGTTGCGGACGGATATCACACACGGGTATTTACAGCCAGATCCGCCGGATCCGGATCTTGACCCGCTGCAATCCCTGGTTGGTAGTCTTTATGGATTATTGACTGATTAGACTAGATTGTTGCTTTTCTGAGTCCCACCCAACGCTCAGGTGTACACACACTCCTTTCGTCAATTCAATATGTATGATGCCGGTATCTACAGTAAAAGCAAAGTGATGCATGTACAGAAAGAGTAATTTTGTGACATCGAAATATTTTGAACCAAACTTTTCCATCAATGCATGCATATCGAATTGACAAGGTTTCGATAAATCCATTGGTAGAGTTGATATACTCGTAAATGCACGTGTACATTGTCAAAGTCCTCAAACAGCAAGCCTTCAGCTGCAGACGCTGTGTTTTGCCTTACGCAAGGACTCGTCAATCCGGCTCGGAATGGTCCAATAGCTCAATGACATCTGGAATGGCTGAACAAGGTAAAGTCCTCCCAGCAGATTGTTCCGCGCATAGAACAAGTAGATAGTAGGCCGTGTCGACTCAAAGCAATGTCAGCATGCAGTGAAATTTTTATATCAAAAGATTCAGTTTTTGCAGAGATTAAGTTTCTGCGGTCTGAGAAATTCAAAAAAGCAAAACTTTTGCAAATTGTTCCTGTGTTCATATACTAACGATTTGAAGCACAGACTTCAATATGAAAGTAACATGAGACTTTAAGGACATGAGAATGAATGAAAATATTATTGAAATCAAACGGACTTTGATCTGATTATCAAGGAAATTTCATGGAACGCATTATAATACCAGTCTTCATACAAAAGTTGAGATCTTTTTCTGCCTCTTGGCTCAAACTTCAAGTTATAATTCACACAACTGCTTTCCACTAGACTAAATGGATCTGTTAAGTTAAGCCTCTTTACCGTCCAAATTGCCAACCAGCCGACTACATCCAACGGTCAATAGAAATCAGTGTGTAAAATTGAGCTATTAATGGTTAGAATCATAATACTCTATGCATTTACATTAGAATTCAACTACATCTACATGTTTTCATGTTTCATTGTGTATTGATGGAATTTTTATGGCTATGTAATTTTATAGTTCACCAAATTAAGATATATTTCTTATCTGAACTTGAATAGGACCGATTTACATCCTTTAAATTATTTATGATCATTGTCTTTGATTGTGTGATATCTTGCTCTTTCAGTGTCGGCAGTTTAAGTGACATTATTAAACTCAAGAAAATACTCCTATTCATAAGGGTGAGCATAGTCACTTCCATAGAAGTTAATTTAGTAGACATTATCCCTCCAAGGTTGTCATGACACGGAGGATATGTAAAATACTGCTCTTTCTTCTGCATTGCTATCATGATTAGTCAATTCCGTGGCAATTTCTTCAAAATTGCAATAATTGCATATCTCACATTTGGTGCTGGGTCACAACTCGAGTACATCAAATAAAATCGAAACTGCTTACAATTGGGGATTTAATTAATGCTTAGCTGCTACTTTACATACTGCAATATGCTAACTCGATGGTTCCGGGTTCACGTATCCCGACTTATTTGTCTTGCGTCTGATAATCATTGGCAGAGTAGTGAACTTACTTCGCTTAGTCACGGGATGGAATGAAGTTATCAGATCAGACGTGAACAAAGTCAACAACAAATTGAATTGTTTTACTAATTAAAGTGAACTGACACCAGACTTGCTGTGGATATGGATATCCATGGAGATCTTCATGGATGGACATCGATTTTAATTTTTGATGCCGTGGAGATTTTTTGATGAATTTTTCCAAAATTAATGCTGTAAATATTTCAAATGTATAATCGGACACAACGTCTCTCTCGAATTATCCAGTCAAGTAGTAAAGCGAAATATCACAAAACCTCAAGTGAGCTCATTATGAAAATGTGCTTCGACTAGTGGCCGCATCGAGCATGTAATTTAAAGCAACTTGAAATGAAGCCGGACGTCTACAGAGGTTATATGTAATTTAAAACAGCTTGAAATATGACTGGGTGTCTACAGAGTTGACACATTCGTGTTTCTAGATGATTGCTAATTTTGGATTGCTATACACCGCATGATGTGCTGATTCTTTCAGGCTATAGACGTCGACAGCCAGGTGGTCTCGTAGTATTCTCACGACTCAATACTACAATGTCACAGAATTGAATTTTAAAATATGTAGGCCTACACCAATTTGAAACGCACATGTGCCAAAATTACCTTGCCTGTAGCCATTTCCTCAGTATCCATAGTCGACGATTTAGTTATGTCGGCATGATTATGCCGAAGATGAAAGAAGATATCAAGCTAAAATCAATAATTTGATTACTAAATGTACATGTATATATATGTAGAATTGCCACAGACAAAGAAGAGATGACAAAGGCGAGGAATAGTGATCCTAACAATGATGTATTTCAATTTGAAGTTGGATCTGACGAGGAATAACATGAACTTGTTTATGTTGATTAATCAGATATCGCTTTGGATGCATGTCGCTTTGCATGAATGGTTAGCCAACATCTGGTTATATATAAGCCTCACTTAAGGGTGGAACACTACCTCTGTTCTAAAATGGGACATCAGATCTCTTGTGTGTACAGTAGACACTGGACTTCGCAAAACAAAGAAGATCCAATCCACCGCTGTAAAAGCGTCGATTGGTCATTTTTTTAAAAAATGATAATGATTAAAATGATAAAATGATAAAATGATGATAAAAAATAATTTGTTCTCCACGGCAACGCTGACTTGCCCTCTGCAATCGCTTAATTATTATCTCACGAAAGGCAAAACCAGAATAAATACTGATTCCCACAATAATCCCACGATTCTAGCTGAACTTGAAGTAATGCTAAATCACAATTCACTAATAAGTCGTAGAACTGCGCGATTATAACGATAATTAATACATCAGAATACAATTTTTTGGATATATTGTGCATTGAAAAGTTGCAAAATTTATGTCGCGTTTTGAAAAAAAACGTTGATTGACGACATATACATGATAATATCAAGATTCCAACTGGCATTGAAATGATGCTAAGTGATAATCCACAAATGAAGTTTTAATAAAGATTAATTTTAGTTTTAAAAAATTACTCATTTCTTTGACTTTACCGGTTTGTGAACTAAGCTTCAAATGTACTGTCTAAATGGGAAACAGTGTCAGAACAGCACTCTTCTTTGCAAAAAGTCGCATCTTGATTTTCGTAGTTTCTGGAAAGTTGAGAAGACGTGTTATTCAATATAACTCTTTGATTGCTATTTTACTTGTTTGTTTTTATGCACAATAGATACCGTTTACAGTTATTTTCTGCATTATAAATAAATTATACATAAAAAATATTGCTTTTACATTTGTAATTTACAATTTAAGTAAGAGAATTCAGCTTTCTGCTGTCGCGCACACACTAAGTAAATATGTTAATTCATTAATTCATAATATAATTAAGGCTTTTATTAATGTTTAGTGATGTATCACATGGTTTGTTTACAGGAAAGAAATTTGATAAATATTATAAAGTATTGATAATTATTATTTTCATTGAATGATGACTACAATAGAGCTTAAGAAATATCAATGATGGAATACAGGTGCATGTATAATGTAATAAATATTCAGTGCTTAGTAAAATGCCTCGCTGGAGTCCTGAAGTTCAGCTCTTTACTACTTATCCACAAAATTCAAAGCGTTCATGAGCTCATAAAAATAATGCAAATCAGTCGCCCATCTTTCAAACCAGTAAATATGATCAATGACAAAAATCTGAGTTGCAATTTCATGATTTTCGTATCGTCTATCTGTTGAATAAAAACAGTAACATGGCTTACTGTCAATGGAAGTTAGAAAATGTTCAAGTACGTTTACTCAACGACTATGCGGGCAACTGGACGACCTTCTAAGCGTCTTAACCGTCGTTGATTATTGCCGTACGATTCATTGACTTCAACGAAAGTCTGACATTCTTTAAGACAAGTCTCTTCATGATCAACTGGGTCAGTCATTTTCGACTTGGCTCTCGTCAATTGCCTCCAACGATCTGCGCAGCTTTTAACGGCGAGTAGTGGTTTAGCACAGTCTCTTACAACTTTCCAAGCAATTCGAACATCTTCTTCACATGCATTTTCAGCACATAGTGCAAATCGTATTATGTATAGAGGGCCGACACTGGCAGGTACCATGTGAATTTTTCCACTGTCGTTGATGTTGTGCATCAGCAACTCGTTGATGGCATTAGATCCACGCAAACGGAAGCATGCAAGACCTGCGCATGTTTCTCCAATCACTTCAAATCGGTTATCCGTTCTTACAAAACTGTCAAAGAGAAGAGCTAATCTTGTGTGTTCTCGGATATAGAATTGGAGTCCGTCGACACCATAGTTGCGAATTGTGGTCCACATCTTCAAAGCTCGAAATCTTCGTTCATCTGGTATTCCCCAGTTTTCAAGGTTAAGCGAATACTGATCGATTTTTTCTCCGTCTAGGTCTTGCTTGTTGACTGCCAAAGCTGACAATAATGCACGTTTATCAGCCGTCCATAATACACTGCAGTCGAAATTTATCAGCATCCATTTATTGGGATTAAAATTCATCGAAAATGCATTTTCTATTCCTTTTAAGCGATGACGAAACTCTGGGCAAATGAAGGCATTGCCGCCATATGCGGAATCAACATGTAGTTTTATGCCTTCTGCTTTACAAACTTCTCCCATTTCTTCCAAATCATCAAATGAGCAACATGCTGTTGAACCAAGTGTGCAGGCGGCGAAAAGGGGAATGAGTCCGCGTTTTCGATCTTCCTGAATCGCTTCTCTTAAAGTTCTACCTCTTAATGCGAAGTTGTTTTCATCTACCTCAAGTTGGCGAATTCTCACTAAGCTCAGCATGCCAGCTTTTTCAACGGAACAATGTGCTAGACATGAGCAGTAGCCAATCAAGCGAGTTAATACCTGTCCAGGCTCTAAATCTGGGCGGGCAGATTTCATCTTTTCGATCATCAAATTACGGGCAGCCAGCATGGAGAGAAGGATACTATCACTTGCCGAACCTTGCAAGCATCCACCGCCGATTCCTGAGTCGTTTTTGAAATGATCAGGAAGTCCGAACATACCAGCCACCCAATCAGCAACTTTTATTTCCAGCTCTGTGGCCACAGGGCTACAAGACCAAGTGTTCGCCATTACACCCAAACCAGAAGACAGCATATCTCCTAAGATTGATGGATATGCATTTCCAGCAGGAAAATATGCATGAAACCGCGGATGTTGCCAATGAGTAACTGCTGGCATAATGTAGTCTTCAACGTCTTTCATGATTGCAGTCCAATCTTCACCATCCTCGGGAGCCTCAGTTGGCAACTGAGGTGCCAAATAACCAGGTCGTACTCCGGGAAAAACGCGGCGGCTACTCAAATTCGTCATATAGTCACAAATGTAATCGACCATTATTCGACCTTGAGTACGGAATTCGTCCGCTTCCATGATGTGGCTAGCTGTCTGTTGTTCCAGGAAGACAGTCGAACAAGGCTAACGTTTTAATATGTGACCGGTTGAGAAATTTCTAATTGGTTGTCGAACAAGAATAACAGTTGGACAATGCTTGTTAGACAGACGTCAATGAGAGAGTAATGTTGTGCATTTCATTGAAACGGTCAATAATCGGTCAGGATTATTACGTGACATCATCAACTGCAGCGAATGAATTAAAGATTGCGAAGTAACATGAAACACGCCTTAAAGTTACGTCTTTGAGAATGTATGTGAATGGATAGCTTTTCATTAAATAAAACAGAGACAACCATCACCATGGTCATGCAATAATACCACACCTTCAGAACTAAGATTACGTGTCTGAATGTTTGATTTTTGTACTTAATCACATTGATTCTCGATTTCAGCATGAAATTGTAAAAATTATGTCAGGTGGAGTCCACCAGTGTACATAGTTTTACCTTACTTGTTTTTAATAGAAATGCGGAAAAACTTTGAAAGAACTGGAAGTGTTTTTATCTTTATTTTTACGTTCACCTTTCTGGTGGAAATGCGATATTATTTATTACATGAATTTGTTATTGTGGAATTGAGGCCATATAAATATTCAGCTAAAAGTTTTAATTATCGGCATAGGTTATATCTGGGCTTAATATCATCAACCCTGCTTACGTCTACAGCCTAATAATTTCCTAATTAGAACAACATGCATATCTGAGCTATATTCCTTACAACACATCTGATCGAGAAACGAAACACACATAAAATAGGCCTCGTATAGGATGAAAATAGCACAAATGTAGATATAACGATATTTTTACTAATCGTAAGAATCAATCATCAAAGAATGTCACTGCATTAGATGACACCGATATCTTTCTATGTCTAATACATGTAGCCTAATAGTAGAATAAACAATGTAGGCCGAAGTTTTTAACTTTCAAGGCAAGAGGCTATATGAAGCAAGTTATCTACGAATTGTTGTAGTCTACCAATTTAACAGCATAAGCGTTATGCAGGTATTGGTATAATGCATTGCATTTTTTCATGTATTATTTGTTTTATTTCATGGAAAATGATGTATGCAAATTTCTGTCTAACACAATGTGCATTACATCTAGCTTAATGGATTAAATTCACAAGGAAGCCATAGGTAATCATTAAGCAAACTATCAGATATTTGCGGTAGGTCTATATCAAATTTTATGATGGCACAGCTTTATCATAGAAAGACCAATCGTGTGGTTGAAGTAGGTTAGTACATATTTACATGTAGATACATGTAAGCTTACATGTAGATGACTTGCTATGACATGATGTGATCATATACTTAGCCAGAAGTTTTCCAAGAAAACCACAAATGATCATTCATGGTCAATTTCTTTACTCTTCGGTTCTCAGTCTTGGGGGGCACCCAAGCTCTTGGGTCCGCACCCCAAGATTCTTGGGTACCCCCACAAGACTACCCAAAACCCAAGAGTGAACCCAAGACCCAACCTTGTCATCAAGTCGTTGATGAAGGACCGATATCATTAGCTTGTTCTTGAATGGTCAAGCATCTTGAAGTGCGATAGATTTTTGCAGCTCATTGCGAATCGGGCTTTTGCTCGAGTCAGAATCGGAACCGGTCGGGATTTATCGGCGTAGGTCTGGTCAGTCTTATGATCTTTTGATTTTACAGTTTTAATAATATATTGATCAACATTTACATTTTCACGTCTACAATTATTTGTTTCGATTCTCTCGGTCCAAGTAATGTTTTATAAGTTATATTTTCACAACGGCAAATGCTAATTTCAACCCATGTTATACCCCAACCAGTCTTCCATCGGAATGACCTACATTTTTGAACAGTTGATCTACGCCTACTGGAAGTTGTTAAGTCAAAATTTGTCCTCAGGTTAAAATGTGCAAAAATGCAGCCAAAAATTTTATAGATTGAGATAATTGCAGATATGCTGCGGATTCTTTCTATAGCTAATTAAGCTGTGTTATACATGCGTTTAATAATCATCGAGCAGACCATTATTTTATTCCTCAAGGGAGCCATTCACCTAGCCTGAAAACGGTGGGAGTTTTATACATAATTGTGTTTCTATATATATGACAGATTTGTCACATTGCGACACATTATGTCGATTTGGAACTCGTCAGGTTGATCTGTCACCATCACATTTTTGTCACATAATGATTTGTAGTTCACTGAAGAAAGAAAAGTCAATCAGTAGCAAAACTCATGGTAATGCAGAACTCAGAATCAGTAGAAAAGCATGATCGCTTTGAATTGGATCAATAAATCAGTTTTAATCGTCTCCTGCAAAATTTTAAAAATGTACTTGTCACGTATTAACCACTTGTCGCAAAAAAGGTGTAAGTACAGGTATTGCATTTGGTCCTAAAAATCACTTGTTATGTGTTACTGTGATAACGAATTATATTTCAGCCTGTTTCGAGGACTACCTTATTTTGTTATATTTTTTACGTGTCTCTTTCGTTAGTGGGCTATATGTAGTACGTTAACAAGTTTCTAAATAAATGTAGAAAAATTGCAGATATTTGAATCCTGACAAAATGTACCACTTATTTAGTTTTTAATAGGCTTAAAACACTAGAAAGACAAAGCGGTCATTTTGACCGCAAATTTGAATATCTTTTGCTGTAGAAACTAAGCAATGCATTTTGATGTTATCGTGACATTTGTGCTCTGGGCAAGATGTTTTAAATTTGCAAGAAATTATTTATCCTTTTACCATAGATATCGAATAAAATACTGTTTTGCTTTGAAAGACCAAGAGCAGTCTGACCGCAATATTCAAAAAAGTATAGTTAGTTCACTTATCCTACTTTTGAATGGGTATGTATATACTAACTAGAAGTTGATGTAAATTGAATCAAATGTTTCTTGTGCAACATTATTATCATGTGCAACTTGAATTGACATCTTTCTCTTTTTATTGCGCTGGTATTCTTTAAATTTTATTATCAAGTTTGAAATATCAAAATTTGGAGTTGCACCAGGTGTGTTTATCAATAGCACACAAATGACGTGCGCAATCACTATAAGAAATGAAATTCATACCTCACTTTGATTCGCAATGCATCAATCGATCGTCCAGTGTATTATGCTGTCGAATAAACTATCGAATGGCAAATGATAAGCAATTGTAAATTAGTCATTCAGCATCAGAGGCGCTCATTTTCTTTCGACCGCAGCTATGAGTGCCGGAGAAAATTGTTGAACATTTATTAATGAACAATTATTGAGCAAAGAATGTGCCTGTGACTGATTTATGGACTTGATTTCTTCCGAACAACAATGTCCAGAAACCGATTCAAAGAAATCCAACGATACATTCGCTTTGATGAAAGCCTCAGCAGACGTCGAAGACAGGAAAATGATGAATTCGCACTATTTTCAGAGGTATGGGAAATTTTCATTGCAAATTGTCAGAGTTATTACTCACCTTTGGAGGATTTGACTGTTGATGAGCAGTTGTTTCCAATCAAATGTCAATGCCGTTTCACACAACTTATGCCACAAAATCGGATAACTATTGTATCAAATTTCAGATGCTTTCCGAAGTGGACAGTAAATACCTTGTTAATGCCTTTCCTTACTTGGGAAAGGATGATGCACGACCAAACAAGGGACTGGGCGAACAAGTTGTTCTGCAGCTTATGATGCCAATGCAGAACAAAGCATATCATGTTTCAGCAAATCAGTATTTTACTTCTATATCGCTCGCAAAGAAATTAGCGCAAAAGCGAACCTCCCTGCTTGGGACAATTCGTAAAGATCGGAAAGAGGTTCCTAAATTGCAACCACAGCCTGTACTATCATTTGCATTTTTTATTGATGACGAAGGAGCTTTGTTGACCTGTTACTAGGCAAAGAAGCACAAGATGGGCTACCTTCTCTCGACTCGACATGCAATTGGAACGGTTAGTTCGGATACGCGCAAGATGAAACCAAACACTGTTTTATCATACAATCAAACAAAATTTACCGCTGATACGTAATATTGGACCAAATGGCACTTTCGCCGTCGGTGAAATCTGGTGTGAGATTGTTTGCTTTATTCTTCAACGTTGTTGACATTTCAGCGATCAATGCCTACATGCCTTTCGGAAAGATAACGGGAAGGTCGATATCACAAAAGCAATTTCTGAGGGATTTTGCGCATTCACTCGTTGCTCCTTTTCTACATTGCAAAGATCAACAAAATCAATCGTTGATTGGAACACGTGCTGGCACCCGTCAGCTCCAAAACATCGACAGTGTCACAACTACCGGAACAAAACCGCAAGAGGTATCTGCAAGTGTAGAAGACCAATCTGTGGGCAGTGTGTTGCCGAAAAGAAACTTCAAATTGCATGTTATAATTGCATCCATAAGTGAAATAAACCTTTTTCTGATGAGATAGATAAAAGTTTAACTGGAATAGATTCCTTTTCATTTTGATATCTGAAATTCAGGAAAATTCCATCTAGTGGTAAAAGTGACCGCAAATGGTTGTTCTAGACAAGTGATTTTGTTGGTCTTTTTTAGTGTTAACAACATTTTTGAATAGAGATTATATGTAAACCGAAGCCATATTATTTATAAGAGTGACTTATTTATTTACAAATTTACGCCAACAAAAGGCCTTGTCAGAAGACAAAAGGGGTGATCAAAACTTGTGAGATTTAACTTTCAATCGACAGCCCGTGTACTTATTTACTTAACATTTATTTTACTTTGCAGTGATTAATGCTGTCCTTGCTGAGAGGTGGTGGTGGTGATGGGATTACCCGACCCCGTCCCGTGGAAAGGGATGTGCCGGAATGCCACGGAGGCCGAGAAGGTGAGCAATCCCCCGCGGGCGATGCCACAAATCGAAAACAGACCCGAGGACCCGTAGATTTCCGCTCGGGTAGAATGAAGGGAACGACAATAGCACAGCAAGTGGGGACATTGTGGTCTACACCACAAACAAGGAAGTAAGGAGAAGTGGACATGCCGATTCTGTGAAGATAAGCATTGAGAAAGAGGCTGTGGCCGGTGCAACGAAGACGCGAGAGGTCACAATGGCCACCGCGGTTGCCCGAGTGATAGCTCCTCAGTTGCCCGTTTGGGACTTGTTAGGAAATCAAAGACGAACGAACTGTAGTCCTCCAAGAATTGAAAAAAGAACGACGAATGAAGGACTCCAGAGGAGACAGATATTGAACAGCTGCAGAGGAGAGAAGTGTCACGTTTGGCAAGAGCATCTGCAGTGTCATTGCGTTGATATTCGAGTGACCAAGGAGCCACCGCAATGACACTGAGATCGAAAAAATGCGGATGGACGACAAAGAGGACCAAGCAGAGTGGACAGACGCGGACAGGGCGACGGGGGTGAAGAAAGCACGGATAGAGCCGAGAGAGAGAGAGTCTGACAAAAGAAGAAGAGAGGAAAAGAGACACTAGTAGTGATGAGAAACGGACCAAGAGAGAGCATGCTGGATTGCAGCCATTTCAGCTGTGAAGCTTGAACAGTGCGCTCCAGCAAGAAGGGAAAGAGAGAAAGCGGAAGAGCATGAAGAACGGGTTATGAAAACACCCGAGCCAGCTGGTCCGAGCTGTCCAATAACGGAGACGTCAGTCCAGATGGTCAGGTCAGGAGCGTGGAGGGAGGAAAGCTGGTCTCGTACCCAAGCGGTGCGGAAGGTTGAAAGTGAACGATGGCATAAAAAGAGCTACACTTATAATGCATTTTGATGATGATTTATCACAGAATTTAAAAGGAATTCCAACTTTGAGTTACTATCTGTAGCAAAAGTTTCAGACCAACCCACTTTTTCACTAGAATTTTGCAAAAATAAAACTAAAGGTTCAGCAATACGTTATTTGTTTCTGTTACGTTGCAATCATATTTTCTAATGTAAAAAACATTCCAGTTGGCTTTTTAATTTTAATAGACTGTTTTCAAGTCCCTTAATAATGATTTGGCCCTCCACGATTTTGAATAACCTTTTGTAATCTCTAAGGCATTGAATGAACCAACTGCTGACAAAGTTCCGGGGATGTTTTTTTGCACCAAACCGTTTTTGGAGCATCCCATGATGTCTGAAATTTCTCTCTCAGTCTTGTTGCAATTGAAATAAGCGACGATTTGACCACGTTCTGCACTTGATAGTGATTTTGTTAATGACTTTTTACTTCAGAGCCAAAAAAATAACATCACGACAAAAAGAACACATGGAGCCAAAACTTCTGCGCATCTTTGCGGATAACGCAATAGAGTCAAACTTAAGTTCTGCAGTACTTCACTGACCACCACACCAAGTTTCATCAAAATCTATGCAATATTCTGTCCTACACAGCCTTCACAATATGACAAAAACAACAAATAATCTCAATCCTAAAAATACACAACTAGCCAAAACTTCTGCGCATCTGTGCGGAAAACGCAATAGAGCCAAACTTAAGCTCTACAGTGCCTCACTCACCTTCAAGTAAAGTTTCATCAAAATTCATCCAGTACTCCGTCCTGCACACCCTTCACAAGTTTGCAGATATGGCCTATTCAGCGACATTTGAAATTTTCAAACACACATCGAGCCACAACTTCTGTGCATCTTTGCGGAATACGCAATAGAGCCAAACTTAAGCTGATCACACCATTCTAAATCCATACTATCAGTTTCATTATTATAGCTATCGATGCCACTCCTCCGCATGCTTTGTAATAGTAGATTTATGATTTCACTCAATCCCGGGCTATTCCCGGGATAGAGATTATCCGGGATTTTTGAATCAAATATTCCAGCTGAGTAGCCAAAGCACTAATCCTTCATCGCAGTGCTCAAGTAAGACTTTTCAGAGATATGTTCGGTTTTGCACTATCACTCAGTGACAGACAAGTGTATTTTCAATCCAATATGACTAAGTTTAACAAAATTTGATGAATTTGGAAAAAATGGAAAATATGGGGTGGGGTGAGAACAGAAGTACCCAAAATTTTTTCATTCCCTGAGAAGAGGGTTATAGACCCCATCTATAACTCTAGTCTCATTTTAAATTCTTATGTCATTTTGACAACCGGAAGAGGATGCTGATTAAAATGAGCCCCATTTCATGCATAAAATTATACAACAATTATTCACAATATGTAGGTATTAACTTCGATGTTCATATGACTCTGAATGATAATTAATTAGTTTCACTGTCAACAGTCTGGAAATGAAAGAAAATCTCCGACTCACATACTTGAATTTGTTAACAAACACTGAACACGCGTTTGAACTTAACTATTTTCCCTGAAAATGAGAGCCAAGTTACCAGATTTCTATGATTCGAATGTTGATGTCGGTCTCTGAGAGAGGCCGGTGAATGCAGCTGTGTGGGAACCGGTACGTCAGTCACCATCGTGGCAGAATGACTGGCGCCAAAGTTGACGCTGGCCTTTCTCTATTAATGAGAAGCACAAGTTGCTACCAATAGCATAGATATCTGATCTCTATGGTTGCAACTGCTTGTCTAGTGCTACCCTTAAAATGATGCCAATGATCGCTGGCCCCAGACGATTCAAATCTTACTGATCTGCCGAAGAGGTATTGTCGGCAGACTGCACCTGCTGACAAACGATAGCATTCTATTCACATCGGCTTGTCAGATGCAGCTGGCTGGTGCTGTTATGAAAATTGTCCGATAAATGGATCGAAAAGATTTCGCAGTCAAATGAGAAGAAAAAGTCAAACCACAGAATTCCACGCACAGTCGCACACGCTGAATGATCAGATTGATTGATCAAGATTCACGAGAACATTTGCTAGGAATTTCAATCCCGTGGACTTTTCAAAACCCCGGGATCTTGGGATTATAAAACTCATTCCCGGAATTTTAGAATACCGAAAATATGACTACGGGATTCCGAAACAAATTCCCTAACTAGCAGGGGTTCCTAAAAACTTTTTGTATAGGCCAAGATTAGAATTTTTGATGAGGATGAGCACTGGGCACTGGGGTCCGTCTAATTTTGCATCTAATAAGCATGTAATTTTCAATGGGAACAATGGGAAGTAGAATTTGGATATTACAACAAATCGTGCAATTTACTCATATTCATTTGGAGTTCTCTTTAAGCATCAATCTCAAATGTTACAATAATATGTAAACTTTACGTGCACAACTTGGAAATAGGCTGGAAATGTGGAAGTGCACGCATAGTAACGTAATTTCACTCCAGACTGGAATGGTTACATGTTTTACCGGATTGATCCGGCGCATCGGGGCACCCAGACATTCCAAGTTTTCTAAAAGTTGAATCCTCCGGCGCAAGCACAGACTAAATCGCTATATTTTATCCCGGCCTTGCATTTCTGGCGCGCCGTATATAAAGATTCCTGTCTGAATTTCACAAGACAGATTGTGACAAGGAATAGAAAAATGTGTGTATTGCTAGCTACACGTACTTGTTATTACGTACAGTACAGGCCTATCGCATAGTGCATTGCTTTATGATTACGGTTTACAATCTCGAGGAGCCGTTTTTCCAATCCCGGGATTTTCGAGACTGGATAATCGCAATCCCGGGATCTCGATCGAGATTGATATAAAATTTTCAAATCTTCAATTTTCAAGGAATATTTCAAAGGACGTTACCTGCTTGTAAAATGTATATCTCTCAACGAAACGATAGCTATGGTAATGAAACTGATAGTGTCGATGTAGAATGGTGTGATGAACGTAAGTTTGGGTTTTTTGGGTAATCGGTGCAGTTGCGCAGACGATTTTGGCTTTTTTGGATTTGAGTGATGTAATGTGGACTGATTTTGTGGATTTGAATTGCTGTGGAGGAGTGGCATCGATAGCTATGGTAATGAAACTGATAGTGCGAAGTAGAATGGTGTGATGAGTCTAAGTTAGGCGTTTTTGCGTTATCGGCTGGATTCTGTGTCTTTTTTGGCTGTTTTGGAAATGACCATTAGCCATCGTTACCTGTATGTCTGTAGACTCATTCAACCAGACTGTGCGGGACAGGATCAAAATCCTTCTCCAAGTCTATGAATCCATAGGAGAGGTATTTGTCATAAGCCAGGGATCTTTCATGTAACCAGCTTTCTTAGGATGAACATAGCATCAAGAGAAGACTACAAAACATGATAGGGCCTATTTGTACTTCTCATCGTCTAAAAAGTCAAACGCGTTCCACTGAATTCAGTTGAATATACGTTTTGCCGCATGTTTCGACATCGCATTTTTCAAAAATTGTATCATTACTTTTCATCTTCATCATTATTGTCATACTTTCGTTTCGATTGCCCCTGCGAGGGCTGTCCTATTGACAAAATGCTGCCCACATTGACAGACCCAGAAACGAAGACATGTGTGTAATATAGATTCATTTAATTTCAGGTACTTGAGTGTACGTTTTACTAACTATATATTCTCAAATTGTCTGATTTATGTAACGTCGATGTAGCTGCGCAAATTTAGTGTGGTCGCACAAAAAATGAAATTTTGTCGTGTGGCAACCTTGATCTGGAATGGAACTGTGTATTATGGCGCATTTTGCTTATGAATAGTATCTGTGATTATTCTACTCAACTCTTTATTGATATAGTGCTTCATCATGAAAGAAATTGGTGACAATTTTATCGACAGAAATTGGCTGAGTTTTATTGTATGTGTTGATTTTTTTGCAGGCCTGCCTCTTGCAATTACTTAACGATTCCATGCAGTAAAGCGGGCACATGTCTCTGATGTGACCTTTTGCGCGCAGGTGTGATCGAGGCTAGGAAGGCTTGTCTTCTCTATTAAATCACCGATTGAAAAGACACTCTTTTTTTCACTATCATGGTTGATTCCCTCAACTATTACAAGCTTTGTATGCACTGCTGTCTCTGTACTTTTTGTTTGACGGAGAAAGTTGACATCAAGACAATGACAGCTATGCACGAGAATAAATGATTTGCTTGTATTATATTATTTTGGGTATAGTTATAGGCCGGAGTCTGGAGTCATATCATTTGATAAGACTCCGACTCCAGCAAAAATGATAGGACTCCGGGACTACGACTCCGACTCCACATCGGTGCTACATACTACATAATACTACAGCATTATATTTCCTTACAACTGTATCTACACCACATCTCATGGATATCCTATACTCATCCTAAACTGAAACATGCATTTAATCTACAACCTTGTAGAAAACTTTAACTGTAATAAAGAATAAGACTATGAAAGAGTCAATTGATACGTGCTGACGCGTGGTCGTGTGTCTGCAAGCGCTCTTAACAAAGTTGTGCGATTTCTGTTTCCTTCGTGCTCCGTCCGTCTATCAGCGTTAAATTTGGCATCATCTTAAAGCTCGTCCCTTCGTCTACATTTTGGTGTGATTATCATCTTCGTGGGACATCGCTGTGCTCCGCTATATCCATCGAAGTGATTTCTGTAACATACAATCTTTCACTTCCTGGTTTGAGCGACACATCACTCTGCGCCGCCATCTGCACTGAATTTCCATGATCCAGGATTAAGACTGTCTTTGCACACTCCGTGGCTTCAGTGATCGAGTGGTCTAGTGTCGTCGTCACGCGCACTGCAACCCAGGGCTCTTGGTTCAAATCTGTAATAGTTTTGGTTTTCTATTAATTCATTTTAGATATCCTTGGCAATGCCGGACCCCTGGAATTCGAGAAGTCTTCGATCAAACTCAATAAACAATGACCTATCCTCTGATGTTATAAAGCAAATGATAAAAGAAGGCAATCAAGAACTAAAGAATTTCTTTTCAAGCAAATTAGAAGTTCTAAGCACCAGTATCGCCGAAAGGGTGGACAAGGTCAGAGAGCTTGAAACAACTATTGTATCATTGCAAAAGTCACAAATTGATCAGCAGCATGAGGTGGAGTACTTAAAGCGTGAAGTGCGGCAACTGTCTGACTTACCTTTTGCTCCGGAGATTCTTTTTGATGAGATGGAGCAAAGGCAATGCCGATCGTCGAATTTAGTAATCGTTGGGTTGCCAGAGCTAGAACACGGAACTATAGACAATAAAAGAGAACACGACGGCAAAGAAGTAAAAAAGGTGGCAGCTGCTTTGAACTTGCAAGATTTGAATATTGTGGCATGCCACCGTTTGGGGCGTCCTCGTGAAATGGTAAAACGCATGTTGAAAGTGACAATCGGTTGTGGACACCAGAGAACTGAGCTACTCCGTCGTTCAAGGAATCTCAAGGACCACCATGAGTTCAAGAGAATCTTCATAAAGCGAGACTTGACACCAATGCAACAAGAGCAAGAGAATCTGTTGAGATCTGAGCTGCACCAGAGAAGGAAGAACGGTGAGGACGTTGTTCTCTATCGAGGAAAAGTCACAAATAAACATGAACTAAAGAATTTTCGCAACTGATTTTACGTGAGCGTTTCCATCATACCCTTCCCGTTATCATCTCTACAAATGTCAACCGTGTCTTTGCTAAAATAGATCATATCCGTGCTCTCATATCCTCGAAATCTGCCAAAATATTTGCTGCAACAGAGTCTTGGCTCACACAAGACCATTCGAACGATCTACTTTCGGTCCAAGATCATCTGGTATTCCGTGACGATCGAGCTGATGGGCGAATTGGAGGAGGAGTGGTCGTTTGGGTGCACTACAGCATCAAACCTGTCCTTTTCGAAGCGAGGGACGAACGTTGGGGAACGAACAGTGTTTGGCTGATTCTTCATTCAGTTGGCATCTGCTTTGCATGCATTTATATCCCGCCTTCTTCAGTGGATCGATTTTCAACAGAAGTTATCGATTTTATCACCAAGAACATTGATGAGATGCTGAATACATTCCCAAATTACAACATCATCTTGACCGGAGACTTCAATCGTATCAGAGCCAATTATTTAACAAATGCCTTTGACATACAGAACACCGTCTTGGAGCCAACTAGAAACGAAGCCATTTTGGACCTTATGTTCATGTCATCGGATCTGAAATCCAATTATAGGGTTGTTGTGGGTCCTCCTGTGGCTACATCTGACCATCGAACAATTTTGTGTACTCCTAGATATGAAAGCAGATCGAAGATTGGGAAAGAGTGTGAAGTGTACGACTTCCGAAGATCTAACGTCGATAAATTTCTAAGGAATCTGGACCAAGTCAATTTCTTTGCCCATCTACGATATGAATCGTTCACTGGACGAAAAATGCCTTATGCTAACAGATACCCTACAAGCTTGCTTTCGAGAGAATATCCCTGTTACCACTGCAACTCTATACCCAAGCGACAAGCCATACATCACCCCTCTCCTGAAAAGTCTCATAAACAAAAGATGGAATGCATATCGCCAGAGGAATTTTGCACTTTATCGAAGGCTTAATTTGAAAGTCAAATGCCTTTTGACTGACGAAAAGAAGAAATGGGCTCTAAAAGCTGCAGAGGGTTCGAAGGAGCTGTGGAAGACGGTCAATGAAACCAAGGGATCAAAGACTTCTCGACTCACAGCCATCAACTCCCTGCTCAACTCGTTTCCCAATGCTTTCTGCGCTGCGGAAGAGATCAATGCCATCTTTAAGTCCTACCAAGTTGACATGCAAGATCTGTCTTTGCCGGAACAATACCAGGCTCGTGACTCTTCGTCCTCATGGTGCCCTGTCATTGAAGTGAAAGCCGTATTCGAATCTCTTGTCTCAATGAAGAGTCATAAAGCTCCGGGCTTTGATGACATTCCTGGGTTCCTTTGTAAAGCTGCAGCTCATGTTATTGCCCCGCCTTTGGCACACATTATAAATATCTCTATACTACGATGTCAATTCCCTGCTAGCTGGAAAAGAAGTGTTATCTCTCCCGTACCAAAGTCGACTCCAATTTCAAAGCATGAATTGAGACCAATTTCGCTACTGCCGTATTTCTCAAAGATTTGTGAGAAACTGATCCTGGATACCGGAGTTTCTTCAGCACTCAGACAACATAGTGGGCCTCGTCAATTTGGGAATATGAAGCTATCCTCGACCACTTCAGCTCTGATTTGTATCCATGATCACATCACTAATTTCCTTGAAGACCCAGACACAGTGGGTGTGAGCATCCTTGCATACGACTTCACAAAAGCGTTTGATCAGGTACGTCACGATGTGATCTTAAAATGCCTCATTGAAAGCTACCTACCAGATGGCTTTATCAGATGGACTGCTGATTATCTGCAAAATAGAAGTCAATGTGTAAGAATTTTATCAGAAAACAGCAATTGGCTACCAGTCACGTCAGGAATTCCGCAGGGATCCATCCTCGGACCGTTCTTGTTCAACTTGGTTGTTGCATCACTGCGTCCCAAAAAGGCCTCGAGCGTCGTAATCAAGTACATCGACGATTGTACCTTTGTAGTCCCGGCCACTTCAATGGACAATAACGACATGCAACATTGTGTTATTGAAAATGACAGCATGATGACATGGTCTCATTCTGTAGGTCTCTCCCTAAACACTCGCAAATGCAAGCATCTATGGATTCCCAAGTCTCCAATGGTTTGCAGCCCTGTTGTCGGAACATTGGCTCAAGTAACAGAATTGAAGATACTTGGCATGTTCCTAACTTCCGATCTGAAATGGGACAGACACTGTGCCGACATCAACAAGCTTTCCTCCCAACGACTATACGCACTGCGCATACTGAAGCCCTACATGGACAAGAGTAACCTGATGCGGATTTACCATGGCTTGATATTATCCATTATGGAATACTGCTCACCTGTTATGGTTGGAATGCTCACTAAGCACGAAGATGGCATGAGAAAGCTCCAAAAACGCGCCCACCACATCATTTGTGGAGAGAGTTGCCAAAGCGACAGCTTTCCAGACTTGACATTACGCAGGCACGAGGCATCAGCGAAACTTCTGCTAAAGGCATCCAAATACAGAGAACATCCCCTTCATGAACTTTGCCCGCCAAGATCTCAGAGAACCGGTCGTTTCATTCAACCCGTCGCCAAAACTACGCGAAGACGGAACAGTTTCTTCCCATATACGTGTATTCTCATCAACCAGACACCAATCGCTTAACTTTTGAATTCATTATATAGGCCTACATAGTAGTAGCATCATAATTTGATCATGCAGCAGTTACTTTCTGTGTACTTTCTATGATTTCCATTGTCTTGAAAATATAAACATTTATCTCTCTTATCTCTCTCAAAGGAACCTGCATGCAGCCTACTACAATTTCCGTAGCTCCTACTACTCGATAAGTCGGTAAAACTGATGGAATATGGGTCATAAATTCTCAACAAGGATAACTGCCACGGATGCCAGTAGAAATTTTCATTATAGTATACGTAATGGAGGAGACCAATGCAAATAATTGTGCAGCCGCTATTTAGCATTAGAACCAAACTGGCTTAAGTTAAATATGGCCTGCGATTCAACTTATGATGTTGCCATGATCCATTCTATATGAGTATCAAATCACAGAGACATGTAGGTAAACACATTCATGCTGTCTTCAGTAATTAAATACGCATGATAGTGAAAAGCAATTTTGAAATATATAATTGCAATTGTGTCGTGATCTCGATAAACCCTGTGGACATCTCACCTATCACTGAATCGGCCATATTTTCAAACTTATGAAGGGTGTGTAGGACAGAGTATTGCATGGATTTTGATGAACCTTTACTTGTAGTGATGGAAATGGAAAATTTCTCGGAAAAATTTCAGTAGTAAGGAAGTGACAAACACCAGATAGCGCAAGATGGCCGCCATCGCTGACTCCCCCCCCTCCCCCTCCCCTCCCCCTCCCCTCCCCCTCCCCTCCCCCTCCCCCCCCCTCTGGAACGGCAGAGTGTCGTGGTCGGCCGCCGTGGTGCTTTGGGTCTGAGTGTCGTGGTGGACTTGGGCGACCGCCAGGATTAGTGTTGAGGCTATAGTGTGTGATGTTTTTCGTGCTGAATGTTGGGTTGTAAAATGGGTTGTTTCGAGTGGAAGGAGTGGTCGGATGAGAAAACGGAGGTCGGATTCGTGTTCAGCGTGAAATTCTGCATCGGTAGGGTGAGTTTCAAGGCAATCGGTGAGTAAAAATTTTCAACATTTTTCGAAAAACGACAGAGTTAGAATTTGGGACGTTTTGGTGTGTAGCGTCCAAACGAAGCATCGGATGAGAAAACGGAGGCCAGATTCGGAATCTACGTGAAATTTTGGGTTAGGAAGGATGTTTCCAGCGAAATCGGAGAGAAATATTTTCACTGACGTCCCCCCCCCTCTGGACAGCTTGCTTCGATTTTGGCTTCTAGTGGACGGATTTTGTCGTGCGATAGCTCGTTTGAAAGCTAAGAGTGAGACAAATTCAGTGAAAGAATCGGCTTGTTCCTATCTGTCTTCGTTTAGATGTGAGACGCCATTTAAGATTTTGGGACATTGGCGAAAAACGACAGAGTTAGAATTTGGGACGTTTTGGGCTGTAGCTTCAAAACGAAGGCTCGGATTGGAAAACGGATTTCAGATTTGGAATCAGCGTGAAATTCTTTATCTGTATGGTGAGTTTCAAGTCAATCGGAGAGAAAAAATTTTCAACATTTTTCGAAAAAACGACAGAGTTAGAATTTGGGACGTTTTGGTGTGTAGCGCCCAAACGAAGCATCGGATGAGAAAACGGAGGCCAGATTCGGAATCTACGTGAAATTTTGGGTTAGGAAGGATGTTTCCAGCGAAATCGGAGAGAAAAAATTTTCACTGACGTCCCCCCCCCCTCTGGACAGCTTGCTTCGATTTTGGCTTCCAGTGGATGGATTTTGTCGTGCGATAGCTCGTTTGAAAGCTAAGAGTGAGACAAGTTCAGTGAAAGAATCGGCTTGTTCCTATCTGTCTTCGTTCAAAAGTTAGAGCGGTTACAAGATTTTAGGTCGGAGCTCGCTTACCTGAAAAAATCCTAAGTGTCAGAGTGACTTTGTATGGGTAAAATTTTGAAAATTTTCCAAAGTGTGGAATTTCGACCTGGGACCGTCACCAAAACATTTTTCATCAAATTCTGAAATTTCACTGACCTCCCCCCCCCTCTGGACAGCTTGCTTCGATTTTGGCTTCTAGTGGACGGATTTTGTCGTGCGATAGCTCGTTTGAAAGCTAAGAGTGAGACAAGTTCAGTGAAAGAATCGGCTTGTTCCTATCTGTCTTCGTTCAAAAGTTAGAGCGGTTACAAGATTTTAGGTCGGAGCTCGCTTACCTGAAAAAATCCTAAGTGTCAGAGTGACTTTGTATGGGTAAAATTTTGAAAATTTTCCAAAGTGTGGAATTTCGACCTGGGACCGTCACCAAAACATTTTTCATCAAATTCTGAAATTTCACTGACGTCCCCCCCCCTCTGGACAGCTTGCTTCGATTTTGGCTTCCAGTGGATGGATTTTGTCGTGCGATAGCTCGTTTGAAAGCTAAGAGTGAGACAAATTCAGTGAAAGAATCGGCTTGTTCCTATCTGTCTTCGTTTAGATGTGAGACGCCATTTAAGATTTTGGGACATTGGCGAAAAACGACAGAGTTAGAATTTGGGACGTTTTGGGCTGTAGCTTCAAAACGAAGCATCGGATGGGAAAACGGATTTCAGATTTGGAATCAGCGTCAAATTCTTTATCTGTATGGTGAGTTTCATGTCAATCGGAGAGTTTCAAGTCAATCGGAGAGAAAAATTTTCAACATTTTTCGGAAAAACGACAGAGTTAGAATTTTTGCGATGGCTGCCTACTGTAGAGCCAAAACGAAGCATCGGATGGGAAAACGGAGGCCAGATTCTGATTCAGCGTCAAATTCTACATGGAAATAGTGTATTTCCAGCTCAATCGGAGCACTAGAACCGGAGATAGACGGGATTTTTAGTGTTTGGATGATGGGTATTACGTCATCAGCTGATCGTCACACACTATATAAGCTGGGAACCGACGGAGACTTGTCATTTAGAGGAGAACGATTGTCAGAGGTAGGTCGTCTCTCTGAGCTCCGATGATAGCTTCGGACATTCCAAATTCCAAGTTTCTGTAAGAAACCGACTTAGAAAATTTCATTGCTGATATCAGCTAAGCCGTCAGACTTAGAGGTTCGCCAGGAGATGGCCTTCGTCTCCAGGCCATAAAAGACTCCAAAACTTTAAAGGCTTGTAACTTTGCTTCTACAAGTCCGTTTGACTTGATTCAAAAAAGGTTCGGTCGCTATTGACCTGCCCTAAGTGATGGACTACTTATAAAATTTTATAAGTAGTGCTAAAAAGTTGAAAAATTTAAATTCACTATTTTTGGAGGTTTTCTGGGGTTTTCGACCCTGCTGAAGTCAATGAAAGCATTTTTAATGATGTCTGAGCCAGTCTTCTCATGGTATAAGCGGCTTTTCACTGAAAGCGAGCAAGACATGGAGAGTTTTGCTGTAATATTCCACTGACAGGGTGTTCCTTCGGGACGGCGGACGATGCCGTAGTGATAAGTGTGGCAAGGGAATGTGTCATATTTAAGACCGTAACCGCTGGGGCAACTCATGTTGGGCATTTGACACAGCTCTCAACGTAGCACTTTGAACGCCAATCGGTTGAGTCTTAGCTATCTTGTCATGGGTGGCCTCTAAACATCTCCATTGCAAAACGCTGGTGAATCAAGCACTCTGCGGCTTGCTATCAAGCTGATCAAAGCAATAACTTGGGATGTTTCCTCAAGGTTTTCAAGTATGCTAAGTTCAAATCTGATATCATGTTTCAAATTTAACTAAGTCTAAGGCAGCTTTGAGGGGTTAGATCCCAGCTACTGTTCACTACCTTTGACTCGGCGTTGCTGTTACCACTTCGGGGCAGTGACAATGATGTCTTCAGCTGTAAATAGCGGGTATCGGGGAAGATCTCTCACTTCCCTAGTGATCAGTACAAGGCCTTCGGGCTGTCGACGGGATCGAGTGCCACTCACTACACTCAAATCTATCATTCCTCACTAAGTGTAAAAATCATTGTTTTCCGTTTTTCGCTTCAGAAATGCCGAAATACAATAATATGAAGACCAGTTTCAAACTGTGTCAATGCCGGAAGGTATTCCGAGCTGACGCCTTCAAAAAGCACGCTTGTACTAACAAGAAACAGATAGGGGTCGCTCGCTACTATTGCGGAGTCCACAAAGTCAGTCGCTTAAGTGAGCGGCTGGAGGATTGGCACTCACAACACAGCGAGTGTCAAACAGGCGAAGTAGGCGAAGAAGAACGGAGTTCACTCTTCGCCACTGAGCTCCGTTCTTTAGAGCTACAATCTGCCAACGAGCAAGAACGGAGTTCACTCTTCACCACTGAGGCCACTGAGCTACAATCCGCCATTGAAGCGATTGCCGCTGTATCCTCGCTTAGTAGCGAGAGTTCGCTGACCAGCAGCGATAGTGAGGAGGAGGAGGGAGAGCTACAGTCGCAACTTATCAAGGACGTCGACCTCGATCGCGAGACCCCTACAGCCGTAACTGTGAGTGGAATTGCAACACAATGTCGCAATTTTGTCAAGCGCCCGCCGGTGATTGCCGAACGGGATAGATTAAAGAAAGAGGCGGAGAAGTTGAAGGAGGAGGCCTTCTCATACAAGGCAAAGTATGAGGACCTAAAGAACGTGGCCGGAGAGATGAAGAAGGTGAAGGAGAGATTAAGCGAGCGGGATGGCGAGTTGGAGCAGGAGAGGCTCAAGACTCTCGAGGGGAAAGCCAGAGAAGAGGCTTTGCTAGCAGAGAGGGAAAGTAGGGAGAAGGAGATACGAAGGTTGAAGGAGGAAGTGGAGAGACTCCGTGTGCAGATGGCTAAGGTTGTCGAGACGAACCACGAGCTGCACCGTTCGGCGCAGCTGGTGGATCGCGATCGAAGGGTGCGTTCCAGTCGTCTGCACATCCCTATTAGAAAGGGGAGAGTAGCAGAAACTCCTCTCTTGTACGAGCGTGGAAGAGGGGAGAAATGCTACTCTCGGGTGAAGAAAGGGGTGGAGTGTCTACACTTCACCTTCGATCATCGTGATCCGATCTCGAATTTCCTTTATGAGGAAGCGTCCGAGAAGATCTGTAAGTAAAAATGACTAAATTGATATGTAAGATGATAACTCACTACTTCTTTCTTTACAGACATCCAAGAGAAGCGACCACCCGCCCCGTTGCCGGAGCCGCAGTCGAAACAACAAGCCTGAGTCCCTACCACACACCCCGAGAACGAACCATCGGCTCTCTTAAGGGCCACCATGGGGCAAGACATGATAGAACCTCCTCGCGGTTTGCCCTGGGCAGTCTTCGGACTGGCGAATACTATCATTAAGTTGAATCTGCTATCAGTCAACTTGAACGTCGCAAATGAAGTTCGGTGTAATACTTCCTTTCGACGGGCGTTCCTGTAAAGGGCGGCGGTGAAACCCGTAGCTATGTATACCGCAAGGGACATTCGGCAATGGTCAATCTTGTTAAACCTCTCTGCGTCATGTTTGCAAGTGATTGCCTCTGTCTCAACGTAGTATGCATTCGCGCCAGGGCGACATTTAGCCAACTGTCGAAGGTTGCCTAAAACTTTCCATTGCATACGTTATGAGAACCATGAGTTCTACCTGTCTCTATCAATGAGACGAATTGATGAATGGAATGAAATGGGAGGACACTCACGCGCCACACGCAACATAACACACTTCTCTCTTCCGTAGTCTAACAAGCTCTTTACACATGGATCGCAGTCGATTGCTATCCCTGTATCAGAAGTGTAAGCTATCTTAATTTTATCTAACACTATTTCATCTACCATCATCGCCCATATGAAATGTTATAAGATTTACAAGTTAGACTAAGCGTGCTACTATTTCCAAATGAAAAAGTATACATGGTTAAATCATCCACTGAAGCCCCATTCAAGTAAGTCAGTATGAAAGCAAAGATAATACGAAATAAACATTTATTATGGCATGTATTTCAAAAGGTCTTCATCGTCAATATCGTCCCAGAGTCTGGCTTCACATAGATAACAAAAACAGTTCAGTTGCTTTAATCGTTCTTCCACTGCAAGCCTCACTTTATCAATATACTCCCACTCTGCCATAGTTCGTGGCTGGGAGTTAGGGGTGTACCACTCCCATAATTGGTGGAGGAATTTCGTGCTGGTGATCTCCATCACATCGTCAGTATCGTACTGGAGATACTTCCACCTCACGCCTGTTAAGTCGGGACACTCCTTCTCACATACACTCTCCTCTTCCTCGTCCGCTGGTAATGATAACTTTCGTATATTGTCCAGTCGGTACACCTTCTCCACCTTCACCTTTCTTGGTGCATTTGGTGTAACGAGCACCTTTGCTGATGTGCATGGAGAGGAGAACTCCAATGCGGTATTTGGTGTTGTTGGAGGACTTGTCATGTTGTCTTTGAAATGCTGACTTTGAATAATGATAACTTTAACATTTTTCTAATTCTAAAGTATACACAAGCAGCCAATCAGAATGAACATCCAATGAATGAAGAGAATGAAAGTATATAAGCAAAGTGACATTCATATCATTTCATTTAATCTGTGAATCATACAAGTGACGAACGCACGATCTCTCTCTTTGACTATTATTCTGTCTGATCATATTTCATTAAAATGGTAAGTTAAAGATTTCCTCTCTCATCTCCCTCAAACGTGTGACTAATAGCATCTTCCTCAATTTCAGGCATCAACTTCATCACCAACGCCCTCTCTTCTCGAGGAAAGTTTAGAGTTATTGAGTCAAGGTAGGTTGTAACACTACACTGAGGCTTGAACAGAGATGATAGAATGATTTCTCTTTCAGGTGATGCGAGTTCCAGCTCAGAACTGTCGCGATATGGTAACGAGTGGGAATGTGCTGACTGTGGGCACATCTTCACGAGGAAATGGGATCTCACCCGACACATCAAGCGAGGTGTTTGTCGACCTAAGCCGGCATCAATCTCCGAAGGTAGGGATGATTCTGTTAACGATGTCTCCTTTTCTTGCGACTTGTGCATTCAGTCTTTCGAGACACGTTTTGAACTATCTTCGCACAGACTTCAACATACACACACGAACGATACCTACACCAACGGTACCTCCTCTATCCGACTCACTGAGGTGTCCATAAATAATTTAGTGAGGAACTACCAGATGGACTCCTCAGAAACCATTGCTAACTTTGAGGAATGGTTTCATCAAAATTCATCATTGATAGAAGCGCTCTTCAACAATTTAGACAATTTTAGGATGAAGGCGCTCATCTATCTTAAAATAAAATATGTAAAAATCGACCACCATACTGGACAAATAATAGAGAGGTTAGAGTTTCACATACCCTCCTCTCCTGCAACCGAGGTTGTAGACTATGAGTCTTGGATAAATTTTCACATCCAAGGATTAAAATTAAATATTGATAAATTTAACGAGCGCGATAGCGGTCTCATTTTTGACGGCATTGAGTCCGCCTTATTTAAAATCAGTCTATTAGGAAATCATAGTGGTCGAGGCTCCTTTAAACTTCCAAAAAATTTAAAAAACAAAACAGCAGTCATCAATGTCGATTGCGAATCGCAATGTTTTAAATATGCTGTCCTCTCCATTCTCCACTATAATGACATCAATGCGAATCGAAATCGCACATATAGCTATAGGCAGTGGGAGAATGAATTAAACTTCGATGACTGTAATAGTGACGATATGAAAATTAAAGATATAGAAAAATTTGAAAAATTGAACAACATTAAAATAGTTCTCCATGTTTGGGAAAAAGGATTGAAGGGTGTGCGCTACAACTCGCGTTCGAGTTGTTATGAACGTACAGTAAACCTGTTATTAGTAAAACAGGATGATAGTGAGGAATGGCACTACTGCGGTATTCCCAAAATCTCTCGCTTATACCACCACTTAGAAAACTCGAGTAGAGAGTTATATTACTGCGACAGATGTATTCGCCACTTTAGGAGGAAAACTAAATTTGAAACTCATTATGAGTGGTGTAAGCGAGGTAAACTGCAAATGGAACGCATGCCCAAAGATAAGGAGTTTTCATATAGAGAGAATGGTGATGAACTAAGTCCTCTTCGTGTCATCTATGCTGACATCGAATGCTATATCGATGATAACATCCATCGACCAGCAGCCATTTCCTGCTATGAAGTATGGCATGATCACTTTAGGAGTAGGCAAAATAAAATGCGCGTCTGGCAAGGTGAGGATTGTATTTACCAATTCCTACAATTCCTCGAACAGGCTGTAAAATTTCAACAAAAGTATGATGGTGAACTCTATCGCAGATCATTGCATATGACAGCAGATGATCAAGCAAAATTTGATAGTTGCAACGTTTGCCCCAAATGTAGGAAAACATTTGACGATGATAAGATTAAGAAAGTGCGCGACCATGATCACATCACTGGTAAATTTAGAAACGCACTCTGTTCAAAATGTAATTTTTCGCTGAGGATGAAGCGGCGTACATTACCCGTCATTTTCCATAATTTCAAGGGCTACGACAGCCATATGATAATAAAAGGAGGTTTAGGTCAAATGAAAGAGTGGAAGCTTGATGTAATAGCGCAAACGAGAGAGAAGTTTATGGCCATGACAGCAAAAGTGCCTGTCGATAAAACTAAAGAAAATAAGACGGTCTATTTTGATATAAAATTTTTAGATTCCTACCAATTTATGACTGCATCACTGGCCTCTCTCGTGCAAAATCTAAAGTCTCTTCCACTAACACAAAATCTTAAGAAACAATATCCAAATCTAACCGATGAAGTCATCACACGGAAAGGAGTCTTTCCATATGCATATTTTGATGCAATTAGTAAACTCGGCGAGACTTCTCTTCCGCCCATAGATAAATTTAAAAATGATTTGACCGGTGCAGAATGTAAGACCGAAGATTATGATCATGCACAAGATGCATGGATAAAATTTGACTGCCATACATTTGGTGAATATATGATTGCCTACCTTAAGTTAGATGTATTTTTGCTGGCTGATGTATTTCAGGAGTTTCGACGAGTGGCATTAGAAGAAGATAAGTTAGATCCCGTCCACTTTGTCAGTCTGCCAGCCATGTCATTTAAGTCTGCTTTTAAAATGACTGGTGAGACCATTCATCTCTTACAAGATCCAGAGATGTATAATTTATTTGAGCGAGGAATTCGCGGTGGTCTCACATTTGTAAATAAACATAGGTTAAAATCAAAAATAGTAGGCAATGACCAGACTCATCTGAAGTATTATGACCAAAATAATTTGTATGGTAGTTCATTATCCAAACCGCTACCTCACTCTGAGTTTAGCTGGTTAGATGATAGTGAAATTCAACATTTCTCCAACCCTTCCAACATACTAGCAATTCCAGATGAAGGTGATTGGGGATATTATTTTGAGATAGATCTAATCTATCCAAATAATATTAAACATAAAACCGTGGATTTTCCACTCGCACCCGAATCAGGTGAAGTGACCAAAGATATGTTTTCCGACTTTATGAAACAATTTCATAAAGATTTAGAATCATGCGGTCAACCCGACTATAAGCCTTGCCGCAAACTTTTACTCACCCAGTATGATAAAGAAAACTATCTAGTCCACTTTAGCATCTTAAAATTTTATTTAGAAATGGGTATGATTTTAAAAAGAGTTCACCGCATTATTAAATTTAGACAGAAAGCCTTCCTCAAACCATATATTGATAGCAACAGCCAGAAACGTGCACTAGCCCAAAATAATTTTGAAAAAGATTTTTATAAATATAAGAACAACAGTCTATTTGGTAAGACGATGGAGGATGTTAGAAAGCGCGTAAACTACAAACTAGTTAATGATGATCAAAAGTATCACAAATTGGTCTCATCACCTCTATTCATCGATAGAGACATTATCGATGAGGACCTTATAGGTGTTAAAATGATAAAATCTGAAGTTGAGTTGTGCAAACCCATCTATATTGGTCAAGCTGTACTAGATTACTCTAAGCTTGAAATGTACCAACTCTTTTATAAAATACTAAAACCATGTCCTCTCGTAAAAGAGGTTCGTTTGTTGGGTGGTGATACAGATAGTTTCTTCTTAGGTATTACCACTCAAAAAGATTTAAATTTCAATGAAGTAGGAAAATCTTTAGAAAGATATTTTGATACATCAAATTATCCTGCTGATCATCCACTCTACTCCATCAAAAATAAGGCAAAACTTGGCTGCTTTAAGGATGAGACAGCAGGGAAGGAGATAGCTGAAATGATTCTCCTCCGTCCAAAAATGTACAGTATGAAATTAAAGGATAGCGACGATAGCATTAAGCGCGCTAAAGGCATATCAAAATCCATTGTGCAAAATATGAAACATAAGAATTTCAGGAAAGCCTATAGAAATAAAAATATAACGTTTGTCAATATGACAATCTTAAAATCTAAGTCGCATGAGATCAAAACTCATACTTTTAGGAAACGGGCGCTTTCAGCATGGGAGGATAAAAGGTGCTGGCTAGAACACAACATATCTCTTCCACATGGACATCCTGACACAAACATACCACCACCCAAAAGAATTAAACTCACACTACCACATTCAGGAGACGTCTTAGCATAATCATCCTTAACTTAGTATTTTGATGTTGATTTCTGTAGATAAACATTGTTGTTTTATGTATCGCATGAGATTGTTTTTTCCTTGTGAATATGTGTCCACATCTGTACATTCCCCATGTGATGACTTTTCCACTGAAAGACATTTTTCCTATCCCTGTATATTTCCACCCTTCACGAAGTAAAAAGACTTTTTGTATATAACAATGTTTATTGAAGTGCGCTCATGTATATATTTTCAGTGGATGTTGTATAAAGTCTATTGCTTCACATTCATGTACATATTTCAATAAATGTTGTATAAAGACTTCACTTTGTTTTCCGAAACACTAACGTTATGAGGGATTTAGTATCTTTCACATGGATGCACTCTTGTAAACCATTGGTAATTTTGATAGCAATAGAGGGTATAGTTTGTTTGACGACGGGATGATAGAAAATAGATTCAAACATCTTCTCGACTATTCCATATGAAGCGTCTTTATCATGAATGAAATCACGTAAAATGTATTCTTTTTTCTCACCAACAGAAATAGGTAGAATCAAATCACTTTGAATGTAAAGGTGCTGTTCATGTTTATCAAGTGTCATTGGTGTTTCTATACCAATCGTATGCGCAGCAGCAAACACAGTTTGTAGCATTGAAAAACCAAAGAGTTTTTTCAAATTTTTACTCAATTGACATTGAATGTCATCACCCAGTTTCAGAACAACGCGTTGATTTTCAATTGAAAACGAAATGTGGTGTGTCTTTGCATCATATTTACTTTTCATCACATGCTTCAACTTCTGTTGTATATAAGGATTTACTACATGAATGAAGCTTTCAACTGTATGATATAGACGCGGCATTATATTGATAGCAACTTTAGATTCTTCATAAGACTGGTAAATTTTCTTGATGCGATCGCCATAGATGTCCACCCACCATTCATCATTAACTGAATCAGCTTTAGTGTGATATTCATGAGAACCATACACCACACCGCTTCCAATAATAGGCGTATAATGTCTTACAAAATGACGCAAGGTTGGAGAGAAATAAACTGTAAGTTTGTCATTATATTTCTGAATAACCAACTTATTTTTGTCCGCCATAATTTTCTCTCCATACTTCTTACCCACAGTCTCATTCCATCGTTTTACTAACTCAATAAGTGATAAAGGTTGAACACCGCGCTTTTTCAAAATGATGCGTTCTTCGCATTCTACAACATCTTCATCAAATATTTTAAATCTATAATGAAATTTGTTGATTCGAGTTGAATAAACTTTTTTAACATTTGCAGTAGCAATTGACGTTAGATGTAGTCCATGACCAAAACCAAGATGTGGATAGAATTCACTATCCAACCTCAGCGTAAGACCTTTAGTAAAAGAATGAAAGCGGAGGAACTGTCTCCCACTCCAATGATAGATAGTAAACTCATAAGCTTTCTGATTTTTATTCTTCATGATGGAAGTATTACCACTGTTGAATGCCTTAATAATTTTCTCATTCCCAAATGGCTCATAAGAATCTGATTTTATCTGAATCCATTCATAGTTCCACTTTCCATCTGATGTTAAATTGTATGGGAACTGAAATGCATTATTCATCGTTATTCCATCATGGGTGCGAGGAGTCAATATCATTTCTTCCAAATCATTCACATTCTGAATATTGCTATCATAGCAAATACTAGAAACGCCAACTTCCCATTCACCTTCTAAATGCAGTGGCCGATTTAATTCTACTCGATAGTCTGATGGTTTATTTTTGGGAAATTTATTCATAGAAGCATTACTGGGCAAGTAGATTAGAAACGAGTCCTTATTTTCACTTTCCATATTATTCACATTGGAAAAATATATTAGCATACTTTTGCATTAACTCTTCATTCGGAAATGGAGTGTAATACTTGTCACAGCATCTTTATGAAAAGGAATCAACGCACCAGCATCATCATAAATGGCAATATCAATTTGTGGGATGTAGTTTGATTTCAGCTTTGTATAATGCACTTTCTTGAAAGTATGCTCAGATAAAATACTGCAGCTTTTTGGCTGGTATGGTATCATTGCTAGCAATGGAGCTTCAACATCTCCCACACGTACATCTTCACCAATATTGGAATATATCTGAAAATAGTTAATACGACGCGATAGCGACATGTCTGCGCTAGCTTTGGTTACAGTACCACTTTTAAAGATATTTTGATCAAAACCCAAAATGTCCATTAGAGTTTTATCCATAATTAGTTCAATACCTTTTCCATTTATAGTGAGAGACAAAGTACCTTCTTTTTCAGAAAATGAAATATGTTGCTCATTAATCACTTCATTTAAATAATCTACAACCAATTTAACCGAAGTAATAATGCGAGGCATCAACACTCTTGTTTCATGTAAGAAACCACCAAAAGGCTCTACACACTTTCTGTATAAAGATACGGCCCATTCTGTATCAAATTGATTTGACCTTTCACATGGTAAATGTTGCATATCAGATTTTCCATGAACAGCTGAAGAACGATGTCGTAAGAACTGATGAAAATCTTTTGAACAAACTAATACTAGATCATCATCATTTAATTTGCTTATTGCAATATGATTAGATGATTTAATATAAGTCAATGTTGCCACTTGTTTGTCATCAACTCGAAGGAGATAATTAAATTTCTTCAATAATGTTTCAGGAGACATGTTTGTCTTTCTTGGCTTAATCACAATCTTCTTCACCAACGTCTTCTCATTTCTTGGAATAAGATCTACATAATAAGCTTCCTCTCGATATATTAACTGTTTATGACCACTTATGTGGTAATTAACGTTAAAATTATCATAGCTTGTTAAGGCGCTAGCGAGGTAGCCTAAATCATTTCTTAAACTTGGACTTAAACCAACAATCCAATCTTTCTCAACTACATGATGTACATAATTATAATCATCATTGTGCGGAGTAAATTGGACAATATGTTTACACGCTTTATTCAAGAAATCATATATAAACTTTTTACATGATAAGAGATCTTTCTTTGACCACTGTGGAATGTATACTCGGCACCCCTTTTCACATTGATAAGCAGCTGTACGCCTCATATTAATAGTCATCACCTCATGATCAAAAGTATAGACACAGTTGCTATAAACAAGTTGAGTGACACCCACTTCCCAATTCCCATTTAGCTGTTGTGCATGATCAATGGGAGTAGAAAAGAGTGCGGCTCGATTACTAGTAAATCTCTTTGTAGCCGCATTGCTAAGCAAAATATGATAAAACGACATTTTTATATTGCTAATCTGCAACTTTGCATAACATCATGAAGACTTGGATTTTGGACTCTCTACAATATATCAGAGTTGATCGTGATGGAAACGTACATTTCAAAAATTCTCATGGTCATACATCAAGAGGAATTACATTAACATGGCGACAATTTGTCAACCTCAATGATATCATGAGGGATTTGGAATATTTTGAAACATTAAGATTCATCTCCTTGGGTGATCAAGTTTGGCTTCAACATTACAGAAATGAAATTCAAATCTACCATTCTCATTCCGCAAACTGTTTCTCATTTCGCAAATACAATTGGGAGAAGTATAGAAGATACATACATCGCTCCATCATGACATTTATTCGTCGTGAGTTCATCGCCCTACTATGCAAATCTTAATCAGATATGATTACCACGCACCATGAGTTGGAAATTAGATTCCCTACAACGTATTGAAACGGATCATGATCGAAACGTCTATTTCAAAGATTCAACTGGAAATGTGAGAAGAGAGTTTGCTTTATCTTATCGTCATTTTCAATCTCTACATCATATCATGAAGGACTTGAAATACTTCTATATGAAAAGACATTCACGTATTGGAAATCGCATCTGGCTGCGCGTCAACAATCGGCGAATTCAACTCTATCATTCCCAACTTCATACTAACTTCACATTTCATCAAGGTAGTTGGGAAAAGTATAAAAGGAAGGTACATCGCTCAATTTACTCATTCTTTCATCATGAAGCGCCATCGCTACACCATCGTCAACATTCTCCGTCGCTTCAGACTCTACACCAAAATCGATCTCACAACATTACACCAACACCTTCCAAACAGCAAGTATTACCCGGGCCGTCCTCAAATGTTAGTGGTGAAGATGAACAATTCACGGAATCTTCAACTCTTCCCAAATGGGACTGTACAGATTCTCGGCGCCCTTTCTCATTCATCGGCGCAGTCAATGCGCTTAGAGCTACAAAGACTACTACGTCGGATATGGAAGAGGGAGAGGTGTGTGATGTCGAATCTGACTGTGGACAATATGGTGATCTCTACTCAATTGAGTGACAGTCTATCATTTTTGAAGATTCGTACCAGCAGTTACAGTTTGTGTTATGAACCCGAACTTTTTCCTGCAGCTCTCATTAGTTGTTGGTTGCCTGTGCATGTGGCAATCTTTCATAATAGTAAAGTGATCATTACTGGACTAAAATCTCATGAACAAGCAAATATGATCCTAGACTATCTCATTGAGTATGTACGTACCCAGCGGATTGTAAAATAAAAAACAATTTTTCCAACATGATGTTTTTATTTCAAATCATGATAGAACTTACAAATCATTTTTTCATTAGAGGATGGATTACATGAAAAGTTTTGAATAACAGATGCAAATCGAGATACATGTAAACGTTTTAAGATGAAGTACAGTACAAAAGCACCACACGTTGATGAAAGTGGATGTTGTAGTATGCGTTCATTTCGCTGATATTGACGCGTATGTTTTCTCAACCACTGCTGTGTTGGTATATTTGGAGGTTGAGCAAGAGAGTCAAATAGTTCACCACGTCGGTCTTCTCCAATAAAGATCGCTTTCCAATGCTCACCGCCTAAATTCTGTGAATGAGTGTTTAGCACAATAAAGATGGGATAGTGATTTACTGCAGGTGGTAAGGTATCGAGTGAATAGACATTATCGAAAGCTTTCAACGTCGCTTCGTCTGCATTACGCTGCACTTTAGTCTTAATATCGTCAGCAGTCAACCAACTCATTAACGATTATACTGAAGAATCACGTCACGATACTTTGTAATTTCAATATTTGAATCGAAGACTGCATAAATTAATACATTGATCGTCTCAGGTAGTGTTCTTTTGAACGTCAAATCCAAACGAATATTATGAGGCACGTTCGCTTGACGATAGGGTGCACTAATATCGCTGTCAGCAGTCAAATCAAATGCATAAATAGTATATCCACTCTTAAACTCTTTCATAGTCAGTCCGTTGGTATCATCCGTATTGTAAAAGCCAAAAACATCCATAAAATCAACATAACTGCGCATAAATTGATCCGAAGCAAAATCTGGTTTGTAGGGTGGACCAGGATGACTCACACCATTAACACGTAAAGCAATTTCACTTAACTGATTGTGTTTAAAATTGAAAGGATTCTTCTTTATATTACCATTAAATGCATCATTTTCAACCATTGCCACCATGAGGAGCTTCGGCGCTTCCGATGGAAAGAGGCCATCTTTCATGAAACTCTTTTGATCTTTCGGAATTGTAAAGGTGAGAAGCTTTGTATGCTGAACGGGGTAAATGGCATTTTGGCGGTTAAGACCTTCAGCATGCCCTCTAATGACACTTGGATTCGGTACTACTCGACGAATGTAAAGTGCAATATCTTCCACATGAATTCTAAAATTGTCAACTTTAGCAAATGCATTCAGCGCAAATTCAGGCTTATTCAATGTCAGCTTGAGTCGCATGCTGGTATTACACAGTAAAAACTTTGACTGTCTAAAGAAGTCTAAATTCAGCGGACCATATAGCTGACATACTCTACTATCTTTAATCATAGCAGATCGCTTTACAAAGCCACTGTTTGTTTCAACATCAAATTTTCCTGCTTCATCTCTGTACCATCCCATGGCTTCCATATGACTTTTTTGTGCTGCTGGATGAAACTGTGATACATGATTGAAATATGATTTATAGGGATAATCGCTTTGACCACCTTCCACCTGCTGCTCTCCAATCGTTAGAGAAACATCACGAAGTAATGTAGTCAATGGTAAATTGTTCAGTCCAACTTTATGTGCATCGTCAATAGCAGTTCCATCTGCTTGCTGAATTCTAAACCTCAAATCAAGCATCGCATAACTCAAATCTATGTAGTCATCACTACCACCAGGAATAACAAATTCAATGGGGCCAGCATTCTCAGCTGTTCGAGGATGATAATCTACAATACTTGAACTAAGAATATCTGTCTGTATGGCTTGTTGATCGAACAAACAAAAACCGGAAGTTTTACACTCCATGATTAGAAGTTATAGCAGCGTCGTCGTTTAGCGCCTGATGAATGATTAGAGCCTCTGCGACGTTTGCGTGAATGCCTTTTGACTGAAGATCGCACCTTACCAGCTCCGCGATGTTTCCTCCTTCCTTTATTCATTCGTTTAGGTGATTTCTTTCCTTGAGTAACACCAGCAATGGTCTGCTTCAATGTTTTTAAACCGCGTTCCTTCCCACGATTCAACAAACTGCTCTTAAAACTTCTACCTCTGGAAAGATCACTAGCAACATCACCAGCAAAGCCAACGGCATTACTTAAAACATTTCGTTTTAAAGATCTACCGACATTGGATATGAGAGGTGCTACAACAGATTTCAGTGCACCAAGTATGCTACCTCCACGTTGGCGGCGAGCACCGATGTAAATTTGTCCTCCGCCACTTACATAGGAGGGTCGTGAATAAAATGAGGCAGTTGGATTCATAGCTCAAACCCTAAACATTGTTAGTTACAACTTTGCATGAATCACTGTCGATCACTTAGATGAAAGATGTCGGCACGACGCATCCAAGAGTTCATACTTGAAGGATAACCAGTCCATTTAACAAGACACCATTCTTCACCTTGCCGTTTTTTACATCGAATGATTTTCTCTACCAAATATGTTTCACTTTCAGTGACTACCTCAATCTCATCGCGGTAAAAGCTACCCTCAATTTCTTCATTATCGTAATCTTTCAACTTGTAGGTGGTCGGAGAGTCTTTTTGATTAATCCTTGATACTGTAAATACCTCCTCTGTCCAATTCGGAAGGTACCCTTTAGCAAAAACACTTTTCACTTTTGAGATACGAACTTTATCGCCAATTTTCACATCACTTTTCACATGAGTGCGTTTACGTTGAAATGATTCGCGCACTTTATCTACATTGTCAGCATTTACATCTACTGGTCTGAGTCCAATAGAACGATGGATAGAGTGATTGTAGGCATGGAGTGTATCTTGTAGAACCTTTGTCCAATTTTGTGTCAAGTTGGCAGTAAAATGTCGCCACAAGCGATTTTTTAATGTGCGATTAAAACGTTCAACGAGTGCAGCTTTATAAGCGCTCTTTACACTAAACAACTCAATGTCATGCCTCTCAAATAATCTTGTCACATGCTGATTTTCAAACTCTTTTCCTTGATCACTCTGAATTCTTTTTGGAATGCGACCTTCTCGAAAAATTGTTTGGAATGCTTTTGCTACTCCTTTCCCTTCTTTAGTTTTTAAAGGTTGAGCCCACGCATAACGCGAGAAAATATCAATGACGGTTAAAATAAAATTATTGCCCGAGTTATGTTTTGAAATGGAGGCAACATCGCACAAATCTGCTTGCCACTGTTCATCGATGTCATGAACAATATAATGGCGGGTGCGGTACTTCTTTTTCGCTTGTTTGTGGAGTGTATAGGTAGCCTGACCCTTTAACCATCGTTTCACTTGTGATTGTGGAAGACCACTCGCTTTTGATAATTTCTTGATAGATGCAAATCCTGCCGGATGTTTTACATCATAATAGATTGACTTCAAACGTTCAGTCGATGACGGCTGACTCTTTTTCCTCCTTCTCATCTTTTTGTTTTCTTGCCTTTCTACATTTACAACAACTGCAGCATTTAGCTTTAGCGGTTTTGCGATCGTGTTCACATTGCTTAGGGGTTTCATTATGAGAGCTGGCGCAGCAAGTGCAAGTGACAACGACATTCACCTCTGGCGGCTCATTACATGGCAAGCAACACATCTGCTTCATATTAATAGTCTGAGAACATGTATTTCCTAGGAGGAGCTGTTTTACGTTTTCCTTTTACCAGTTTTAGTGATGATGTAGATCTACGTCGAGTTCTTCCTCTTGTTTGCTTAGTGAGTGTGGGAGGGGATGTAGCAGGTGACGTCTTAAACCAATTTGTTGGCATTTTCATCGCCTGAAGCATTGGAGTAGTAGCCACTGTTGAATCAAGTTCTTTCAATGTCTCATTATTTAAAGCAAATTTTGGCACATTATGCTTTTTCAATAGTTTAAGAAAGTATGACCAACCAGGTGGAACATAGCCCTGACGGCGCTTTCTACGTGTTGCATACTGAATCAAGTCTTCATAACGTGAAGCATCAATCACTTTATTTTCATCTGTAATGATTTCTCCTCTATCATTTACATTGAGATGGGGTTCAATACTGTTGAAAAGAGATATGGCATGTGCGCGAGATGCTAAAGGTGTAGCAGTCGATACAGAGTCACGCATCTTATTCTTCAAGTTTTTCAATTGCTCAACAGTTTCCGATTGTAATAATACAGCACGATGTGGATCTTTGATGTGAACATTTTGCTGATAATCTATTTCTTTCCTATACATTTGATTTGCAAGAGGTTGCTTTACTTGCTGCATGGCAGTCAATTGTACATATTCATCCTGAGGAATAACAATCATGCGAGAATAAGAACTCATAGTTTGTAGATAATCATGGGAGTTTTCAAAATATCACTTCGAAATCTAAATTCTTCCGGACACTCTTGCGTAAAGTCAATGAATAAGTAACCGTATGGTTTTTCAGTAGCTGCTTGAAAAATTTCAATTAAGGCTTTTGATCCTCTGGGTGCAACTTGTCGCGCTAAAATTTCAAATTGACTTTTATCTCGCGGATTCTTGAAAATAGCATAATAGTGTGTATTCAGGTTTCGTGTACGAGCTTCTTTTCCATCAGGAAACAAATTTTGTGTAATATAGATGATAAAACACCTTTTATGGTGTGCTGCGCGAGTGAACATATCTGTAACATCTTTTGAATTCTTACTTTCTTTTAATAAATCATCCAATACAACAACATCATTAGACTGAAGTTTATCCACTGGAATAATTCCTTCATGTCGAATAAAGTTGCGACTTTGCAATTCCTGAAACAGCGACGGTTGATAAATACCATAACACCAAATCACTCGATTGATAGGTTCCTTAAACAACTCCCTTCTTTTATCCAATAAATTCAGCGTGAAAACAGTTTTACCTGCATGAGATGGACCTGATACAGTCAGAACTTTATCACATTGAAGTCTGAAATCCATTTTATTACTTTGAGACTCAACATTTGCATAATTAACGCTTAGAGCCAAAGATATTTCCCAATAGGTTGCCCACGGCAGGAGCTATCATTGGAAGTATTGCTGAAAGGAAACCGCCCTTTTGTGTTAGAGTTTTCCTCTTTCTTTGAAGGGCGACTTTAGGATTGGAGATGAAACGCAATTTCGTAGCATATCGCTTAAGTAACTTTCGTTGTTTTGGTGCTAATTTCTTCGTCCTCAACTTCCTCACATGAGAAATAATTTCACAAATGAATTTATCGTTAGCATGTCGTATAGCATTGTATCGCTGATTTGCTTTCATTCGTCGGAGAGCTTGAATGGCTGAAGAAAACTTTTGACTTTTACGTTTCGTCATTTTACGTTTCGCCATTTTCCGTGTTAGTCTTTGCTAAAACCTATCTTTACCACATTTGCATAGGTACTAACTATTGCGACATAAGTGACACTCGAAATGAGCAATGTCACAGTGGTTACATTGGCAAAGTTGAATGCAATTACGTATGAAACAGCGTTGACAAAAAGCATGCTTACATCTCTTGAAGATGCGTTTTTCATTTCCATCCTTTCGCTTACATACATCGCAACACATAGTTTCACCGTTACTGATGTCTATAGCAAGTCTTTTTGAAGATATGAATTTGCTAGCCTTTTCTAAATAATAGACGCATGTACAGAAGGAATATACTTCGAGAGTGAGCAGACATAGCTCGAAAACAAGTTGTGCTACAATCAAGTACCACTGCATTTTCAATTTTTCTTTATGGAAAGTTGAATGTGAATATCTGAAATCGCTTCAATCACTAGACTGCTACCATGATGGTTAAATGCGTTAAGACGTTCAGCAATTTTTATCATATGTCTTTTAAAAAATTCTTCGGGGTGATCTACCACTTCCATTGAATAAGAAGCAAAATGGAAAGAGCGACTTTCCACCTCTTCCTTTCCAAAATGACTAAACTTAATTTTCGCAACTAATCGCGCCATGACAATGCTATCAGAGAATGTATTCATTAACTCTAGAAATAGAGTGCTAGCATCATCGACCACTGCTTCGATGTCGGTCTCATCTTTATGAAAATTTATCACATAATCTTGAACAGGCTCCTTTTAAACTTTGCCTATGAAAACGTAATGTTCCGCAGTCGTTTGAGAAAGACATGATCGCCCTTTATCTAACCCATCCATTGCTTGAAAACAACTACTCGTCTCATAGTAACATTTATTGAATTACGGTAACAAGCATGCATTATAAATCAATGGTTTGAAAGAGATATAATAGATACAG
>CAJQUW010004193.1:0-15928 GCA_907163375.1 Prostheceraeus crozeri | reverse complement strand
TAACAAGCGCTCATATCCGCAAGTATTTGCTCTATTCAAAATTGCTTAGTTTGGTATTGAAAAGAGAACCTGTTGCAAGATGAAAATTGAACAAAAATTGATGACAAATATTCTTTTTAGCAGGTCAATCTACATGAACTCACTTGGAAGCATACCAAATCCGGCCATCACTGTGAAGACGCATCAACCGATTTGGAATTGTAATGTGATGGAAATTGGCACGTTTTTCATTTCGGAAGAATACCGTCAGGAACCCAGAGACGATCCCACATGAAATCTGCAAGCTTGATCATTGACTTGTTTCCCGCGTCTGATGGATCAAATTGAAGACGGGGGTCGTACCATTGCTGGCGAAGGTAAATGTTAACGGAGTAATCCTGAAAATGAGAAATTATCGTCACAGAAATTCAACGTTTATAATATCAACGAGCTTATACGAGTAGAAACAATAGTTTCCTTGATTCCCTCTTGACCTCTTGAGGACGGGCGAAGCAATACTAATCATTGTCTCAAGCATAGAAATTCGACTTCGCTTTGTTTAAGCTAGTACTTCCATAGCTAGTACAAATATACTATCCACACACATTTTGGATTTCTTTCGATTATTTTAGTTCTATAAAATAGTGAAATATCACAAATTACAAGATTTACTCATGTAAACCAATAAATTACTGATTTTTTTATATCATATGACCAGATTTCTTAAGTGTACAGGTGCATTTTTTTATGTTTTGAATAATTTAATCGACAACCATTGTACATATAGTTGCACATGCACTAACGCTTTTTATTTTAGAAGCATAAATATTAAGGACCATATTAACGCATGCATATAGATGTGTTCTCAACGCAGTTCTCAAAGGTGACACAAACAGGACCGCTTTAACTTAAAGAATTCCTTTCAATAATAATGCCTCATAGCGTGTTTCTCACTTTATGCTGCAACATGCACAAACCGTGTCACTGAACATTTTCCGAAAATGCCCAAAACATTTAACAATCAATGAACATTTAAATCCTGATTGAGAGAACCCATGAATTGATGAGTGTGGTATAAAATTGCTGACTTGCGTCTTCATGTTTTGCTCTCAGCGATTACAGACAGCGATAAGTCAGCCGGATAATCTACTGATTATTCATGGCCTGCTAGAGGGGCGGATGTAAGGTTTAGAATGCTGCCAAAATTGAGAAGCTGTCAATGAATATAAGTAGCATAATGTAAGCATAGAACTTAGAAAACTTACGAACAACGCGCTATTGACCTAACAAGTTTTTGATTCCTCACATCAAAGCTGCTTTTGAGGTTGCGAACAACAGGTTTGGAACCGGTCGGGGATTTGGTGGCCAGGGCCTGGCTAGCGGCCAGTGTTTCTGCAACCTACTGGTTGAGACTGGCCGCAACGATCACATATCAATAACTGCTGCCTTCTCCTCATTGCTTTTAACAGACATTTCTCCTCGTTTTCTCAATAAAGGAATAGTTTCTCTATTGAAAATAGGATCTTCAATATATACACTTTTCTTCAAATTCGCATTTCGCATACCTCTAGTCTTTTGACATCATCAGCTTTTCTTATAGCCCACGTCTCCATGCAGTAGCACACTCTAAATTAATCTTGATTCGATTGTTGGTCTTGATAATCGGGTTTGCATGATATACCTAAAATCTAAAACCTACTTCTTCAACATTCTCTGTTGATACTGAGACATTATTTTTTGCAGAAATATCTCAGACTATTGAAACTTTTCAATTTACATGACTTCCAAAAAGCTTCCTCATTTTGACAGATATACTTATATTGAATTGATATCCTAAGCATTTAGGGTCAAGCTACTCTTGAGTTTGAAGAATATAGCTTACTTGTAAGTCAACTAGTTTTCATTATTAGTTTTTTACTGTATAATTTGAAGTGCATGACAGGATTATAAAATGACAAACTAATTCTCCCCGATGTCTGCACTGATTCATAAACCTCGAAGCACGCGTTTTTGTTATTACCAGTTGGATTTGATTAAGTTTCTAGAAGGCTGATCACGCAACTGAATTATCTTTCAACTGCCTACCTTTTATCAAATGTGAAGAACTCAGTTAATTGACTCACAGATAATAGACTAAATGTATACTTCAGCTGATACTTCCAGAGGGTAATTAATCCAACAAAATGGAAAAGAAAGGAATCGGCGTGCGCGCGCAAATTAATTGCGGAATATGTAGCGCAGTGCAGAAAGTGCGGAAATGAGATTAATGGGCGGAAATTGCGGAATCTTCAGTTTTGTAATAGAAGTATGACGACCTTTCATTGATTAACCTTTTATATTTTGATATTGCTTTGTTGTGTTGCTGATGTGACGTCATTAATCTACCTTTCATTGAAGATAAATAAAATCTCAAATCTGTTGTGATTTCAACAATCAATCTGACACTATGTCAGATTAGCACCTATCATGAATAGTCAATGGTAGCTGTTAAATTTCTAAGTCGATCTTTCTCCCAAACAAACTTCTATGTGTCCCCTCTCTCGCATAGCCATATGAAGATATCGATCATCTTCTTCCACAGGATCAATCTTTCAATGATTTTAAGCATTGTATAATTGCAAAATTTGCTGTCTTTCTGGCAGGAGTCCTAACTGCATGATGGAGCACGAAGATGACTTCGCCAAATGTGGACGCTGTGGACGTAGCGCATGTTTGTACAGAATTGTATGCATCGGATGTAGTCTAGCTGTTAGGAATTGGTGGGTGTGTTGGTGTGACTGAGAAAAAGTTGTAAAACAGGATGTATCTGAATGACCAAAGAAAACAAAGAGTCACAGACCGAAATCTGATGATTACAGCAAAGAAATATTGGCCTCAGAGAGAGAGAGAGAGAGAGAGAGAGAGAGAGAGAGAGAGAGAGAGAGAGAGAGAGAGAGAGAGAGAGAGAGAGAGAGAGAGAGAGAGAGAGAACTGTTTCGTGAATCAACTGAATAATCACCTAATCAAGTCGCAAGCGAGGGCCGGATCAGCTTCATATATATACATTTTACCAAACCCTCAAATCCTTTGTCATTACAGAATGACAACACCAAACCAATCCAGCTCACCATCTACGTTTGTGCAGGTAGACGAAGTAAAATGTGAGAAGTGTGGGGCTGACAATGAAGTTGAAGACGTAATGCTCTGCGATAAATGTGACAGAGCGTACCACATTACCTGTACAGAACTGCCGGTATACGAGTTAATCAAATACTCGCGAAAGTACCAATATAAAAGGAAATACACATGCGAAGCGTGTATGACTTATTCCTTCACAACCCTATCGGAGAAGATTGCGAGAAGATTAAAGATAAAGAAAACATCAAAAGAGACTGAACAAAACCTAAGGAAGAGGCTTCAGAAATATGAGGAGGAACTGACTGATCAAAGATTGAAGATCGAGGAATTGGAAAGTGAAATACAAAGAAGAAAGAAAGAACGCCAAGAGCTACTGATGTCACTTGCAACATATGAATCAGAAATGAAGAAGCAGGATGAGGAGATTAGTGAATTGAAGGCGGAAAGAAGGGAAAGAGATACACGGACGAACAATCGAAACAAACAATCGAGGGGACGAACAATCGAGACAAGCAACGGAGAAGGCGGAAACTAGCGAAGTGAAGAAGATGTTCGAAAATCTAGAGGCAAAAATGACCAACATGGAGAGACGACTGGACCTGTTCACTAATAGTCAACAATCGATGGAACCCGAAACTCAATTGATGCGGCGATCGACACAACAATAACATCGAGCGAGAATCCCAACATGTTACAACTGTAGGAGAAGGGGCCACATAGCGAGAAACTGCTGGAGACCAACGCACAACAGAAGATACCAAAACAACTACAACGCGTACTACCAACAACGTCCACAATACCGTTCAATACCAACAACAGCAGCAATATCGTAACTATTTTCAATCTCAACATCGACCGCAGCATCAACAGCAACAACAACAACAGCAATACCAACAACAGCAGAGAGATGAAGAACGATTCCGAGTGACACGAACTCCGAGTAGTGACAAGTTCCCGCGATACATTCCAACGCAGTCCCTATACGGTAACACAGATACTCATGTTACTAATTCAGTGTTCCCATCTTCTCATAGGATTGCTCCAACTCATTTTTTAAACTAAATACTGAAGGAGAGGAGGAGGAAAATGATGATGATGACGACAAGCGTTTCGAACAAGTAAAAATATTCTATGTCAATATCAATACTTTGAATGAATATAAAATAAAAAATTCAGACCTAGTTAATGATTTCAAGGACTATGACATTTTATGTTTCACGGAGACGCATCTCAAAGAAGAATGTCCACCGGTTGTCGATAATTATATTGGATATCATTCAATTGTAAAACGAAAAAATTATATTGGTCGAAATATCAAGGGAGTTTCAGTGTACATAAAAGAGACAAATAATTCCATGAAATGCGAAGAAATAAAGAACGAAAATGGAAATTTAATGATCTTAAAGATATCTAATACACAATGGAAAGAAATAAATAGTATTTATTTGATAGTTTGTTACAAAGAAAATAGAGAGTCACGCTATAAAGAAAATGATATTTTGAGAAAATAAAACAATAATGATAGAACTCAAAATACACAATATCATTATGATAGGCGATTTAAATGGAAGAATAGGTTTAATCTCTGATAATGAAGACTTAATATACCAAAACGAAAATCAGAGGGACCCTATTATAAACGAAATGTGAAAAGAAATAATTAATTTTTGTAATGATACATCACTGATTATAACAAATGGGAGGTTCGAAAGTGGAAGATGTACATATCATTGCTTGCAAGGCATGGAAATAAGGAAATCAGTAATAGATTATGAATCTCTTATAGATAATTTACAAAATATGATGATAGACGAACCTACCCTCTACACTGACCATTCCCCAGTGAAACTGAAATTATGCATACCTATAAAACCAAAACCAGCAATTAATACAAACGGTTATAAGAGTTTCAGACACAATAGTATAAAAGGTCCGAATAAATGGACAAAGGAATCAGAATCAAATTTTGATATAAATATTTTCGAAAATGAATGTAGAGAACTATTACAAAGCATAAAAGACAAAGAAGAGATCACTACGTCAGAAATTTATGAAACTCTAACAAAGAATATGGAAAAAGCCAGCCAAAAAAATAAAATAAACAAATCTATCATAAAATATTCAGATGAGACTAGAATGCATAGACGCGAGTATATAAGTTGCACGTAGATAAATGGAATCAAAATAAAACAAATGAAAACCTTTAATCCTTATTAATAAGTAAAAAGACCGCTCTTCACAACATTAAGAAAGAAAAAAGACAATTGAAAGCTAAGAGAATGAATGATCTTAAAATTGCTAAATTGGAAGGCGACACAAAAAGATACTGGAATCTAATGAATCACAACAAAAAGATAAGAAAAAAGAAATGCATTACTTCACTAAAAGCAAATGATTTCTTAGAACAAAATAATCAAGAAATACGGACTACACAATCCAAAGTGATAAATATATCAGACAGAATAAAATATATTAGATTAACAAAATTTAGAGACCATACTTTAGAAAGTGATATAACATACGAAGAGTTAGAGAAACAATAAGTAGTGCAAAGAATTCTAAAGTCAGTGGGCCTGATGGATTAGTGTATGAAATGTTCAAACAAAATTCAAATGATATAATAGAAATTCTTTATCATTTGTTCAACAGCATATACAATGAGGAAATAATACCATGGACTACAAGCTGGAATTTACCAACCCATAAGGAAGGTGACAAAAATTTGGTTTCATCCTATAGATGTATAAACTTATCATCATGTGTTGAGAAATTGTTAACTAAAATAATCAACACCAGACTTTGCAAATGGTTGGATAATAATAATATTATACATGCAGCACAAACAGGATTCCGTAAAGGAAATTCAGTGCTAGATAATATACTACTATTGCGAGAGATAATCCAAGTATATTCGAACAACCGTCGTCCACTATACCTTTGCTTTATTGATTTATCAAAGGCATTTGATACAATTCCTAAAGAAATACTAAAATCAAAAATTAAAGCCTACTTACCACACAGCAAAGTGACATCCTTGATAATTCGACTAATATATGAAAAAAAGGTTGAAATTTTATTCAATCAAGAAGTCACGGAACCATTTGATCTTGTAAATGGAATTCCTCAGGGAGATAGTCTTTCACCGACATTATTCTGTTTATATGTTAATGACCTGAATTGACGAAATTGATAAAGAAATAAAAAACATAAATCCTATATGTGTATCGGACTTGAACATCGCTATCATGACCTATGCCGATGACATACTATTAATGAGCGAAAGCCAAAAAGGTCTCATTAAACAAATAAAGATAGTACAAAAATACTGCTCAAATAATGGATTGAAAATAAATTTTGATAAAACAAAAATTATGGTTAAAGATAAAACACATATTAGTAAAGTAAAAATTCATTTCGACAATTCAACTTCAGACATAGAGGTAGTAAGAGATTACAAATACCTCGGTATGTGGTTCTCAAAAAATGATATGGTGCATATAAAGGAATTGGGCAATAGAGGTAAACGATCATCTTTCTCAACTGCACAAGTATTAAAGGAATTCGGTAAAGTAGAAGGTAATATAATTAAAGATACTTTTGAGACGCTTACTCTATCAAAAATGATGTATTGTGGTGAATTCATATTTTACAATAAATTAGACGAATTGAATAGAATTCAAAACCAATTCTATAAGTCATACTTTCACCTCAAATTATCCACACCGAATTATTGCCTTACTGGAGAATTCGGCTTTAAACCTATCGAATTCCATTTTTACAAATCAGCATTGCGATACTGGAATAAAATACAAAATATGAATAGAGAAAGCTATATCTACAAAATATTTAACGTCATAAATAGCAACCTAGAAGATAAAAGTTATAAGAAAACATGGTGTTGGAGGATAAAAGAACTATTGGTAAAACTTAAATTAATTTTAACAGACGGAAAATAGCTGCGCGTCTTGGTGGATTTGAACCACCGACCTCTGGCATTCTAGGTCAACGCTCTACCAACTGAGCTATCGACGCATTTGATTGAAGATAAGAATATGGAAAAGAAAACATTTAACAAGACAATTAAGATAAGATTAAATGAGTACTTCCGAGAGAAATGGATTGATTCAGCGAAATGCAGTCATAAGGGACTAAGATATTTAGAATTAACTGGATTTCAATGTGACATGAAGACTTATCTACAATATCATAGCCTAAAACTTGATATCAATCTAATACTAAAAATTCAGAACTGGAAACCATGATTTAGCAACTGAAATGGTAGATATAATAACCGAAGAGAGTATGAAGAGTGTGTTTGCAGCTACTGTGATGATAATTCTATTGAAGATATATATCATTTTATGGTGATGTGTCCCAAATATCATCTGATTAGAAAATCAAACATTCCATTCTTTCATAATATCAGCCGACAAGATTTCTATACCTTAACGGACATGCTCAAACCGAAACAATTACAAGCACTAACCAAGTACCTTGCAAACTGTATAGATATCAGAGGTTCTAAATGACGATGAATAAACAAATGTCTAAACTACCAATAGTCAATAATCGATGCCGATGTAGAACACGTTAAGACATACACTGTACATAGAATTATCTAAATAATCAAAAAGTATAAATAATGATTCAATGATATATTTGATGTCGTTAAGCTTGGAAACATTGATTACATGAAACATTGCTACATCGACGACGTAGAAACAATGGCAATCAGTTACTAAATAAATTGCAAATGGCATAGATATCATAATTATAAATGAGGAAAAGCTACAGAACGTATAGTCAGTTTTTATCAATAATAATGTAATATAATGTAGACATCTTAAGACAAAAGGCGAGGTACATAGAAATATCAAATATAACATTTCAATGATATCGATGAGATTCGGAACAGAATATTTCATTCCTATTGAATGTCTATCAACAGGACTAAAGCAGAACAATAAACAATGTAATTTCTAACCCTCGTATAACTTGTCAATGCAGACATGCATGAATATGAATAATGTTTAGCAGCAACAAAAGATCGGAACATGCCTGTACTAAGTCCAGTCCAAGCTTTGTTGAACGACTATACACACGTCGCGGAGATCGGTGGCCAACGAATACCTGCATTACTCATTTAATTGCTACCATCTATTTTACAGGTGAGATGTACATTCCCTAAAGTAACTTATTTATTTATGTAAAGATTAATGTAGAACTGAATAACTGTAGCAATTATATGTATCTGACTCAACCGGAGTTAATGTTTTGAAACTTATAAGGGCTGTTTGTGATTTCTAATATGTTTTGCAAAATATCGACCGATCTCCGCCTTAAAATAATAAATAAGTGTGATGGGTAGTGTTGTTGCTGAATCATGTGAAATAAATAAAATTGAAATGAAAAATAGTAATAATTAAATGCCAATAAATATAAAACATTGAAAATATTACATGCATTTGAATGACATGGATATATATATTTCAATTAATTTCATGGATGATGTCTCCTCTCCTTCAATATATGTTTATTATCAAATATTCACATCATCCTTTCATGTGAATCATGTGTTGACATTAACTGAACATTCCATTACTTTGACATTAACAACATTACGACATTGGTGATGGCCACCCCCGTATTTTCATATAAAAGATCAACCATTTGGATCTCATATGTATTTTATATATTTATAATTCTTCTTTGGGTATTTTTTCGACAGAAAAATAAAACCCTTGAATTTTGAATTTTGAATTTTGAGAGAGAGAGAGAGAGAACTATGAACTATGAACTATGAAAATTTATATTGAAAAACCAAATACAGGATTTTCATGCTTGTTACAAAGATATGTTTAAGTTATCGGAAGACACAAAACACGATTACAAAAGGATCTTTGAAATTTTATAGTATTTTTAATTGGTCTCGAAAATTTGTAGTTATGACGTGTTTGATACTTTTTTCTATTTTGGTCTAGGACAGCATGTAGAGGATGAATGGTATTCTTCATTAGGGATTTTCCAATTCTTGTATCTTCTCCTGCTAGAAGGTTTCTCGCAGAATACTGACAAGTTGTAAAATGGTGGCGGAAACAGCTGTCTAAAAATTTATCAACTCGAGTGATGGCTCCATCATCACTTCCATATACAGAAATTCCATATCAGATTCTGGACAGAATAATAGAATCAAACATCCGATTGATATGCTTTTGGGTCACGTTTTGTAAGCGGAGATCCTTCAAGACATACAGAGATGATTTTAAGCGTCCTATTAACTCATGCACATGATTAGTAAAATTGCAATTTGCTTGGAATTTTATCCCAAGAATATTCATGCTATTAGTATTAGCTAGAGACACATCATTGCATTGGCAGTCATTCAAATAATTCAATGAAAATCGCATTTGCTTGCTTTTTGCCATATTTATCTTGAAGAAGTTGATTTCTGACCAATTTAGTATGTTGTTGAATTCACTCTGTAGATGGCTTTGTTGTTGATTATCTGGATTTTTGTAGCATGGCACAATTATGGGTACTATCATCTGAATATTTTATGATTTTAGCAATATCATGCTTGGCACGAAGATCGTCTGTCATGATGGAGAATATGTTAGGCCCACCAACCGTTCCTTGAGAACAGCCTAAATTGATTGGCTGAAATGAATAGAACTTATTATTCCAATGCAAGCGCTGAAACCTGTTTGTGTTGAAGTCAAAAAGCCAATTTCGAATAGTTTCACTTTCGATGAAAGAAGGAAATTTATCGAATACCAGTTCCTGTCTTACCCTATCAAAAGCCTTTGAAAAATCGATTGTAATGACGTGAACACCACTTATGTCTGGTTTATCGAGATATTCCTAAAACATAATATTGAATAGCAAGAAGACAGTCGATTGTTGACAGCTTCGGCTTGTAAGCAAATTGTAGCGGGTCTCCAATTGCAGCAATGTTTGGCAAAATCAATTTGCGATGAACACATCTTTCGAATAGTCGGCTCGATACAGAAGTCACTGAAATTCCCCGAATATCTTCAACACACTTTGTATTAGGTACTTTTGGAATGGCGGTGATATTAGCGTACTTGTAGATTCGGGGGAATTTACCGGCTTTAAGCGAAAGGTTTCCAGGCATGAAGATACAGCGGTGATAAGATATCCCAATATTCCTTAAATACAAAGTATGGTATGTCTGATGGACCACTTGAAGTATTTTTGCAACGTTTCATAGTATTTATTACATCGTGTATATTGAGCAAATAACAGAGACGATTACTTGAGGCAGTATTGAGAAACGTCAATGAGGTAGCAGAGTCTGAAATATTGTCATTCTTCTTTGGTTCCTCAGTCGAATCTCTTGTGCAGCGCTTAGCTAGATCCATATTTAGAGTCTCACAATCGAACTTATCAATCATTATCTGATTTGATGAATATTTCCTATTTGTTGAGAAATCAACAGCTTTCCACCATTGTTTTGAATTGGAAGTCTCCAGATATTCTAATTTCTTCTGTAATATTTTGTCTGATATATTTTCCACTTGCTGAATGTCACCTCTGCGAGATGCCCACCGCTTCTTTTTTATAAGCCATTTTATGAAAGGTGTAAACCAGGGTGGGTCACGATTACTGACTGTCACTTGACGCAAAGGGAATGCGGCATGTGATAATCTCTGCAAGATTGATTCGAGCTCTTCTATCGAGTCATTGAGATCATCCATTTTAAAAATATGACTAAAATCAGTCTCAGAAATAAGGGCATTAAATGCGCGCTTTTGCTTGAAAGAAAAGTCTCTGAAGAATACTTTCCGTCTAGTGGCGGGCATTTTGGCTTTCGGTTTCATCAGTATTGCCATATGGTCCGACTGAATTGAGGGAGTGAAACAGCTGGTGGAAAGGACCAAATCCGGGCGAGTAGTCATGACCAAATCAAGCACAGCGTTCATGCGAGTGGGCGGAGTTTTCAAGGTTGTCAGACCAAACATATGTAATTCTGAGAGATCCAAATGATTGAAGTCCCCACCAATTATGATCGTTGCATGAGGCTCTTGTTCTTGTATTTTTTCCATTACTGAGATGAAATATTGCTTCAAATGATTACCATTACTGTTCGGAGGATGATATCCGGCACTTATGTACACATTACTGTTGACATTTTGGAATTTTATCCATAAGGCTTCGGCATTGTCACTGATACTCACTACTTCACAGTTGAGGGACTGGCGTGTATAGATTAGCACACCACCCCCTTTATGAGATTTATTGCAGTCAGGACGTTTACATTGACAAATAATCCGATCTCGGCGGAAAATAGAGAAGTCTTTGATGGCAATATAGGAGTCCGGAATATTTTTCCTGAGATACGTTTCAGTTATTATGAAGATATCAATGTTTAGTTTCTGAATATCCTCTGCCAAGAGAGCACTTGCTTTTTTATTTGTACTTTTCAGCTTTTTTAGAGAAAAAACATTCAAGACACTTATTGTTGGTAGCAAATCTATAGGCACTGTCGGTGTTGGTGAAAAATCAACGGATAAATGAGACCCTTGATCTATGTCAGAATGAATTGAATCGGAAACCTTTCTTGCACTGTGATGCGATGGTAGTCATATTTCCGGTGGTAGATCATTTCCCCAATTAGTGATCTTGATTAAGCGTTTTAATTGTGATCGGTATACTGGACATGTTCGGTCATTTGCTCTGTGGTTGCTGCTTAATCCTTTGATTGACTGACACTGGCTACATTTAAACATCATTTGAGATTCTTTGTGTGGACATGACCAAGCTGCATGTGATTCTGAGCAAAAGCTACATATGGATGCATCAGATTTGCAATATTTTGCGGAATGGCCATATTTTGAGCAATTTGAACATTGCAGAACATGAAGACGGTCTTTGACTGGACAAGCTTTTGCTCCGATACGAATAGAGCCTTTGTGTTCTAAAATGGTCGTTCGAGTTGATGGACTAACTTTGCATACTGCACTGTTATAGTCTTTGTTGGTATACATAAAAAGCACGTCTATGCCATCATCATTTGCATTGCAAAGCCAAGGATTTGAGGACCAGATTTCTTTAGTAGCTCGGAACGTTCGATGTGCTTCGGTATGTGCGAAATTGTCATTTTTGGATGCAACAATGGTCTGCTACGTGTTTCGTAGCCCAAGGTTTCATGTACTGTATTTGCTATTTCTTGCACATTATCACTTGCATGAAATTTGGCTTCTACTTTACCATCTGCAGTTTTGAAGCATCGCAGTAATGTTGCATTGATTTCCTTTTCATGCAGAGCTTTGCTAATATCGTTTTCTATGGCGGCTCTAGTCTTAGCCTGTTCAACATTACTTAGAACAATAGAGGTAGATTGTGGTTTTCTACTGGCGACTTGAGCAAATGTCAATTCCTTTTGCACTTTGTTGGGCAATAGAGATTGCTGAGGCAAGTCGAATGTGCTGTTCATGGGGTTTACACATGGTGCTCTGACAGACAGTTTTTGGTGAGTTGATTGTACTACTGGCAACAACAAATTGATTATAGCATTCTTGACTTGATTAACGTGAGTCTGAATCTCTTGGAATTGAGCACTAGATGTTTGCCTTTTCCTTGAGAAAATCGCATGTGTGATACTTATGATAGAGTCCAGTGACTTCGTGATTTCGGTCATACAGACAGAAGATGCACTTGTAAATTCTTCTTTATTGCTACCTCCATCTGACATCGATGTCATAGCTGCTCCATGATCGTGGTCTAGATATCTATCCGGGCTAACAACTGGATTGGTCTCATGATCGTCCATCTCTATGGTCATCAGATGTCAATGGTATCGATGTATATCACAATGTTGGTTTCCGGCGTATATGCTTCGAGGAAAGCCTTGATAGTTTGAAAAAATGCAAATTATGAAGATATCCCAGAAAACACTCTAAACTTGGTCAAAAAATGACAAGAATGATAAAGCAATAGAAATCCAATAAGACCGCAATGATAAAACGAATGTAGATAGAAAACGATCCGAAACACGAGAACGAGGACAATTCAGGAACGATCACCTTCAAAATCAAATTGGCAGTCTTCCAAAACACAAACTATCACTTTAAACGAAGAAAAACCGTCAATCAGAAGCAATATAACACCAAAAAGTTTCTCTAAGTAGATATCCAACACGGAGCACCAGTTAAAATCCGACCGCTTCGTCTGACGAAAAGAGAGAGAGAGAGAGAGAGAGAGAGAGAGAGAGAGAGAGAGAGAGAGAGAGAGAGAGAGAGATAGAGAGAGAGAGAGAGAGAGAGAGAGAGAGAGAGAGAGAGAGAGAGAGAGAGAGTAACAAAAGAGTGGAAATCTGGTGCTGGTATCAACTGTAGCGTTCAATTGCATATCGACGAACTGAATTTGACAGAAGCAGGATTTAAGTCACAGACATGCTGTACGCATGCCTCTCAATAGCCTTTGAATTTTAGTGAATTTATGGGACCGCTTTCTTGCATGAATGAGCATGTTACAAGTCTCGAGGACAAGTGAAAAATATTAGAATAGTGCGAGTGACATTCTACAAGGAGCGCTGATGAGTGGCATCGCGTGATGCCAATCACGATTTACTCTCGATTTCCATGACTGAAGAGTTTGTACTCACAGACTGTCTCGTGAGAGATATGCAGTGTGCTGCGCTTCAGAACATAGTCGATTAATTGGTGGTAACGTCATGATTTCGGCTAGTGTTGGCACCGGTGGACGAGTCAAGAATGCTATTGTCATCACGGCACCTTGGATGGCTAATATCATCTTTCGGAGATTGTGAATCTTGCTATTCCAACAGCATAGGGGCACCATCTCATCATTCAAGATGACAATGTGCAGCTGCGAAGAGCAGACCAGCCAAGTGATAACAGCTCAGCAATTGAGTAACTCTCATGCCCTTATCACGCTCTCCTGATTTTTCACCGATCGAGCTTGCGTGGGACGAGCTTGGTAAAAGGGAGAAAAACTCGTATCCACATTCTCCTGCCAATATCAGAACACTTTCTAAAAGATTGGTTGAACAGCAATAAGAGCGCATTGAGCAAGAGAGATCGGATGAACTCTATGAACAATAGAATTTGAGTTTGCATTATTGCTAGCATTATTGCATATTGCTAGCGGACTATGCAGGTTGCTTATTATGTGTGAAATAAATTTTTATCATTTTAAGTTACAGTTTTGATGCTACTTCATTAATGAAAATAATCGTCCCTATAAATCTAAGTGTTACGATATTTTTGTCGCGCAGTATATATTCTAGCTATTGATGTAAAGAAAATGGCCTAACGTTTTGAGTTCGCGAATGTTTAGGCAAATGTACGTTAACACATACAGTCCGTTTCCTAAATCGTTGCACAGCACTAAAAATTCGTATACTTTTCGTATATTATCATCAAATTTAATCGCATGCTGATAATCGATCAATAAACTTATTTACTTGGTCACCTGAGGCACTTTGTTCAGGAAACATTATAGCTTGGCTTGCTTAATTAAATGAAGTAATTAGTGATTGTCTGCGTTGTTACTTTCACGATGCTATTTCAGATATCAATATCATGTTGACCCATGTGTCACTCATTCTCCTTTTCATCATTGATGAGCTCCATTTATCGGTCGCACCGCAAGCGTCAGCATTCCTTCGGCGTGAAGGGAATGCCATTGTTTGCTGTGAACAGGTGCACAGACGGGACAAGCCCTTGTCTGATCCCAGACTCGTTGATAAAGGGTCGGGACCCGAAACGTCCGAGTAGAAAACACACGTTGTTTTTATTCAATTTATTCAATTTTACTTATCGGCAAAAGCTAAAGGGAGTGATAACCGGATTTTATTGTACATAAATCTGATCTCAGATTCGAATTTCTTCTGACCTCAAGTGAGCGAAGTGATGACTCACGCAATGGCTGACTATAGGAATAATACAAATTTGAAGTTTGTCAGTGAACGGATCGGCCGATTTTGATAAAACTTACATATTTCTTGAGCTTATAACACCAGCATTATTTTAAACCCAAACTCGAAAGCACCAGAGTTAATACAACAGAAGTTGTTAAGTTGTGTGCAGTTGACCGTTGTTGAACATTGTTATGTTAACGCGAAAGTGGCGTAAAATTAGGTAAAAGTGTAAATTGAATGATACTGGCACAAATTATGACAGGAATTCGAAAACAATTATCAACGAAAAGCTTAACACGATCCTGATCAATGGGTTGGACAATGCTTGATTTTCTGTATTTCGCAGTTTCGCCTGTTAGGTGTTGGTGAACGAACTTGACCAAACATTCATACATTAAAGTCTGCTGACCACAGCTGACCAGACATAACCTAAACGCTTTGCCAAATAAAGTGCTTGACACAACCTTTCACATGGTATAAAGGTTATAGAAATTGATCAAATTCGATCAATGAGAAAATCTGTGAGAATTTTTTAGCAATAATTTTCGTTAAACTATTAGGATTGTATCTGTTTTGGACATACCGCGCAATCCTAAAAACCTGTATCATGATGAAGCTGACTGATAATTCGCATGGCTGTCTGCCAACATTCATAAAAAAATACTGTTCTTCTTCATGTGAAATTCTCATAAAAAAAACGCTCAATTTTTTACATAAGGCCTACTGCCCACAGCTGACCGACACCAGAAAACGAAATATATGCCAAAATTATCTATGGAAGACAAGGTAGATGGTGGTTTCATTTATTAAAAATTGATCTCAGGGACTCAACACGAAAATTTCTTTAAGAAAATGGCTATCTTTTTTTTGTGCAATTGCTTTTGCAACGGTCCCAGAATATAGACTCACGAAATTGGAAATAGTACG
>CAJQUW010004192.1:0-85787 GCA_907163375.1 Prostheceraeus crozeri | reverse complement strand
AGAAGGACTTGACACAAATGATGACGGAAGGATAGTTTATGGAATCATTTAATTCAAAAAAATTTGTGTTGGAGGGTAGAATAGGGAGCGCAACCGAAATTTACATGACTGATTTGAGCATTACTCTAAAAATGATAAGGAACAGCCAAGCAACGGGGGTTTATGGTTATGAACTATTCGCTTACAGGGTTAGTGGAAGTGGATGCGGATGGGTTAGTGTTAAAACAAGGACTTTGGGTACGTTCGGTTAGAATTCAAAACAACTACCTGGCAGGGTATGCTTACAAAATCAAGCACGGTGGATCCTAGAATAATTACGGCATTGTTTGAATGTATAAAATGCTTTCAATGCTTAAGAGTATAATATCATTGGGAGCTACTATGCTTGGACTGTTGCCTCTACATTGATGACCGTTAAATGGTGTACCTGGCTTATGCGAGTTATGTGGGGAGCTACCGTGGAGATTTCTCACGGCAACTCCTTCTCTAGTATACATAATCTAGGAACGAAGTACCGCGCATTAGCAATTATCTTTACCGATGAAGGAGTGAATGTAAAAAATTGTTTTTACTTATCAAGCAAATTTCAATGAGAAATCACATTGCAAAAATCGCACGATTCCTGGTCATTCAAGAACCACGCGATTGATTCCGTCATCCGATTATCGTGCGAGAATCGTTTACCTGCTCCGCCACTGAATTAAGTGATACCATGGGTTCACTGAATTTAATCAAGATAATCAAACCAAAATATCGTTTGACAGCTACAGTATACAATACTATGATAATAAAATGAATTTTAAAGAGAAAATGATTATATTTTTAATATTATTAACAGTCAATTATGACAGCTAAGTTCTATATTGTGAATAGAAGATACTGTTTACTCTAAGTAGATCAACAGGTATTAAAACGCGGAATTGTAGCCATTTTTGTCGACTTCAAGATTATTGACGCACAAGAAGCAAATAATCGCATCAAGTTGAAACTTTACTGAGAATCTTTCATTGCGTGTGGTTCAAAATGAGCGCAGCCTTTATCATGTTTTTCATCAGATAAATGTGGACCAACTTAATGGTCAAAACGTGAAAGATAGCTGTGCTGTTTGTTTCCTCAGATTATAAGTATAAATTTTCATGTTATGGAAAACATTCCCATACTTGACTCCTTTTTAACTTTGGCTTACGAATTTTTTTACAACTCATCTTCAATTCCCACAGCGTTCTTAGCTTATTTTCAAAAAATTGTGACTCAGAAGTATGCTGAGAAAACCGCCTAGTTTTCCGTCTTTCTACATATTAAACAAACCTCACCGATCTTAGCTTTTGAATTAAAGAATGATTTTTTGGGATTGGCTGTACTACTGGGTTTTATAGAAATGTGGGCAGGGAATTACTTAACTGTCAATAAGTCGAAAGCACAATGTCAAATTCCACATTCAATCATAAAACTCATTTTATCCCTTCGATAGAATTTCACATCGAAGTCGTTGCTCACATGGCCTTTAAGTAGATCGATAAGGCTTCAAGTTAAAAATTTGATTGAGTAAGAGTAAGAAACAGAACTATTAAGACTTACCTTAAGATAAACATTTAACACAGTTGTGTTAAGAGGTTTCGAAAAGTCATCAACTGTTTTTAGTGTTCCATTGAAAAGCTTTAAATTCTTGAATACTCGTTTAGGAACTGGCACTTTTTGTTGTATTCTGATGGATCTTTGCCAAGACAAATCGACGGAAACTCCACAACGTATTTCCTGCCTTCGGATTCTTTATGCAATTGTAATGTGTTCGTAACGCAAAGAGCGAGCAACCACCGTATCGGCTTCATCTTTCTTTTTGTTACCAGCTCTCTAGGCCAATTTATCATAAAATATAAGAAACAGCACGCTGACGAATGCGCATCTCTCGGGATTTAAAAACATTGTGGTAATTGGGCTCTTATTTTATCAAATAATGCATGAAGTTTGCGAGTGCTTTCATATTTTTTCAATCTTTTCGCCCTTCCGTCTCGACGAAGCATTTACATCACGTATTTGAAATTTCTTGAACATTTTCGACCAACATGGCCAACCACTGGGATAACTTTAGGGATCATGTGTATCTCTTTCCATCTCGTACAGGGAGGGCCTTTGGGGAATTGTAGATTCTATGGAGCAGTAGAGTATGATATCTCAGGGACGAACGCGCTTTTCGCATCCAATCTTCGGATGACTTCTCTACCCGAAATAGATCCTGGAGGTTCTATTCTGAAATTCGCAATCTTGTTGTTTATGGCCGTCATTCGTACAAATCCATATTCTGCTTGAATCGCCCGCTTTAGTTTCATTTAATCTTCGGTTTGTCTTCTTTCGTCATATTCTTCCGCTCTCAGATGGCTTTTGAGCAATTCAAATATTGTCCTTGAATTACACTTGTCAACTTTTGTAATGAGTGTTCTTTCATTATCGTCATCACAGAGTGCCAATCTTGGAAAAAATCTTATTAAAACATTTTCATAGTATAATCATTGATCTCACATCTTCGCATAAAAAAAGCACTTCCTCAGCATCTTTGACTCAGGTTGTATGTGTTCGCCGTCATATTAGAATTTCACATTTTTCGGGCAAGTTAATAAGGCGCCGCAAATACAGGACCTTTATGCTAAGGAATTTCCACCGAGTACCATCGGTAGGTTTTTCTTCTTCCCACATTCGCAAAACCTCCTCCTCTTTTTCTTCCTTTTTCTTTGGTGCCTCTCCATTCGACGTTGTATTTTTATGTCTGCCTTCTTTGTTTCATTTTTTTCCCTTGGGTTCTTTCTTAACATCTTTCGTTCCTTTTCACATGATTAGCGTTTTAGGACGTTTTTTCCTTTTTCCTTCTTCATAGAGGCTCGGAGGAGTCATCATTCTGATTGACTATATTTTCTTTTCTTTTCTTTGTGTTCTTTTCTCATCATGGAACGTCATCGTCTTCAGAATCCATAGGTTCGTCTTTGCACATGCTCGCTGCTGTCAGAGTCATTCTCCGTCTTGATCTCCCTTTAGAACACCATTCGACATCGGGGAATTCATAATTAAATATTATTGATGAAAGACCTGAAAAGAGAAGTAAATTATTATCAAAAACGTGTAAGGTAGTAACATAGAGAACATAGATTTTGGATATCGATTACGAACGGCAGTTGATAAATAATCACAAAACGAAGCTAGAAGAGAGATTAATTTCAAAAACTCGCTTCTTTGGAGCTTTGAAGTTAGTAAAGTATTCTCTGCCAGACTGAATATGTTAATTATGTGATATTTTCCACTATCGATAGTTTTCGAGACATTTTGTAAACTCAAATTTTCAGGGTTTCCATGTGTCATGCGACATATCCTCATTCCCCCTTAATATAATTCATTCCTGTCAGTGTGAAGCAGAGGCAGGCGGAAAATGTCGCCGTTGGAATAAAGAGCACATCAAGAAAAAGCGGTTTTCCTTTTTCATTTTCATCAGCTAATATGAATTCAAGCAGATTTTCCATAGAGTAAATTTCAGCAAAACAGTAATGAAATGTATTCATACATTTCGATATGTTTTATGAAACTAATTAACTCGCTGGAGAGCATATTAGAAGATCCAGTATGCGTGCCTCAGAAACATCAAGCTAATCGCTAGCGAAAAACGAAGGCCATGACGAACGAAATATATGAGGCCATCTTGAGTTGAACGAATTTGAGGAAATGGCGGAGTAGGATGTATGTATTGCCTCTCCTCCTAAGATTCGGATCTCCAATCAAGGAAATATGAAGGACTTGGAAAAAAAAATATACATTTAGGAGAAAAAAAGAGCCGACAATTTTGATGGTTGTTTTTTGTTTGCTCCATCACCCGCCCATTGAAGTTATCTGCAGACCTGATGTTCAAAATCATGTCACTGACATTATCCTAAATATCTCAGATCCCATCATTCCATTGCATTTGCTCAGAATGAGCTTCACTTTATTTCCACTTCTGTGTGCTGTCTGCTCCATGCCCGTTTGTCCTTAAACCACTGTTTTTGTAATTGGTTTTCTTTTTTTTCATCAATAATTTTCCCTTGAATTCAATTAAGTTCGATAGTCTTAGTTCATCTACATGATTTATATTGATTGGAAAATGCAGTAAATCAACTTTTGTCACATTTCTCTTTTATGCCCCTCTCTCTTTCTTCCATTGATCTACTTGACTTTCCGACCCCCATATGTCCAGTTTACATTTCGCTACATTCAAAATTTTATAAAAAACACTCCAAGATTGCCTTAACGGCTAAGGCACCTTCTTCATTATCTCTTGCCTTCAAAGTTCGAAATACGTTTTATACGCCTGTTGCTAGGTTGAATTTCGTGAAAATGCACTTGATTGATTCGTTATAACTTTGGCACTATGGCCAAAAGCAATCAGGTTCTGACCTTGTCTTGTGCTTCTTTTTTCTGGGTGTGTGTACATTAATGGGTGAAAATTCTATTCGCTCAGCTTCTGGGAAATCACTTGGAGCAATAATAAAAATTTTCCTTGGACGCAATAAAGGAGGCGATATGGAACAGACATCATAGAAGTGGAAATAAAGTGAAGTTCAGTCTGAGTAATGCGTGGAATGATGTGATCTGAGGTATCTTAGATAAGCCAGTGACATAGCATTGAACATTAGGTCTGCAGACAAATTTGTAAATTAAACCTTTCCCTTTTTTGTATCCGTGATTGTGCTGGCCGTTCGCCAGCGAAATATAGTCGAAGCTCGTTAATTCGGACACTGATAATTAAGATTTCGGTTTAATATTATGGCAGGTGAAGACAATTTTGCTTCTCTGATTGGTTCGCGCAGCACACACACATGCACGGAGCATAACCTAGATTGCACTGACTTGTCGAAAAGAACATTGCTAAATTGCCTAGTAATTCATTGCAGTCGGTTCGAAGGGTAAACAACGTGAAGGGTGAAACTAGGCAAAGCTGAACATAGCCATTTTGATTAAAAAGATGGTTCTCAGCTCTCTAGTAATCGCTGCATTTCACGAATTTGTGATTCCCAGTTCAACATCGATTCCAAAAAAAATAAAAATTATAAGGGGAAAGTAGAAAGACATAGCAAACAACGAATCTCTCTCACCAAGGAAGACGTGGAATATGTGGCCCTCATCGCCGGACCTTTTGCTCAGGATGATCGAGTGCGTTGACCCGCTGTTTACGGGCACAACCGCTTTCTACATAGAAACAGCCTCACATTGGGGTGAGGCAAGAAAGAAAAGAAGTGGACACTATGGCATCTGTCAGTACTGTAAGCGTCATGATCTTACTGCTACTTCATGATCTGGTGGATACACATCTGCTGAACAGTTTGGATAAAAGTGGGGAAAGCTCAGGTGAGAGATGCTTAGAAGACGGGAAACCAGGGATACCATCTGGGCCACTAGACTGTAGAGCTATCGAGACCTGCGTCTCACTGAGAATAACTGTCTCAATCAGTTCGCGTGGGAATTGAAGGTGGAATTCTACCTATATCGTCCAATGTTGAATTCTTCGCGAGCTCTTTTGCAAACAAGCTCGGCTTTTTGGGTCTGCTGAGATTGTCGCCATCTAAAGAAGTACTGACTTCGGTCATGACTAAGTGCGGGGAAGGAGGATTTGTTCCTATTGCTGACACTGTTGTAAATCCTCCAGAAGTCCTTAGAGCCAAACTTTTGGGTAGCAATGGATTTCCGTCCTAAACATACAAAGCGTAGAGGCTTTCTGGCCTGATGTATGGTTTCCTTGCAATCTTCTTTCCGTTGCGGTTTTGTACAATTCAAGATAGCCACGCGGTTCTGTACCACGTAAACCCTATGCTTATGGAAAAAGTGGGTTTCACGCTGGCAGGTTTGGCAGCTGCAACCATTCTGGTGGTAAAGAACCTAGTGTTGGGAGTGGAAGCAGCATTCGGAAAGTAAGGTGAGGAATGTAGGCCAACATCCCTATCTGAAGCCAATTCCTGTCAGTTCTAGTGCCGACTTGTGGACGTTCTCGCTCAGAATCAAAATCTCTGTCTGAACTTGACTAAGAAAAGTACGTGAAGCCACAACAGTCTGCTTTGGAGAAATTGATAAACAGTTCTATGGAAGGGCGTAGACGGTGTGGAGCAAAGGTTTGTTTGCCACTGAAACTGTGATAACATAGTGATCAGACGTGCCGAGGGGAAAAAAGTAATCTTGTGTGAAAAAACAAGTTGGATTTGATGTGAAAAACAGGTCAAGGAGGATATCCAGTATCCCTAATTCGGATCAGGCACTCTGGAAGGACAGGTGACAATTTGACTAAGGCTGTGAGACAGCAAAAATCCTCGACTGCATGATCGGAGAGATCAGTGGTGCTAGAGTGCACAAGCCAGTCAACATTGTGCACGTTGAAGTCACCAAAAAACGGCAACCTCAGCGCTGGATACTCTTGAAGAACAGAATCGATCCATATTACAAAGGAACATCGGAAAGAAAATGTCCGCATTGTGTTGATGGGAGAGCGGTATAGGAAAAATAAAAGAAGGAGTGAAGGAGAAAACGGCGCCGCCTAATGAGGGCAAGATGTTCATGCCTTGCATCCTCTGAGCTACGGAGCCTTCTCTTAGGGAAGGCTGATCTTGGCATTGGAAACTCCAAGACCATCACAAGGTGCTTTATCCATCCGCTAAGTCAATGTTATCCATCAGGAGTAACGTCGAGCTTGATGACACACTGTAGACCCAACCTGGGCTTCCGACTAGGGTCGGCAAAACTCCCGAAGTTTATTTTTTTGCTTCTGGAGGGAAATGAAAAAATCAAATACTTCGCACAGTTTATCGAAGCTTATTATCTTTGGATGAATACCGAAATTATTCCCCCAGAAGTTATCTCAGGAACTGTTTCGAAGTTTATGTCGCCAGATTATTGCTAGATGACAACAAGTAACCTAGAAACATTTTAATTATTGGCAGCCCTGCTCCTCCTCCTCCCCTTCCTCCTCCTACCTCCTCCTGTGCTAGGCCTCATCTTCTATTAGGCTCCGCCTCCGCCCTCCCTCCCTACCCACTCCTTCCTTTCATAACCCCCCCCTAATTCCTTCACTCGAATATACAGTTAGCTGTAAAACACATACGTGATAGTCACTATTTTCTACACATTCTTTTCCTTTCTTGAATATTAGATCACACTTCATGTTCGGGAGTACAGTTCACGAAAATTCTTGACTGCCTTTGGGCTAATGGCCCTGAAGCTATGTTGAATTCAGGCTTCAACTTCTAACAAAAAAAAACTGTGTTCTTCGGGCGAAATTGGTGGCGTCCAAATCTAGTGAAAAACAGTATACATTGTTTTTTTACGGGCATGCCGTCGCCCAAAAACAGTTTTTTGTTTACACTAAAAATTACTTATTTATCTATGTGAAGAAAGGAAAAATTTCCAGGCTTCGTCATGGCTGTAACATGTAAGAAGTCTCATTCTTGGTATATATAACGTGCGTCGCTAGGTTCAATAAAGTGGCCCGACCTCACGCATTTATAATTTTTATTAGAAGATCTACCCTCTCTCAGTTGTCAATGTTCTTTCTTTTACAGCTAAAAGCTCGTTTAATAAATGACAGAATTATCCGCAAATACGCGTTTCATTTTGGCCGATCAATTTTCAAATTTCAAAATTCGATAACTTTCAATCTTTAATTTTTCTAATTTCTTGCTTTTCTAACCTCATTCACAAAGTTTCTTATTTCAATTCATCACTAGCCAAGGCAGTTAACAAGATCCCTAATGAGCCGCTGTTGTATTCTTATCACCGCGCTGCTATTGACCTCGACCTATTCATAGACGTGCGGTCGGACCATGACTGACTGCATGGAGTCAGCTGAGCCATTGTTTCAAATGAAGCAACAATATACCCCAAAAAAAACAAACAAAGCACTAAAATGAATAAAAAAAGAACATAAACAAACATCATAAAAAGACCCAACAAAAAGTACAACGCGATGTAAAAAACAATAAACATCAACATCAAAAACTCTACATACACAGCCACTAACCACACAACCGACCAAAACAAAACCACAACACAACACAACACTACAAATAGCATACTCAGCAAAGCACACACACTACTAAGAAAAACCTAAACAAAACCAAACATAAAACAACCCAACAAACAACACACAGCTACCTCAAACAAAACAAACACCTCTAGTAGTTGAGCTTGTGAGATGATAACGCATCCCCCCCCCACACTCTCTCCAACCCACCCCACCCCTCACACACACACCCTCCAAAACCATACACTCAAACACACAACTATATAATAACTAACAACCAACCAATCAATCAAAAACCTAACACACCATACACAAACACTAACCACACAACACCCAAACCTATCCCAAAAAATACAATTACAAAACCCAACACACAAAAAAACACAAACATACTCAGCCAATATAACAATAGTAAAACCCAAACGATGTGTGTGCATTCTGATCGAAGCGATGCTGATGTCTGTCTTTTGGGATAGACATGGCATCATTGTGCTCAATTTCGTGCCGACAGGAAGAGCCATTAATGCAAAGCATTACAGTGATCTTGTAGTGGAAGTGAGGATCTAAACTGCGTTCGTTACCTGTGTCGCTTATCATTAGACCCTGCCATTTAATGGAAGGAGATTTAACCCTGCATGTGTATGCGGACGCTTCGTTCGGCAATCTTCCTGATGGTGGATCGCAAGCTGGATTCGTGATATTCTTGGGGAATGAACAATGTGCTAATATTGTTGCATGGCAATCGCGAAGACTGAAACAAATCGTGCGCTCCACTCTCGCTGCTGAAACGATGGCTCTTGTCGAGGCTACTGAAGCAGGCTTTCTACTGTCTAACTCATTAGTTGAGTGTACCGGAATCAAGACTAGAGTAGTGTGTTTGACTGACAACGCGTCTCTAGTCGATGCTATTAATTCTACAAAATGTGTTCAAGATAAGCGCCTTAGGATCGATATCGCTATGTTACGTGAAATGTGTTGTCACAAAGAAATCAATGTTCGCTGGATCTCAACTGATCGGCAGCTTGCCAATTGCTTCACAAAGCGTGATGCAAGTAGTGAACTTTTACGGGAAGCTTTTCAGCAACATATTGATACTGCTAACTGTGCATGAAATTAGCTTACCGCTTGTTTGTGGTGTATCTTCCTAGTATTCGTATATTAAAAGACTTATTAGGCCTACATTATATATATTTTTTTATATAGTCATATTCCTATTTTCAGTTTTTTCTGTTCACCTTCTGTCAATAAAGAATAGAGGGAGAATTCTGATGCGATGACTAGCCGAAGAACGCTTTCATATTGACTACAGGTGATTTTTTTGAGTTCAACTTTCCGCATTGTAAACTCTGATGCGAATTAGAAGATTTAGAAGCTAGCATTTACAGGGCTATGTCAACAGTTATCAGAGTTAGTACAGAATATGTTCAGATTATCTGACCTGTGCAACGATTGAGCTTATCGACAATGATGTTAATACTACGACACTGATGTTAATCAACAATAAAATTGGCATTCGAGAACATCAGCGCTCTAAAAGTAATCGTCATCCTTCTGATTCTCCTTCACCGCTACCCCATATTCCTGCGCCAATTCTGGTCCCACTCCCACCTCGCCACTGAAGCAGAAGTCCACCATCTCAACACTTTCCGTTGTGTCGGCTCGCTTCATTTTTTTCATTACACTGAATGAATTTGCGCATAATTAACCAGTCAACTTCTACTTCCATACACACGCACATGTAGATGAGATTTCAGATTTAGTATGTTGTCTCTACTAGCACATTTGAACTTCGAATCAACGAGTGCGATTGCTGGTAGAATTAGTGGATTACAGACAATAGCATTCTTAACATTTTGATAATTCCACATTTTATTGAACTTTCAATTATCACATTTCGTTTGAATAGCCCTATTCAATTACATTAAAATAACACTAATATGCGATCTACTTCTCCAGTCAAAAGTCTTGCTGTAATTTTTAACATACATGTACATTGATAAAATGAGATCGCATCCAATGTAATGAGATTAATTTATTTACCAACATGACTATAATGCAGAGACTAATGATTGAATTCAGGTAGAAAGTCCTTTTTTGCACAGCGTAATTTGTAGACTATAGCTTTCATGTTCATAAGTCATAACATAGATAGCTCACCATACACCATTTATCTTACGTATCTACGCATACGTTGAATTTTTAGTCTATGTAGGCATATGACTATACATAGATAAAACACATTCTAGAAAGTATAAGATATATATTCAAGTTAAAATTATTCAAAATTGTTATCTGTTAGTGTAAGTCTCGTGTTGACGAGCTACGGCAGTAACACACGCCACACCACAACATCCAATGTAAATGTACTACATCTTTGTACACACATAATATGATCACAAACGCTTGAAGCACATTGTGAGTTGTGATTGTGACTCAGATAAGATTACTATAGGAATAAGCTCTTTACCGAAAATCTTTACGGACTACCAAATAATGACGGTCCTCTGCTGCGTATGCACTGCACATTAAAGAGCGGAATACTGAATCGTTTACTCATCGAATCATAAGTTCCTTGAACGACGAATAAAACAATTACGAACGCTGCAGCAGTCTTATTTCCGCAACCGCATTCATGGTAACCGGGATATGCTTTTGTCTTGATTTGATTGGCTGGTGAAGAAAAATCAGTTAGTCTATTGATGAACACCAACTCACAGCCCTTAAAGTAGTAATTAATTCTTAAGTGATAAATTAAAGTATACTTTTCATAAGCAGAACTTCGTTATATCAGTGCATAAGAAAAATGACATTGCATTCGAAAAAACAAGCTTCGATTAACCTCGGAGGAAATAAAAAATATTCGCAAAATATTTCGTGCCAACCCTATTTCCGACAGGGCTAGAAGATCTGGTGACTTACCTTGGAAGATGTTGATGTCGTCGGAATTGGACCTCTGTCCTCTCACGTTGCTGAAACTAATCTTGAGAGGGGTTTGACAATCGGGTGGGAGTTTCACTTAAGGGACCGATAGACAGGTATGCAACCGGGACCGTCAGACATGTGTGCAACATTAGTTTTCAAGCAGAAGTTGGATGACTTCGCTTTCTCATTAGCGGAGATTACAAACTTAAGGCATGGTCATGCCGGATTGCGGTGGTGGTCGGCGTTGTAAGCACAATACCTATAGCTTTTACGGTACATGACACATCTATATGCAACGGCAGTCTTATGATTTCATGCGATATTCCATTGAAGTCAGTCAGCATGAAGTATCACCTCCCTCCTACTTGAAATAGTCTAGATGTATTTTTAGATATTTTTTTAATCTAGATGTATATTTCAGTGGATATTTTTATCTTTTGAATCATTAGTAAAAATTGACCAACTCGCAGTCACAAGAACGTAAATTCTGCATGCCTATCAGTTGACTCAAAAATTACTGGACATGCATAAAATCCCAGTGCAATTCCAGGACATTCCACGACCGCGGTACGCTGTAAACTTTCGTCTTTGACGAACTATGCACAGTGCATAATAAATATCAGAAATCTGAGAATCCTCTCAGCTTTGAATTTTTTCTTTTAAACACAGTCTAATGAGTTACCTCGCTCTTTAGAGCTTCAATTTTTCAAATGAGACTTGAGGCGAACTTTGAATGTAAAAAAAGAACGTTGCACACGCTCTGTGTTGCTTAAGTATAACGGCTTTCATTTCATGACAAATGGCATCTTGCAACATTTCATCATAAATATAGGTACGCTGTAGTTAATTGGTTGATGAGAGTATACCAGTGTACTAGGCCTATTCACTATATCACAAAGAACTGTTAGATATAACAGAAACACGCATCGCTTGAAAAGAATGCATAATTTCGATGGCTAATCATCGTACGCCGCTGACTACTGAGCAGATCAGGGACGTTTATCTCTGCAATCCTGATGCTAAATGTAAAGTGTGATGCTTTGTGATGCTAATTATTCCACCTGCTGCTCTATCGAAAAAAGGATGACGTGTGGGATTCCACATTGGGAAAAATCTCTGCAATTTACATAAGTTGCTACATTACAGAAGGCTCAATCGGAATTCCGTGAAAATCTGAAGAAATCATAGGTCTAGTATTCATAGGCCCACCTACTGACAGCTCCTAGAAATGATATCACAATCCATTCTTCATCCATATTTGAGAATGGAACATCACATATTCCAGGACTTCTCCATGACCGCGGGCACCAAGTAGTTCCTTCTCCCTCAATACTACGGACGAATGAATTCAGAGCCACAGAAAACATGAACAGACAACGGTAGCATCTTTTGATTTTCTTTCATTGCAAACATAAGTTCTATCGGAAGAAAACTCAGGAAGGAAATTCAAGAGTAGTTTTTTCTAACTTAATTTGTGCAGCAAGTGGCAACCCAAGTACTCTGTTGCCAAAAGACTTAAGAAATAAAAAGACGAAAAAGAAAAGAAGACAAAATGGCAGACAGACCATTCAAAAGTGCGTGCTAGGAACTGGCAGTGGTCTTGTGGTATCTGCCCCAAGCCGAGCGACAACTTTGCCACAGCCGCTTTTAATCGCCCCTTGCGTCACAGGGATGCATCGGTGTTTTTCTCGCGCCGCTCACCGCACATCTCTGGAGTGCACATCACAAATGCACAATCGTTTGTAGCTGAAGTAGCTGGGATGGCAAGTAGACCAGGTATATGGGATCACAAGCGGGTTCGCAGGTTTAGTAGGCGTTTAATGCTGGTGACCATCGACCATGCATTGGTCAAGCACATTGAATCTCCAGCCGATCTTTCTGTGCGAATGAATGAGAAAAAAATTGTTTCTTAATGAGCAGGCCCTACATTGGTTTATCCTATCTTCTGCTAGAACATGACAGGTTATCAAACTATTTCAAACCAAATGACACATAATAAACTGTTGTCAATACTACTCTAATTGCAAAAACATGAACACGACGCAGATGGCAAGGCTAAACACGACACGAACGCAGCTCTCTAGAACACAAGAGGTGTGCAAAAGGTGGAATATATCTTTACCATTATACACTTCAACTGATAAAACTGCTCCGCTTCCAGAAAATAAAGCACAATTCACGCATGCTTTCACTGTTTTACAAAATTCACCAAGGATTAAAGTAGGGTGCACACTGAGTAATAGGCTTATAGAATGATAATTAAGGTCAAAGCACCTGGACTTTTTAGCGAAGGAAAGCAATGCTGTTCTGCGCCCCGTAGCAGAGGTTTTCAATTTTCATGAGTTTGACCAACATTTTAGACGAAACATTTGTTGACACCCTATTCAATGTCACGATTGCAGAAGATAGTAGGCTTCCACTTGCGCAACGAGTCTAGCTGAACAGAAGCAAGTATCTGATAGACACTGGACGCCAGACAAAATCCGAGATGAGCGCTTGTAACAGGATGTCGCGACGTCAGCGATGTAAAACGGAAACACCCATATAACGGTCCGGTACTCCTTCACAATTCAGGACTCACCTTCAACTAGAATTATATTGAAATTATTAGAGACGAGTCTACAGAAGATGGCGTCAGTAGTCTGGTGCCGGAGCTAGTCCTGATTGATATAGGCAGGGAGAGTAATACATAATATGCCTGCTCCTTCCGTTGAAGCAGCTCTTGATCGCTGGAAAACTACAGTAAGAAAGGCGATCTTCTTTCTAATGGAGACTGATCGTGCGTCCGAGCGGATAGACATCAAGACTTGACTTCAGGAGAAAGAAACATTCTATTTATCATCAAGGACACTTACACATGTTCAGATGCGAATTGGAAATTGAATCAATATGTAAAAAATCTGAAACACTAGCAGTTGAAAAATTAAATCATCTTTTACAACTTCGGCATATTAGGGTAAATAAATATTTGCCACGAAGCAAAACTATTTGTGAAAATTGATGTGACCGACGACTCAAATCTAGCACAGCAGCTGACGCCGTAGCATGCAGATTCGGTTCGTTAAATCGTCAAATTACCAGAGATTCAGATTAAGCACCCCAAGCGACGACTTAACTAAGGCAAGCCGGTGAATTACTGGTGCCGTCATAGAATTTGGTCAGATTCTATTAGACTACAGTCAGATGAGCATGCAGATACTCTAACGCACGATTAAAATGAAGGATGAAGCTCTTTCACAAGCTAATTCAGACGGAAGACAAAATGTTTAAGAAAATTGCGTTCGGATTAAAAGAGATCCTTTTCACTTACCCAATAATAATACTATTAACGATGTGGATGTAATAATACTTGTTTATTTACAGCCGTTGAAATGTTCGGGTAGTAAGAAACAAATGACCTTGCTTTGCAATCTCCAATTTCCTCTTGTGAGTTCCGCTGTGTAAACTCAAAACTAATAAAAGCGGCACTTGGAAGCCTAATTGTTCGTCGATGTTAACAAAGACCTCTGAGGACGTAATTTCCTAAGTTAGAATTTTGTCAAACTGCGCATGCCCAGATTGTAGATTCAATTAAGTTCATATAATTCTCTTCGCAAGCACAAACAAATATATCGACTGATCATATGTGTTTATGCGCCTGTGGTTCTGCACAATAGGAGGTTTATTCATCGATCTCCAGTGTAAAGCAAATTTAATTCACGCGACAGTTTCTAGCTTTTCAAGGCAGACAATAATTTCATGACATCGGTGGTGTTTTTGGTGCTGCACATGTTCACAACATCGTCTCCATAGACATCGGATAACATTATTAGTCCTAATAATGTTATCCGATGTCTATGATCGTCTCATTTGCTTTCAATGCTCTGGTCCAAGTAAGGTCATGAATCTCATAATCACATCAAAATCTCCACTGGTGTCCACACTATATTCTGTGCCTTTGATTGACGCCTTGTTATGCGCACTTGCTTTGCACACATGTCAATGCATCCCCTCATTAACATTGCGGGACAGGCAAAATCATCTGGCGAAATTCTTTTTTGCAAACTGTGCAGAAGGCATGGGCAGAGGTGGAATAAAAAACTCAATGTCTATAAAACAGACTTTTCTGAACTTTTGAACATTGCTTTTGAATCTTACATAATTGGCTTCTTCCCTAGTCGTGCAGAAGCTACTATGTGACAAAAGCAAAATTACTATATTAACACCAAAGAAATTGACACATCTGTTCCTATGGTTCCAACCATTGGCTCCAATCACTCCAATTCCAGAGGATATATTGGCAAAATATAATACTAAAAATCAGCTAAAAATTATTATCATAGCCTGAAAAGCTCTCAACTCACATGCATATAATTATTTTGTCGTTCGTGATTCCAGATAAAATCATCAATACTTTTCAAAGAAGACGCTTTTAAAGAAAGAGTCAGGTGACCTCAAAAGAATGGACCCTCCAAAAAAAAGTCCGCCGAGAAGCTTCCTACATGTTTCCATCAAGTCCATTACTAGCCACACTGGTAGAACTGGATGCTTGTAGGTATGTAGGCTAGCTGTCTATGAGCTGGATATCACAAACATATAATGTCTCAGAAAATTAGCATGAACGTCTTTGTAGATATTCAAAGTTTCGTACATTCGGTTTAATATTTCTTCTCAACTGAAAAAGCTGTAACTTAACATTTATAGATAGAATGTTGGCCATATACTATGTAGCATTGGCTGTTGATAATGATAGGATCACTTGAATGCTTGTTTTCACATTCATGAATGAAGTGAATTTCAATGTAGACAAAACGTGCTGTAAATTGGAAGTGGCTGTTGTTGGCTGATTGTCAAGTATACGCTAAATTCAAACTGATATAGTTTGCATGTGACCTAGATGCCTTTGACTGTAACTTTGTTGTTATGAAGACATTTTGTGACTCTTTTTACGATTCTCAGCTTTCAATCACGGTCGTTACATTAGTTGCTTGATTTGTGTTATTTTTAATTTGCCTGCTTCCACTGAATTCTCAAATTTGTCCTGTTCGCAGTCCAATTGTTTGCATTGTTCGGATTTTATGACATCTAGACTGACTGCCCACCATTGGTATTGTGCATTCACATGTCCAGAAACAGATAGATTGTGGGGCAGAGTGGCAGTTGATAAAGAGCCGAGACATACTTGTATCAATGACATTTTTTGCATAATGAGGCATTAAAACGCTTCTTCCAGAACATATTCATGTGAAGAAATGAAACCCTTCATGCTAAAGAGATGTGCAAATGTACTCCTTGCCGAACTGGAATCTTTACATAGGTGCGCCGGATTCAAATCTAGAGCGGCTGCTCCTGACTTTGCGAGCCTATTTTCAGAATTTCTAAGAAAAGATCATTCTGCTTCTGTCGGCGTGCCAACCCAACCGGTCCCAATCTTTGTGACAGTGCACACAAAAGCCCCATATAACAGCAGTAAGCGCACAAATTTTGATCCTTTAATATCCCGCATCTGCGTGACAAGAAAGGGTGCGAGGTACTCATAAAATACTAAGTCAAGAAACCATGAAGAAGGCCTCCCACACGAAGTTTTTGGTATGGAGAGGGCTATTTTGGACGTATTTGCGTCCCGTTATACTCCATTTCCTCCGTAAGCTAAGAACTTCCGAATTCTTGCAGCCATCCATCAGATGATGATGGATTCTGAGGTTTGTTTGCACCACCTATAACAATTGTCAGTCACTTTGCCAATCCTTTAGCGGAACTTTTCTAGCCATTTAGACTCCGCAAATGAGCCGAGACAAGACACTGGTCCCTTCCTTCCCCGCTTTCTTAAGTCGGAGATTCTCACTGTTATGACCCTTTATGCTGCATCTCACTTGTCTCTTCTAATGCTGTTACTAAATTTTCATGCAACTTTTGTTTGATCTTCGCAACACTGAGCTTCGGGGTATCATCGCCTCTTCTTGGTCAATTTCTTCAACCGCTCTACCCCATCTTTGTCTTCTACCGATACCGGGTGTCACAATGGGCGGCTGCAAACTGCACGCTCATGTTTTTCATCTCTGCTACTTCAATATGTAACTGCCACACTTTGGACTGTTGTGGTGTTCCTCGTTGTAATGGTTCATTCTGGAGTGCCTTTGTCATAGATAGTGAGTCGGTGCAGATAAGCAATTTCCCTTCAACCTGATGATATAATATAGGCCTATATATATATATATATATATTCCAAAGACAAAAACAATCATGTTGCGTTTGTTTATTCCATAGGCGTTTCAGATCGTTGCAATCTCCTTTGTCATTGGATTGATGTAAAACATGGTAAAATCATTTTTATATGAGATGAAATTAATTCAACACTGCTATAATGTCGTCAGATGACCATGAACCGATGAAACAGAACAATGACATGAAAGTGCGCAGTTTGAATCCAATGACATAGCTGTCGATTCAACAAAAGTGGAAAGGAGCCGCCTCTATTGTTTAGTAAATTATCATCGTTTTTGATGAGAATCGATTCGAGAATATATACATGTATAATATATATATACATGTATAATATATATATATATATATATATATCTTTGTTTTTATTGATTTCGGTTTTTATCAGTTCTGTTCTGAAAGATTTTGTCATTTCTTCATCTTCTAGTTCTTTCTTGTGTAACTTAATTTTGGTGTACTTTGGCAGAATATTGTTTTCTTTACCTATTTGGTTAAATGTTAGATCATGATCGATTTTAATTAACTAAATTAAAATTTAGGTTTTTGACTTTAATTCTAACATTTAACCAAATATGTAAAGAAAACAATATTCTACCAAAGTACACCAAAATTAATTTACACAATAAAGAACTAGAAGATGAAGAAATGACAAAATCTTTCAGAACAGAACTGATAAAAACCGAAATCAATAAAAACAGAAAATTTATCAGCAATGAGAAAGGAACTAGCCAAATGCTATATACATATATATATATATATATATATATATATATTTATATATATATATATATATAGGCCTATATATATATAATATATATATATATATATATATAATATATATATCTATATATAATAGAAAGATGTTGTCAGACTTGAACAATTTAAGCACAACAATTCCTTGGCAGCAGTAGATGCTGCGTTTTTCTCCCTACAAGGACTCATCAGTACGGCTCGGAATTGCCCAAAGTAGCTTAAAACATCTGGAATGGCTGAGCAAGCTGAAGGACTGCACAACTGGCTGCTTTGTATTCATTTATCCTGGCTTTGGCGTGTGCTGATAATCATAAAGATTGCAGAGTGCCAGTTCGCCTTGGCATTGAATAGAAAGATGTCCTCAGAACTGGTTAGAATTTAAGAAGAAAAATCCAGCACCCTCACACCGACAAAGTGACCCAAACTAATCAAGATAAGACCAATGAAAACTTTAGTAGTAGTAGTGGAAGACCGGTTTCGCTTTATGAAATAAGCTTTCTCAATTCCACGTTACAGTATGACAGAATGGACTGAATGTGACGATTGACAATGCTTTCACGTACTTTTATTAACATTCATGATAATTCGCAAGTTACAATACGTTTTATACGTAGCGCTGATTCTGACGTCAGAAAATTTATTTTGACAGAGGTGTAGTACACGTGTACTGCATGAGCCAACAGGCAACTTAAAAAAAAACGTTTTGTTAAAAATGGTGTATTGTACATTTAAGCCATTAGGCTTCAAGGTAAGTGATCGTTTCATCCACATATTTTTTTCGTAGGTATTTTTTCACTATTTGGACAATGTTCATGAACAGTAAAGGAAAATCTGATAGGCTACATACATCGCTAAAATGCTCAGATACTCTGGACGGATGCATAGAAATTGTGTTATTTACATGTTTAGACATACATTTACGTAAACTACGTGATTTCTGGCCGACATAAGACTTTACAATTTTTACATAAGATCAAGTAAATAATGTTACAATCTGCACATTTCAAATTATATGCAATTGGAAAAGATACATTATTGCTATTTATAACTGAGTTACAATGAAAACCGTATGTACATATATTACAAGAGCATGGATGAAAACCTTTGCTCCAATCTAAGAGAGATAACTTGGAAAGTTGTAATGCACGACGAACACTTCTACGGATTTGAGTCCTGGTATAGCCCTGCTCTCGCCAAACTTTTTGAACACAATGTTTGGTAGCTTTAAAATCAGAGTAGGTAGCACCATGTAAAGCATAGCGATACAACTGACCGAACAGGATATTGTTGAAAACATGGTAAGGGTGCAAAGAATCACGAGTTAGAATACGATGATTGTCAGTGGCTTTAATTGAAATGCGATGACAAATACGATTGCAACATTTGTAAAGACACAAATCTAAAAAGTTCATTTTGACATAGCCAAAGGTAATAGTAACTTAAATGGAAGGACAAATAGAATTAACAAAAGTCAGGAGGTCTGTAAGCTCAGTTTCTGAGCAAGTCCAGACACCAAAGATATCGTCAATATAGCGGTACCAGATATATGGTGCTTTCGGCAATGAGTAGACATTCTCTTCCCATTCCATCAAATAAATGTTCGCGTAAGATGACCCAAATGCGCAACTCATAGCTGTACCATTAGTTTGCAGGAAAAAGTCACCATTGAATTTGGAAATATTGTTCGTAAGTATTATGCGCAGAATGGTAAGCAGACTAAGGTCAGGTCGCTTGTGGTCAGGATAACGTAAAAATGCACGTGCAACAGCAATAATTCCCTCCTTATTGGGTATATTAGTAAAAAGCGAAGTAATGTCCATAGTGAATAAAATGGAGGCATCAGAAACATTAACATTTTCTACTAAGGAAATAACGTGAAGTGAGTCACGCATAAAGCTTCCAGCTGAATTGGCAATTTTTGCCAAGAAATATTCGACAAAGGTTGCACAACATCGGTGATACTACCACAGTCAGCAACGATGGGACGACCAGAATGCATAGTAGGAAGATTCCAGACATTCTTATGTGCCTTTGGCAACATATAAAAATACCTATCACGTGGTTGACTGGGATGTAAGAGAAAAGATAATTCACGTGAAGAAATGAAACCGTTACTCTTTATGTATAACAGTAAATTTTCAAGTCTTATTAACAGAACTGTCACCATCAAATGGTAAATAAAAGTTATCGTCAAACAGTTGTCGGTAACATTCGGATTCATAATGTTGTTTAGGCACAATCAACCAAAGTCCACTTTTGTCAGCAACAGTGACTCTGATGTCAGTGTTATTAGACAGACGATGCAATTCTTGTCTTTCAGACAAACTTAAATTATCTCCAGGAAAACAGTTTTTACATTGACTGACAATTGAAAAAGCAGCATGTCGAATCATTTTACATTTTTTCAATACAACATCTGGCACTCTGCAATCTTTACGTATATATATATATATATATATATATATATATATATATATATATATATATATATATATTTGATAATACTTTGATTGAATCCAATGAGGACTCATGTATTTCTAAACCAGTGAACATGATGGATAATGAACTGCTGACGCAACAAATGAGTGAAATTCCTGACACTTCTTCAAATAATTCGAGTTCCTTTAGCAATTTATCCAATCATCAGTTCTCTGATTCTCAATTGTCCCTTCTACAAAAAGGACCTTCATATGTTTCATATCCTAGCATGTCCAATAAAGTGAAAAATAATTTTATTATCAATGCTTCCTTCGATTCTCTGAAAAGCAATTGAATGTCTTAGAAAATCATCCAATTGAAGATAGTACTGCTGATGGTGGTATGTGGAAGTTTACCAATCTAGCAAATCGACCCTACCATGACACAAATGTTGATCTTCCAAGACCGCTATCCATGACTTTAACGACAATTCAAGAGAATATAAAACATATTACTGAGAACAGTAAAATTCCTTTTTCCAATGATATGAAAACGATCAAAGAATTGAAGTCTCGAATGAAATAATATCAAGATATTACCTTCAGACAAAACAAAGAGATTGATAGCCATTGATGAATCTCGCTTACAGAATTTAACAGAACCCCACCTAGAAAATTATCAGCTGCAAAGAGCCAAACTTCCTGTTACAATACAAAAAGAGTTAACAAGAAACTTTCAAATATTGCTTCAAAACAAAATTCAAAATTGATAAAGAATTTAGAGGTGTTGAAATGTTCTGATCCTCTCCCAAGTCAGTTAACAATCTTACCTAAGGATCATAAAGACCCCTTAACCGGTCGTCCTTTAGTGAGTGCAATAGATCCTCCAGGTACGAGTTTGTCTCGATTCCTTGCTGATCGCTTAAAACCTTTACTCGATTTCATTCCTGCACATGTGAAAGACACTAGTTCTTTTTTTGGCATCTATTTCATCAGTGAATTTGTGACCAAATGAAAACATCTATTTCGGATCATTTGACGTCAAAAATCTTTGCGGATCAATTACATTATCCGGTGCTGATGATGTGTTTTCAGTCGGAGCAAACTTCCTCGAAATACACAAAGATTGTACGAAATTGAATTCATTAAGCTCCAATGATTTTCATGATCTAATAGTCTTGGCAGTTACCTCTGACATAATCTTCTATGACAACAAATTTTTCAAGCAGTGCTTTGGATTACCGATGGGTAATAATCTCAGTCCCATTCTAGCTATCATCTATATGAACTTCGTAGAGTCTAAATTGCTGGACAATCATCAAACAGATATTCTCTTATGGAAAAGATATATAGATGACATATTTGTATTTTCTGCCTCTCCATTGGATGACATTTTACCTGAAGCGAATGCCATTAACCATCATATTTCTTTCACTCTTGAACTGCCTACGAATTCTAGTCTTCCATTTCTGGATACATGTGTAAATGTTGAAGACAAAGCTGTTAAAACATCTTTTTATTCAAAGGAATTGCATAGTGGTCATTTACTTCCTTGGGACAGCCATGTTCCATTCAGAAGAAAGATCAATGTATTGAAGACAGAATCCATGAGAATACACAGAAATTGTTCTTCCAGCAAAGAAATAAGTGAAGGCATTAGATTGATAGAATCGCTTCGCCAACAACGGTTATCCTTATCATTTAATTAACAAATATCTGCGCTATAGCAACCATAATAGCCCTACTAATCCTTTGAAAAACAACATTATCAACAATAACGTGCAAAACAAACCAACAATATATATTCGAATGCCTTTTATTAATGAAATTCAGGCACGAAAAATCAAAATTGAATTACATAAAATTGAAAAAGTCAGTCATGCCAACCTTCAATGGCTCACCTCCATTATCAGTTCTTTTGAGAAAGAAAATGACTGTTCATTGTAGTAATCATTGTTTATGCGGAAACAGGAGTATGTGCAACCACAAGAACTTGGTATATAAGATCACTTGTACACATTGTAAAATGTTCTACATTGGTGAAAGTAGATGCACATTACGCAAGCAGGTTTTAGAATATCTCAACCAAAAAGAAAGCATGATTTACCAACATTTTAAGTTAAAACATAAGATGAAACCAACAAGTGAAGACATTGTCTGTGAAATAAGGCAAGAAAAATTTAAGAACCGTTTGTGAAAGAAAGTCAGCTGGAATGTTTTTTATTGAATCTCGTAACCCTGAAATGTTATTTATTGAGTCTCGTAACCCTGAAATTAACATTGTACATAATTGATTTTTTCTACATAGGCCCTTCATCCATTTAGACCATATAACCTAGAAATGTTTTTCATAGTAATTATTTCCTGTGATCGTATAGGTATTTTATCCTTCTGTCTCCTACCATAGTATTATATCTTTTATCTTACTTAGATCTATGTATTTGAGCATGATTTTCCGATAACTTGTTCAGACGCATTTTAGACGTAATCAAGCGTCATTCGAAATATCGTCTAATAAAAATTTTGTTAGTTAATTGGTCTAGTCTTGTTTTTCTTTCATAAATTTAACTGACCAATGGCGATCGAAAGAATATATATATATATATATATATTGATGAAAATGCAGATCACAACAATTGGTAAAATTATAGCATTATCAATCCAGTTTGAAGACAAGAAGAAAAACTCACAAAATTGCACAAGCACTTTCTAATCTTCAGGTGCAAATAACAACTATTTTATAAAGTCAAAAAGTAAGTGGATTAATCAAGTTTATTATAGATTGTATGGAATTCAAAAATTTACATGGATATCATGGCAGTAAAGATGGATGATATTTCTAAGGATATTCTAGATATTTCTGGATAAGGGAATAAGGGCATAAGGGAATGAAATAGGAGATATTTATATGTAAGAAAAATATTAAAATTCTTCACAAATTATTCAATTTGGGATTAAATTTGTTAATGAAAAAACGTTCTTTGCAGCGTCGAATTACTATATCACCAGTATAATAAGGGCTTGAAATTGACCCCTACACCTAGTAAAAACAATCAGGAACTCAGTGTTGACTTGAAGCATTATACAAGAAAATTAAGACTGACTGAATACTTTCATACCGTTGAACAAAATAATGAAGCCGAGCCTATAAGCTTGGTTCAAAACAAGTCATCGTTTAATCCTCCTAAGGGAAGAATTATTGTCTTGGATAATGTCTGTGAAATGCTAGAAACAATAGATTTATCAAAAGAAAGTGCAGTTAATACGAGAAGGAATCTCACTAATAACGTGCAAGTTGACTTAGAATCGTTGAGGAATGATTCAAATCTAATTCTTAAACAAGCAGACAAAGGAGGCGCTATCATTCTAATGGACAAATTGTATTATGAAAGCAAAATTCTGGAAATGTTAAGTAATGGAGAATTTTATAAAAAGCTGGAAGTTAACGAAGCAGTGGCGGCTCGTGACATTTGGTCCAGGTGGGGCATAAACATGAAATTTTCACATAATTGAAAATCTAGTCTAAAAGGATCTTATTTTGTAAATGAAAAGCAAAGAATATGCTAGCAACATGCTATACATGTGTAAGTCTATGTCACTGCATTTAGTTACACGGTTGAAGCAACATTTTGTCTATCATTCAGGCTTTGAATAAAGATTACAGATACATAATGAATTAGTTTGAACTTCTTTCAACGCTGTACTCTTGGTATGTATGTCAAGAAAGGTGAGGTGATCACGTTAGCTCATCATGTCAGCACATTACATATTCTATACTTTCTTTGCAAAATTAGTGAAATACATGTGCAATAGGAAAAGCAATGCATTTATAGAAACAATTTTTAATCAAAACTCTCAGTATTTTGAACAGAAAAGTCATTTGTAAAGAAAATCTGCTCGCCTGTTTTTGGCGTTTGCGAAAGTGTCAATAACTTTATCAATAAATAGCGAATCAATCTTGTATAAGTCCTTTGCCAACGGAAATCGCTGCGAGAGCATTTAGGCGATCTTCTACCATGCTGTTTCTTAAACAGTTTGATTCGCTTAAGAGTTGAGAAACATCGCTCAGCCTCTGTACTCGTAACTGGAGAACTTAAAAGGATTTGGAGCATTTTCGTGGTCTCGGACATAGTCTCAGTCAAACAATTTGCCAACAAAAATCGGAAGAGTTCAGTACACTGTAATTTTACCAATATCGGAATCTTTCGAAATGACTTTCAGCTCAGTTTTTAGTTTAGATACCTGTATCATAGGGAAGAATTCTCTTACTGCCCTGAAACAATTCTCTAAGCGATCAGGCTGATCAGTGAAGGAATCAAATAGTTTTGGATCTACAATTTGCATGGCACAGATATGGTTTTGCGCATTGAACAGCTGTGTTATTTGATCCTGTATTACGTCAATGCATTGTAGCATTATAGTTTTCAAATTTTCACGATTTCTGCTATCACGAATAATCTCATCAGAATCTTCAATCGAATTCGCAATATGTTGAAATGCTGATCGAAATTTTGTAATAATGACATTTGTAATACGATGTAAAGCCTCACTAGCCTGAATGCCACGTTTTTGAAGGGAAGAAAAGAGGCCATCCACATGTGGCATTATTTCCGAGAACTATTTCAAAAAGAAAATGAATTCCTTATCTAAAAGAACACCCTGCAGTTTTGAAAGCATCTGCTACAGTAGCAGAATCCCAAAACAATTTGCTTCCTCAAGAATACGATTTCATCACATGAAGCAAAATTTCGCTAGTTTCATTCACAGCATTAACAACTCGACTGTTGAAATTCCAACGTGTTTTTGAGACTTTGGGCAAGCGCTTTCCAGATTCCTCATCTAGCAAATCCATTCTTTTTGAAAAATTGGAGAAACAATACAAATTCGTGAAAAAGATCTGAATCCTAGGGTTTGACTTGCTGCAGGCTTGATGCAATACTAGATTAAGCTGGTGTGCGTAACAGTGCACATAATGGGCATTTGGAAAAGTTTTTTTAAGTAGTTTCTGTACACCACACTCACTTCCTTTCATGGTATTCGCGCCATCATAAGCTTGCGCAATGAGTTTGTCGCGCTTTACATCAAAATTTTCTAGGATGCCGAGGATACATTCAGCAAGCCCCTGAGCAGAACGATTTTTTACTTGCGAAAACTGAATAAAGCGTTCAGTGACAGTATTTGATGAATCCAGATAACGAAAAACAGTTACATTTTGACATTGAACACTAATATCAGTAGTGTCATCGCTGATAACCGCGACAAAAGGAGCGCTTTTTATCTCGGCTTTAATTGTCTAAATATAAACGCTATAGATCGCATCTAAGAGCTCGTTCTGTATTGTTTTGGAGGTTCCTTTAAAAACCGTAGCATTTTGAAGATGGTCTCTTAGAAGTGAATAATAATTCCCGGTGTGTCTTACAATACTTAAGAAGACACCAGGATTTGGTGACGAATCGTCCTCTCGATGACCTCTCAAAGGAAGTTCCTCGTATCCACATAACAAGATACATTCCACTACTCTCTTGAGAATGTCCCTATTACGGCTCACCTTGTCATTAAAGCGCTGTATTTCCAGTTTTCGGCCTTTGTCGAATAGATCTCTGATATCTGATTTCCCAAAATATGACCATCTCATTGAGTTTAAAATGTGACTCTCGCAAGTCTCATGTTTCGTGACTTTTTCACTTAAATGCTTCAGATCATGTACACCTTTTTCAGTCCACGTCCTATCGCTTACATCGGAAAGAAGCAAACATGGAAAACAAAAAAGCGTATTGTGCTCCTCGCTAGCCGTGAGCCACTGTATCTTCACAAACCATTCTCGATTAAAGGTTCTTGTAATTCTACCATCCTTCTGAGTTAAAGCAATATTTTCGGGAGTATGCCTCCCTAATCTCTTCACTTCGGCCTTTTCAGCATCAGTTAAGTGTCTAAAGGGCCTTTTCAATAAAAAATCTACAGTATTCATTCGGCGACTTTGGGAGTTAGACGTACTTTAAAAAGAGATAAATCTCGTGTACCGAACCGAAGGGTATTGTACGGTATATGCTGATTCATGGACTGATCGCTGGTGCTAACCTCACATCACCTCACTCAGTAAAAAGGGAATCACAATGCATTGTCTTTGCATTGACGGTTAACCAATCAGAAGCGTTAGGGCTCCCTCTCGAGTGCCCATTCTGTGACGCATTCATCGCGTGTTAATTCTGTCTATTCGCTCAGATCGTGAAATGAATCACTCTCACGTCATCTCAATCTCGATGCTTGGGCGCGCCCATCAGTCTTGAAAACGATTGATGGATTCTGCTAGCGTCACTGTCGCGCAAATGGAATAGATGTACATGAAGTATAGTTGAAATTTATGATCAAGAAATGGAGTCACACTCTCAAGAAATGGAGTCCTGATCACACATCTCTTGATGCAAAGCTAGTCACTTTCGACGTGGTAAGTTTGTATACAAATATCCAACACAACTTAGGATTGGCCGCAGTGAAATTTTGGCTCGAACAGTTTCCAAATAATCAACATCAACCGATCGTGTCGTATACCAATATTCATGTCCCGAGAACATTTGTAACAATGCTCACTACATCGTCTGTACGACAAACCAGTCGTCAGTCAGATCAAAACAACACGAGAACAATGTCTCAATCAAACAACACTCACTTGCTACACACCGCACAAAACCCAAAAACATCATTGACTCTATGTCTGTGCTAGCTAAATTCTCGGATATCAATGAGTTGCAGATCGCTGAAGCCATTCTAATCAAAGAAAGAAATTCTACACTAAATAAAAGAGATATGGAGTCAAGTAGATATTTAAACGTCATTTAATAGCAGTGATATATATATATATATATATATATATATATATATATATATATATATATATATATATATATATGTACGTAAAGATTGCAGAGTGCCAGATGTTGTATTGAAAAAATGTAAAATGCTTCGACATGCTGCTTTTCCAATTGTCAGTCAATGTAAAAACTGTTTTCCTGGAGATAATTTAAGTTTGTCTGAAAGACAAGAATTGCATCGTCATTTAATAGCAGTGATATACAGGGTGTCCCACAATTCCGGCCAAATTTAAAATGAAATTTACGCTAACTGAAATTCGTCTATTCTACTCTCAATCATGTTTTTTATTGAGTACTATGAATGGGGTTTTGTAATCATCCATTTTTATTTAGCTAAGGTCAGTATCTAAAACTCGGAGCAATCTTCAAAGACATAAAAAATGTACTATAATGTTTTCCTCCATTTTATCACTAAACAATTAAAAGAATTATGATCGTAATCTATCATTTTATTATTCTCATTACATACATATATGCGAACGTTAAAGAAGATGTTCAAAATGTCCACCACCAGTTTCACGCAGCAACAGACATCTGTCCAAGACACCACACACAGCAGAAAGAAGTTCTTCCTGTGTGATGGACTTGATGGCGTTTTCGATCCTTTCTTTCAATTCGTCTTTGTTGGATGGTGTCCCCTGTGAGTAGACATCGTCACGCAATCGACCCCAAAGATAAAAGTCCAGGGGATTGAGGTCCGAGAATTTGCAGGCCAGAAATTCTTGAAGCCGCGACTGATAACAAGGCTCTCACCAAACGTGTTCCGAAGAAGATCCACCACCTCAGTCTTGATATGTGGTGGAGCACCGTCTTGCATGAAGATTGCGGAGGTTTTCTTGCGCTTTGCAACAGTTTGAGGCCAAACGTGATCACGAAGCATGTCACGATATCGCAGACCTGTCACGGTATCGGCGAAGAAGAATGGTCTCAACCGCAAAATTCCTGAAAACCCGATCCAAACTGTCACTCTGGCAGAATGAAGTGGTTCCTCGATGACTTGGTTAGGCCTCTGAGAACCCCAGATGATACAATTATGGCGATTGACACTACCATGCAACTCGAAGTGGGCCTCGTCACTCCAAATAATGTCCTCCAAATGTCCATCGCTATCTAAAAGCCACTCCGCAAACTGCACTCTCCTTTCCTGTTGTTCTTGTGAAAGAGCTTGACCACAGTGCATTTTGTATGGATACAAATTCAGTTTTCTTCTGAGAACACGGTGAACCGCTGTTTTCGGAATGCCAACTTCATTGGAAATCCTTCGTGTCGATGAGTTTCCAAGAGCTGCAGAATTTTGAATCCTTTCCCTGGCCGTGTCCACAGCTTCAATCGCCTCTTCAGATGGACCAGGTCTTCCACTACGTGCACGGTCAGTCACCGAGACGGTTTCCAGAAAGCGATTCACAATTCTTTGTATTGTCCTGGTATCAAACGGGTCATTACGAAGATTGCGCTCCTTTTTAAACAATCGTAACGCGGCTGTGGCACTGCATGATGCCGAGAAGTAAAAACGAACAACGTCAATCTTGTCTTGCAATTCCATTGCAAATGATAATGTTGTCATTAAGACTGATTTGAATTCGATCATGTGATTAAGCACAATTCACACAAAAGCATAGACATCTGACCTATCCTCTCAGTAGAAATGACAACTAGAAATCACACGTTCGCATGTAACGAGAAAGAATAAAATGTGAATGATAATTCTTTTAATTGTTTAGTGATAAAATGGAGGAAAACATGTGTTACGTATATATATGGAGAAATTATAGTACATTTTTTATGTTGTCTTTGAAGATTGCTCCTAGTTTTAGATACTGACCGTAGCTAAATAAAAATGGATGATTACAAAACCCCATTCATAGTACTCAATAAAAAACATGATTGAGAGTAGAACAGACGAATTTCAGTTAGCGTAAATTTCATTTTAAATTTGGCCGGAATTGTGGGACACCCTGTATATACTGCCTGACATAAAAAATGCTCCATTCTAATATATGAACTTTATTCCACTCACACTCGTGAATTATAAGATAGCATTTTATATAAAACATTATATTCGAATAAATGGGAGACATTAGTACCGAGTATGTCCTCCCCGCACTGAAATTCAGCTTTGAAGTCTCATCGGCACCGAGTCGCAAAGAAGATCAAGCCGTTCCTGATCCAGCAATGACCATTGATCGATGAGTCTCTCTGAAAGGGCTGTCAGTGTTGATGGCGGATGATCATATGCATCTCTCACTTTCCGACCAAGTTCATCCCAAGCATGTTCGATCGGAGACAGGTCGGGGGAGCGTGAAGGCCAATGGAGGATGCGAATTCCAGATCTCACTATCGCTGTTGTTACACAATGAGCTCTGTGACAGTTCGACCTCCGTGCCAGGTACCGGCCCAGATCATCACGCTACCACCACCATAGCGGTCATGCTCAGATATGCAGCAGGGTGAATAACTCTCACCAACCATTCGATGCACTCTAATGCGACCATCGTGAAAATCCAAAGTGAAACGGGATTCATCCGTCCACATCACTTGACGCCATTCCTCTGTGCTCCACGACAAATGCTGCTCACACCATTCCACACGCTTTCGCTTGTGTTCGAGACCTGCGGAGAAAAAAATTGGCAGTGAAACAATGTCATTGTGTGAAATTCTCGCATTACTTACTTAGAGGAATTCTTACAGCAGGTCGGTATGACCTCAGGCCCACTTCTACTAGACGGCGATATGCTGTTCGTATACTGCATGCAATTCCTGCTGCAGCTTTCCAGCTGATGGCCAGTCGAGGAACACTCTTAAAGCGATTGCGCTTTGCTGAGATAACCAACTTCCTATCGGTAGTATTGTTTGTCAATCTCGGTCTCCCTGATCCTTTCCTTCTTTTAACATTTCCATCATTGTTCCATCGACTCCACCACCTGCTCACAGTGGAGTGTGACACACCCAACTTCCGTCCAACAAACCTACAACTCTTTCCACATCGTAGCATTCCAACAGCCATTCCTTTTACAAACTCTGATTGCGACATTTTTGCTTCAAAATTTAGTCAGAAAGAATTGCTTGATAGTGATAAAAGGTCGAATTTGAAATGCATCAACTATGCCAAAGATATCGACAATGGACAACTGCTTTATATTAGCATGACAAATTTGACGCATAGACATCCTGGTCAGTGCAGTATGAAATAAAAGTCGTCCACTTCCATTGAGATTTTCTATATCAAGTGGATCGTTTTTAATGTCATAGAGTATATATATATATAATGATAAATAAGAGAATTAAAGCAAATGTATCACATTTAGAGTAAAAAAGAAAATCAAGGCTTCAATAGAAAGGAATTTATTCGCAAACATGTTTCACCAGCTGTGCTGGCTTCTCAATGCGATTAAATGAATGGATACATACCAGCAAATCAATTCAAAATAATCAGATATCACCTTAACAAAAACATCATCATGATGTTAAACCTAAACCATTCAATGCAGGCTTGAACTTCTCGATGAACATAGACTCTTTATGTTCACGCTCTAGCTTGGATACATTGGGTTGGAGCTTGTAGAATGGCGCAAATACAAATTTCATGGGAAGGTCCCTGGCAAACAGCAGTATGCCGACGGGGCGTTTTTTAGACACTAAAATTACTGTTGATCGCAAAAAGATTTTTGTTTCTTTTGCTTTCAAAGATACCAACACAGAAATGTATATTCCGTCGTCTGCGATGACTCCGTTTTCGTATAAAGTTGGGGCATTCCGCTCTTTATTTTATCGTGCCATTCGCATTTGTTCGCATGATTTTCTGTATAAAGAAGTCATTGATGAAATTCTAAAGTTCAGTCGCTTGAATGGATATTCCGACGACTTAATGCTGAAAATCAAAAATGAGGTCGAACAGAAATTTCACAATAGACACACCGAGCAGAAATGTGAAATGAACTTCATCGATTGGAATGTACCATTTATTAGCAAGGGTGTCGAAGAGCTTAAGAAACGCATTTATGCTGCCAATAAGTCGTTACCTGAAAACTTGAAAATCAGATTGATTTTCAAAACTCTGAAAACCCTAGATTTTTGTCATAATGCTGATACCATCTCGAGTGAGCTCAAATCTGACATTGTGTACCTGTACAGTTGTGATCGCTGCCAAATGCGATACGTTGGCGTTACAACTCGCCATTTAGCCACTCGAATTAACGAGCATATTTCCTGCAAACCGACTCCGACGGAGATATCTATGCACATTCATCATCCGTCACGTGAGAATTTCAGAATTGTAGGTAGAACGAAATTTCCTAAAATCCTAGAGACAATAATGATCAAAAGCAACTTCGACACTCTTGCTAACAAGAGTGGATCTCACCCAATGCTATTGCGTCTATGAATAAAGTTTGTATATAAACCATGTCTTACCTGATTTTACCATTTTGTAACCGCTGATGATGGTATGAGTTTTTACTGAAACATGTCCGGAATAAATAAAGCTGATTGAAGATGGTTTTTCAAAATATCAAAAAAATATACCGTATATATATATATATATATATATATATATATATAATTAGAATGCAAGTTAGATCAAAGATTTATTGTCATTACTCCAAGTTTCACGATAACAAAAAGGTCATCGATCATCAGATGTCAATAAATGAATGGACAGATACTTAGGTAGCTAAATCATGGTTACTTGATTAGAAAACAGCGAACTATGATGTTGGGGGTCTGAAACTAGACAACAGATATTTTCTGCGGTGTCTACACTTAGATATCATTTCACTTTTTTTATTTATAAGAATGTCTGACTTTGATGTTATGATGTAGAATTTTTCTGTTAAGCACAGATTGCAGAAATGACTGCCACAAAAATACGGTTTGGTCTGTTGCACGATACTCCATTTAATGCTGTATGGTGATCTTTGATTTTTGAGGGACCATACATATATATATATATATATATATATATATATATATATATATATATATATATATATATATATATATATATATGTATGTATGTATGTATGTATGTATGTATAAATTCCAAAAGAGGTTCCAAGGAAAACTGAGAAATCTTATTCCCTGACGCGTTTCTGCTCACTCTTAGAGCTTGTCAGAGGGAATGAAATTATATTTAAATCAAACAACATAATACAAAATATGCATGGATATTTTAATGTTCATTCTTATTCAGTGGAGGTTTAAGCATAGAAATGAAAAACTCTTCTTTTTTCTCTCTGTGGTATTTACTGCATTGAGGAGGCAATTGATATATCGGTGCGGCGATAAATTTTACCTCATGCTCACTAGCACAAGATGCTATGTGCTTGCTTACGTTTAGGATGGCATAATGCGGATGTAATATACAGCTGCCGCCAAAAGTCTCTTGACCGGCAAGAAATTAAGTCAAAACAAAATATATGACGATATATTTATCTTGCATTTTAAAAAGTGAAACTAATGGACACCCACTAAACAAAGACGTGTTAAAAGTTAAGAAAAATCAGTATTTTGAGTGAACACCACCGTTTTCAAGCACAGTGGCAACCCGACGTGGCATGCTGTCTACCAAATCTTGGCATCGTGTAGGCGTGATTTCCATGCACCAAACTATCCCGATAGTTTCCTTCAAATCATTCAAGCTGGTTGACTTGTGTTCGGAAATCTTGTTCTTCATGAAGTTCCATAAGTCTTCAATTGGGTTTAAATCTGTGCTGTTGCCAAGCCATGGCCCAAGAACTTCAATGCCTTCGCTGGATAACCATTCACTGACACATCTCGCTTTATGGCATGGAGCACCATCATGCATAAAGATGTTTGTCTGTCGAACTTGCATCATTGTTCGGAGACAATCTTTCAACAGTTCGAGGTAGTTTCTGGCTCTCATTGTGGTCCTAGGAGGAAAGAAATACAGATTCACTCGCCCACTGCTGGAAAAACTCCCCCAAATTATAACTTGCGGAGAGTGCTTGACCGTTCGGACAATGTAGCGTTTGTTATAACGGCTATTAGGTGGTCTACGAATTTTATTTGATCCGCGATTTGAGAACTGTTGGACAATCGTTTCGTCACTGAAAAGCACTTTTGCCCACATTTTCAGGAGTCCAGTCTTTCACTCGATTGCAGAAAGCAAGTCGATCGCGGATATTCTTTGGAGATAATGCCGGTTTTTTTGCTGGTCGATAGGCCTTTAAATTGAATTCTGTGCTTAGTCTCCTTTGAATTGTTCGTGTTGACGGTGCGGATGTGTTTGCAGGCAAACCGGCGCGAATTTCAGCAGCAGAAATAGTTGGATTCGCCACATATGCACGTCGTATGCTTCTGTCAGTAGCAGGTGATGTCACTCGCGGGCGGCCAGTTCGAGTGCGAGATTGAAATTCACCAGTCTCTTGAAATCTTTTTATTGTGTAATTCACACTTTGTTTGGAAATACCCATTTGTCTGGCCACATCAACCTGACTCATGCCAGGTTGAAAGAGAGCGACGATTTGTGCGCGCTTTGTCTCGGCAAGCTCCATTCCTCAGTTGGGTTGTTGCGTAATCGCTGGCAGTGCAAGAAGTGAACGAATTGACAGCCATTGAAACATAACGGACGCCCGTGAGACGTGTTCATATTCAACAAGGCTGCGCTAGAATGCATGAGATGATCAGGCCATAGAAAGCCGACTTCTAGAGAGATTAATTGATATAACATGAAAGATTATTTATGGTTAATTCAAATAATGAAATTATGATATGTTATATTAAAATTTATGTATTTTTACTTCGGTCAAGAGACTTTTGGCGGCAGCTGTATGTTGCCTATGAATCGTTATTCTCGTCCTAAACATTCCACCAGTTTGGCCGATATAAAACTGATGACAACCTTTGCAAAAGAGAGCGTAAATTACATTGTATGAAAGGCAGTTGAGATTCGATTTAATATTGAAAGTTCTTAAAACGTTTTCTACTTTAAAATCGACACTCTCTCCAACAACCAAGCAATTGCAACAACTACATCTGTGTTCACCACATTTCGTTATACCGTTTATGATTTCTTTGTTATTTCTGTTTAATATTCTATACACGTTTTTGGGTTGTTTGTATGCTTCTATAATTCGACTGTTCTTAAAGGAATCCATTAATCTTAAAGCCCCTATAGTAGGAGCGATTACTTCATTATAAATATTCGGATTATTTTTGTTATATGTCGTCACAAATGGGATTAGGTTTTCATTGTTTTGTACGTTTTCTTTTTTGTTAGTTTCTCGTGATGCGCGCTCAAATGCGCTCTCGATCAAATTATTCGGGTAATTTAATTTCAGTAAAACTTTTTTCAGATTACTTAATTCAATAGATTTGTTGATAGGATTGGATACCAACATTTCTACTCTTCTAGCAAGATTGTAAGGGATATTATAAACGATATGCCTTGGGTGTGCAGAATTGAATGGCACATAAGTCATGCTGTCTGTCGGCTTGTGATAAATTTTCGTTTCCAGTTTTTCGAGTTCTTTGTACACAGTAACATCGTGAAAATTAACCTTCTGGCGATCACTTTCCATGGTAAACCAAATAGATGGATTAAGATTGCTTAAAATTGCATTATAATTATCAATACTCCCGAATTCTGTGTTCCAAACAATGAAACAATCATCAATATATCTTATCCAGTTTTCTGTTATTTTAGAAGATATGTCGTCATTGTATATTTCTTTAGTTATGGAATACATCTTCTCTTCCAGAAAACCCATAAATAATATGGCATAGGTGGGGGCCAATTTTGTCCCCATGGCAGTACCAGATTGTTGCAGGTAAAAGTCATTCTCAAATTTGAAGTAGTTATTTTTCAGAATTAAGTGTATCGAAGATAATATGAATTCCTTGGTGAATCTATCACACATGACATCGCTATATTTTTCTATCCAATAGCCAATAGATTCAATACCTAAATCATGCGGTATACTTGTATAGAGAGAAACGACATCGAATGTTAAAAATATCACATTTTCATCCACAGAATCATGTTTCCTTAATTTTTCAATGAAATGTTGAGTATCTCTACAATAACTCCTCACCTTATTAATCAATTTCTTTAAAAGTTCGTCAATGAATGCGCTGATATGGCTGGTCGGGGCGTATGAGCTTGAGATAATTGGACGGAATTTTAGATTGGTAGGAGGTTCTAATTTGATGTAGCCGTATTTATCGGAAGTACTGTTAATGAGCAGATCCCCTAATTTGTGGATTTTCGGTAATCCATAAAGATAAGGCGTTCTGTAATCAAACTTCGTCAAATATTGAAATTCCTTTCGTGTAAATCGACAAGTCCGCTGAAAAGTTTTGCATAAGTCTTCTACCTTTAGCATTGTTGAGTGTGGGAGTATTTTTCGACTGGCAGGTACGTATTTGAGTCTAACACATGTTCTTTTTTCATTTGCATTATATAAAAATCATTATCTAGTATAACGAAGGCTCCCCCTTTGTCATAATTTAGACTCAAACTTTCATCGTGAACATCACTATTTTTATAATAATCTTTTAGGCGTATCGTCCTGTCAAACTAAACATCGCTTCTTCTACTTCATTAAAATTCTTTTTCTGATATGGCGTAAATTTGCAGCCTTTGGACAAAAGTATTCTGCTATCTTCATTTAAATCATACGATGAGAAATTGAATGTAGAGATACTTCTTAACATAAAAAATGATTCGATTCATTTTCACCTTGTTGTACATGCATATCATCATCAATAAAATCTTCATTCCTTTCATTGGAAGGATTACTTCTATTGTAATTGTTCCCGTAAAATCTATTTCGGCTGTTACTATATGGGAAGTTATTATTCCGTCTCCGACTAAAGTTATCTCTCTGTTGAAAACGTGAAGAGAAAGGTCTATTATTGGGGTTATAACGACGATTATTTCTAACTATCTAAGTAATTTCAAGTATCTAAGAATTTCAATAATTCAAATCTATTGAATTAAGTGATCTGAAAAAAGTTTTACTGAAATTAAATTACCCGAATAATTTGATCGAGAGCGCATTTGAGCGCGCATCACGAGAAACTAACAAAAAAGAAAACGTACAAAACAATGAAAACCTAATCCCATTTGTGACGACATATAACAAAAATAATCCGAATATTTATAATGAAGTAATCGCTCCTACTATAGGGGCTTTAAGATTAATGGATTCCTTTAAGAACAGTCGAATTATAGAAGCATACAAACAACCCAAAAACGTGTATAGAATATTAAACAGAAATAACAAAGAAATCATAAACGGTATAACGAAATGTGGTGAACACAGATGTAGTTGTTGCAATTGCTTGGTTGTTGGAGAGAGTGTCGATTTTAAAGTAGAAAACGTTTTAAGAACTTTCAATATTAAATCGAATCTCAACTGCCTTTCATACAATGTAATTTACGCTCTCTTTTGCAAAGGTTGTCATCAGTTTTATATCGGCCAAACTGGTGGAATGTTTAGGACGAGAATAACGATTCATAGGCAACATAGATTACATCCGCATTATGCCATCCTAAACGTAAGCAAGCACATAGCATCTTGTGCTAGTGAGCATGAGGTAAAATTTATCGCCGCACCGATATATCAATTGCCTCCTCAATGCAGTAAATACCACAGAGAGAAAAAAGAAGAGTTTTTCATTTCTATGCTTAAACCTCCACTGAATAAGAATGAACATTAAAATATCCATGCATATTTTGTATTATGTTGTTTGATTTAAATATAATTTCATTCCCTCTGACAAGCTCTAAGAGTGAGCAGAAACGCGTCAGGGAATAAGACTCTTTTGGAATTTATACATACATACATATATATATATATATATATATATATATATATATATATATATATATATATATATATATATATATATATATAGAGAGAGAGATAAATTAAAAAAATTCAACGTAGTCTCAAGATAAAATTGTTTATTCTCGAATTTTCGTCTAAGACTTCATCAGGTGAACTAAGTAAATGATGGAACGGACATTTACTTCGTTCACCTGATGAAGTCTTAGACGAAAATTCGTGAATAAACAATTTTATCTTGAGACTATGTTGAATTTTTTTTATTTATCTTTATTATTAAGTCTCATGGCGATTACTTATGATCATATATATATATATATGTTGTAACTTATGATTTTTAAATACTTTCATAACTTATTTGTACTTGAAAATGGACCGAGTTTTCTGGTCTGAAATGTTGTCCTACAATCAATATTATATTATAAAATGGTATTCTAACATCGCCTTCAAAGTATTAGATCACAAACGAAAACAATTATATAGAAAAGCAGAAAGAACTTTACAAAAATGCAATAAATTGATAAACGACTAGCTGTTTAACAACACTTGTAAACAAAACAGCATTTTACTAAAACACACTGATTTTCGCTTACACAATATATATAGATATGATCTTCCGCTCATGATTTCACTTCTGCATGACTAACTTAACTTTACTTTGAGCAATGCTCAGCAATTCATTTGATAGTCTAGCTCCTATCATATCGTTTTTTTTTAAAAGAACTACTTGCAAATTGCGTGATGTCGTATCCAGTAGCCTCCTACCTGCTTCAGTTTTCATCCTCAATCTTTAATGATTTTTTTCTCTTTTTCGTCTAATGCCTCATACGGTACTTCTTTTTGAATATTCAACAGCCTTCATTGTTGCTTTTTAGTCTTCCAGCAGTTGTTCCCTTTTTTTCCTAATACTGCTGAAGAGCACCCCAGGAAAAATCCAACATGCAGTTAGAAAGAGCATGAACCTCAACATCTCCACCTGAAATGCGAGCATACTTTTGATGTAATCATTGCGCAGTTTCAATGGATATAACCTTATTGCTTCTTCTGTTGTTACAATATATTTATTTTCGATTGGTTTCTATCAAAAAGAGCACTCCCTTTGTGGACGCACGTGAAAGTTTTGGCAACCCTTTTTGCTAAAAGTTTTGAAAGAGTATTTGGCAATAATGGAAACTCCTTTCCTTGGTCGTAAATTATACGAAGTAAGGCAGGCGAGTTCCGATGACGCCAGTTGTACCCTTGTCTCCACAACGAAATCTAAGACAGGCGGAATCTTTTAAGAATTTGGAGTCCAAAAGAAGTTCCTTTTGCTAACATGCCGTTATGGCGCTTCCTCTTCTACTTTCTAAATATTACTTGAAATCTTTAATCGTGTATAAAGTGTTTGGTTACAATTGATTTATTCACACACGTGAGTGCCAGTCCTATTTCACGTAGAACATTAGCATAATTGCCCCAGGTTTAATCCAGCGATATCATATTCAGAAGATTATTTCTTGTCTGTATTTTTTAGCTCAGCTTTATCATTTGTTCAATTTTACAACAGTGTCCGATTCAAAGGATGCAGACTTGAGTTCAACATTGTTAATGTTGGTTCTTGGTTGGCAAAGAATATGACTCGCAGGATGATCAGCAATTACTTCTTCGATTGAAGACTTATCATTTTACTCTGTGTGAGCAGTGGCATTGTTATTTTGAATGTTGGTGATGCACAATCATTCACATACAGTAAAGATTTCTTCATCTAAAAGTCGACAGAAGAAGGGTCCATCATGAGAAACATTCTTCCAGTAGGGTTTCTCCTTGACGATGGTACCGCCTGCTGCAGTTATGCGTTCTTCGTTCAGCAGCAGGCAACAACGGAGTGTCTACTAAGTGCTCTATTTGAAGACTTGTGCTCTAATGAGAGTCATCTACTCTATTTCTCATGGTTTTAGCGCTAAAATAAGGTCTGACGTGTGAAAATGTATGACAAGATTTTTTAAATCGAATTCATATACTTCGTATAAAGCATAATTCAGTTGATTCTCATTTTTATTCGACAACTTTGCATAGGTTGAGGAACTTTTCTGAACAGATGGACGGACACCAGTATGATCTTCATTGGACACTAGTGCCATCTTGAAGTCTTGATCTCTGTCCTATAGACATGGGTGCACTGAGTAAGAGTCTCACTTGAATAAGAGATCCAGCCTGAAAATCTCAGCAATTTCTTAATTGATGCTGTGTGATTGGCAGGAAAATACCGTAATAGAAACTTGCTTGTAGAGTAATGCATAATTTCTATCATAAATTTAAAAAACCAAAACATTGTTTGCTGGTTCATGGCCACGCTTGTTCTTTCAAGTGAACTACATCAAGATAAAATGCTAAAACGTTGACAGAAGATAATAACAGGAGCTAGTGAGTAAAGTTAAAACTACGCAAGACACAAGAATGATGACGTCAGCTACTAGTACATTCTAACATGTCAGAAATCATAGAAAAGCTTTGTACACTCACTACTGAAATAAAGAAAAAGGTAGCATTAAACAACATTACCAATAAATAATGATTCAGAAACAAATTTAAAGTTTTAAGACATGAAGTCGGTCTTTCTGCGCACACAATATCGGCTGTTGTTCTTTGATGGTGACACTTTCAGCCACCGAAAGTTGAAACTTTGTTTTCAAGCTCCTCACCACTTTGAATCCTTGCTCAGCTTGTGATAAAATGTCGGTCTTCCTGTCACACTCGGTCAAGTGTCGTGTTACTGCCGATTGGACAGCCTTGGTCGATTTCGGTCTGGAGTTTGAATTCTGCACCCATCTGGGAATGTGCTCAGTGCGACGAATATCGAGACACCTTGTAGTTTTGCCGATGCACCTTGCTCCGCAAAGACAGAGAAACTCGTATATAATGTAATTATATATCATATATAGATATAACTCGTGCATAATTTCTAGTTGACTTGACTCGGTTTGAATTCTTGTGACCCAGCTATGACTACCGGTGGTCCTGAAACGAATCTCAGAATCCATCCAGAACTCATACCTCGCTGTCATGTCGCAACGTTGTCAGCAAGTCTATAAAGCAAAACAATAATACGACATTGACTGCCCGTCTGCGTTTGGTTTCTCATCTTTTAGAGGTCAGAATAGTTTTGACCAAACTTTGAGATTATGTGTGCACCTGAGTTGTTAGAAGAATTGTCGCAATTGTTTAGAAGATTGCATCGAAAAGAAAAGTATATGCGCTGCAGAGACTAGTTCAGATCTTCTAACCATCAAGGTCGAACATTGTAATAGCTACACAAATCTCGGAAGACAAGAGCGTTGAGGGTGGTCGAAGAATAATTCAGAGCAAAATAATGCAGCTCGATTAAGCCATCGTTTTATATTCGTTATGCTACCCTCTCTGGGGACCTGGAGGCCCCTGCAGACAGTTATATCTGTTATGCTCCTTTTCTCCAGTGGGTTGAACGATTTCTCTTTAATGCCTCAATACTCGTGCGTCCTAATCAAGATCACCAACTTCATGTGTCACCTTTCGACGGTAATCCGCATTCCGGTTGGTTCATTCAGCTTTATCCTCTCTGCGCTTTTGTACTGAATCGGTGCCTTCTTTTCTTTTCAAACCACGTTGAAGCCTGTAATGCCTCATTGTTTCCTCGATCGTAGACGTTTGCTGGTTGAAGCATTCCAGGAATCCATGCGGTCTTTGCTGTCTACTCTGCGTGATAGAGATTCACCACACATTCATCAAATCATTCCTATGTCTTCTACTTTCCATTTTCTTCTACCGTCACTGCCCTTGTCTCTTTTCCGTACGTCATGCATTCTCTAGCGCACGAGTCCAAGCCTTGTACCCAAAATGGGATATAGGGTTAGGTGTAACTCTGGCAACATATACCATGATCGGTATATACGTGTACATATGATCGGAGTACGTGCAGCTATAGCTGGCTCCGTCCCTACAACGGCACCCAACAAGTCTCCCTAACACAGGCTACCATCTCCTTTGACACGGTGCCATCCACAGGCACACACAGCATTTTATAAGGTCGACGATGCCAAACGTCTTCCAGTGCTCCTTCCGGTAACCGCCGCCTTTGGCCCGAGACTGCTTATTAACAGTGTGTTTATTCGCAGCTAACCACCATTTCTGATGGCCGCTCGCTATCCGCCACCTGCGACCGAAGAGGTAGAAGCTATAAATCTCCCCTCCAACATCAGAGTTAGAGGTGCTCTAACATCAAAAAATTAGTAGACTAGTTATTTCTAGCAGACACCCTGAACAAGCCAACCTCAGCATTCGAGGGTGAATGACTAATAACAGCAACAAGCATCATTTTTGGGATGTGATGGTGGATGTTCGAAAGAAGCTGGAGACCTACTGCGGCGATAAGCATGGCTTTTCCAAAACATTTCCCAAAGTCATCACTTTCCGTCGCGAAAGGCAGTTGATCTTGAAACCCGCGGATAATTCCTCACGAACTCAGCCCGTCGATTAATATTCTGTTGAGAAGGCCGTGCGGCTTCTGCAAAACTTTTCATATCCGGTGCCCTACGAATTCTGTTCGCTACTTCATGAGAGCAGTTAAGGTGTCTACTTAATATTCGACAAGTGCTATTGCGTCTTCTGTTCTAACAAGCTGCTTTGTTTCAATTTGAAATGCTTGATCCTGAACTTCATTGAGTTTCCTGGAACGTCTATGCGATCGAACATGCCCTTGTTCTTGATATCTTCGAAATAGCGACGATGGATAATTAATTTCAACTTTTCCTATAGACCTACTCTTGTCAAATCTGCTGTCCAAAATTGTTACAAATCCAATAAATATTGTCATAAATATTGTCAACTGGCAGCTATCAGAACCCGTTTCCACGCACTGCTTTTATATATAACCATCATATTCTATGAATTTCTATATTATCCTTTTAATTTAAGTGGCGTCAATAAGTTTGACGAAGTCAATAATTTGATAAGCTTTTTCACTATTTTGACTTTATATTTTTGTTTTTTCATATATATTCAGATCAATATTTTTCAGCAGCAGCCTATTATATTTTGTTTTACTTTTTTAATGATTTTGTGTTATGTTTTTTTGAACAATTTTAATCGTTCATTATAATCATGTTTAAATACTGATTTTGAGTCACTTATCTTTCAGAATTTATCATTTTTTAATCGTTATTCAAAATTTGATTTAACTAGGCTAGTTTATTTTCTATACTAAGTTAGGTATCATTGTGAATGATTTTGATCTCTCCCATCTGTAATTAATTCAGCAATTGATCTGCCCTCGTGTGCAGATTAAACATGTCACTTTCTAAAATAGTGCGTCTAACAGCAGCTCATGCATTGAAGCTGCGTTCAAATGTATACCTTCCAGTTGACGCTCGAAGAACAGAAATCAAAATCGTAGAAGGACATCAGAGCAAAGGAAAGTTCAGATGGATTGCTTGTAAATCCCATGATATCGTTGAGTCCTTTGTTCTTAAGACATAAAATCAAAAACAAACCTGACTATCATTGAATTTCTGCATTTGAAAATACCTTGACATCAAGAGCAAACACAAGGAGACTCCGCCGCTCTTAAACACTAATTCCCCTGCCGTTATATTATACCGCACCTAAAATTTACCATCATAGAAAATACAGAAATACTTTGTGGATGATCCTATGTTGTATTGTGTGAATCAATCCTCGAGTCGATTGATAGGCCTTAGTTACGATGATGGCCTGTCTGATGGGGATGTTCTGCTTCAACTGAGAATGCAAAGCGTATCGAATATTCTAACATCATCAACGGACCTTATATTTTCGAACCAATCGTGGCTGAAACTACTGGCGTTTATGGAGAAGCCAAGAACTCCTGTATTAAGAAACTCGGACCCAACCTTTCCGAGATCACTGGTGGCACACGAGAGACTTTGTGGCCCCAACAGAGGTTGCGAATGCGATAGCCGTCTTGTCAGGCAAAGCTCATTCGTTGCTTATTCTCTCCGATTTCCACCTCCCCTCGTTCTTTTTGTGATGACCTACCCCGGCAACTTAATTTGTGTTTAGAACGTTTTAAATATGTATAATGGATTTGAATTGAAATAAGTTAATTCAGAAAATTATTTCTATTCAATTGTTGGGTTCTCTGAAAAGAAGATTATGAGTATATAATGCATCTACTTATGAAAGTGAATAAAACTTCCATGCCTATTTGATATTGCAATCACACTACGCATCTTGACACATACACAAAATGCAAATGATTTATCTCGAATTATTCTTCCCATTTTATCACAGATAAAAAATAATTCTTTGAAGAGCTGCTACGAAAATACTTTTTACTGAAAAATCCCATAGTTTGTCAGTGTAAGAAATGAATTATAATATAATTCAGCTCAGAACGATGGATCGATCAACGATTCAACTTGCCGCTGATCTATATACAAAAGCATAAAGCCAACTGATGCTTACTATGTAATATCTACAGTATTCATCTTATCATACCATGGAACACAAGATTCCTGTCGCCAATTCTCAAGCTCTACGAATTCGACGCATTTCAGAGTGTCTACTAAGTGCTCTATTTTGAGACTTAAGCTCTAGAGCACACTATTTGTGCGCTAATAAGGGCCGTGTGCTCAATTTCTCATGGTTTAGACAAAAAAGGCCTTCTAGTACTAAGATTTGTATGACAAGATTTTTAGAATAAGGTATAATTCGTTTGATTCTCTTAATTATTCAACAGCCTTACAATCGCAGGAACTTTCCTGAGTGGATGGAAAAACACCAATATGATGTTCATTGAACACTAATGGTCTCTTGAACTCTTGAAATCTGTCCAATAGACTGGGTGGCCACTAGAGAGTGCTCTATTCGCATTATTTGTTGACTTGTGTGTTTTATGAAGCATGAGTCGCAGAGGGAGCCATGAAAATTATTGCCATTTACGTGATGGGACTGATAGAAGTCTCTGATTTAGTTCCTGCCACCACCGGTCTAAGCGCTTAATCAGAGGCAAGAAAAAGTATTTCATTCTTGAGGTATTTCAGTCAGTGAAAGGGTTTTCAAAAGCTTCAGTCCGCACGCTGTTGGACATGCATGTGCACTTTTTTTAATCGTGTCTGATAATAACAGGAACCGCGTTGCACTCGGCAGACGCGCAGATTCGTAGCAGCCATGGATAGGGTGTACTGCATTCTCTGAAAGTCCAATTTTCAGCCTCGCTCTCTGCAGAAACAGGTGCTGCCGGTCGCACGAGAGCTGTCAGGATTCTAACATTCATCAATCCAGTGAAATATATTTCGCATTTTACTAAAATCAAAAGTACGTACTTCTGCAGAAGTATTTTAATATTTCATCTACGTATTTTATTGAGAATGAGACACCTATAAAATAACCATACATTTTTAAGGGAATAATGTGCTTTAATAATAAGTACATTAAATTTGAGAGAGTGCATGTGCATGTTTTCGATAAGAGCCTTTCGACCGACAGTTGCGTTTCGACTGGAACACAACCTTAAGGAAGTCCGCGATCTCCTTTAAAATCCAAATTAATGACTCGCAGTAGGCTATGTATTGAGAGGAAATGAAGGCCAGCAGGTTTTGGGAGGTCTACAACGATAAACTACAATTATGACACACTTATATTCGCTTCAGCTACACTGTCAACTATCTCTTTATCTCGCAAAGTGACTGAATTCTTGACACATATAAGACTGCTGCAAGGAGCTGCTGCCATGGCTCCGGTTCCGACTACGAAACCCTGGTTATCAGTTAGCTTAATTTGCTTTTTTTGTGAAAATGTTCGCATTGTCTCTCTTATATAAATATCCAGTCTGAATGTCTCAACAATTTCTTAATTGATGCTGCATGACTTGCAGGAAAATACCGCAATGGAAACTTGCTTGTAGACTAACACATAATTTCAAGCTTGCTTGACCCAGTTATTACTACCGGTGTCTCGAAGCGAAATGCAGAATCAATCCAGAACTCTCATCTCACTGTCATACCGTAACATTGTCAGCAGGCATATGGTAATAATAATAATTATTATTTTATGTGATATTGACTTTCGTTATTCGTTTTACTGTTTATATTTGAGAGGAAGTCAGAGGATCTTGACCAAACTTCAGACCGAGATTATGCTTGCACCTGAGCTTTTTCGAGAATGATCGCAACTGTTTCGAGAATTACATCAGAAAGTGATATCTAGACTCTGAAGCGACTAGCTCAGATAATCGAAGCATTAAGCTCGAACATCCTGATTACTATACAAAACTCAAATGCAGAGATCGGCGAGGTTGCTCGAAGAACAATTCAGAGTAAAATATTGCTGTCCGATGAAGTCATCGTTTTATAACCGTTTAGTTCCCCGTTCGCTTGGACGATTTTTCTTTAATGCCTCCATACCTCCTAATCAAGTTCGCCAACTCAAGTTCGCCTAATCAATCGCCGACAGTAAGGTACATCCCAGCTGGTTCATTCAGCTTTATCTTCCACGCTTTCTGCACCTAATCGCTGCTTTCTTTCAATTAAAGATTATTAACTTTCATCATATACATGTATACTTTCAAAATGTATCTTTCTATAAAAATATCACGGTAACGGTCATCTATTTTGCGGATTCCTTTAGATGGCTGTGACGATGGTTTGTTAACATTGGTAAAGAATCAATGAAGTTCGCGGAGATCCGTTTTTATCAGTTGTCTGTTAGTCTTTTACTTTACTATTCACCCTGCAGTGTACAACAAGTTTCTTGCTATTGGTTTAGGCTTCATTATTTGCTAAACAATGTGAATTTGGATAAAAATGATAATTATATCAATCACTTGAATCTGCACGTATGTCGAGTTCTGCTTTTGGAAGTATGGATTCACATTATTTCGAGATTTAATGCAGTGTCTAATTATCATCTCTGTGATCTTAATTATCAAACTTATTACCAATCTAGCACTCGATAGTGGAAGTGCATTAATTTTATAGCAGAATTTTAATCATACTTGTGCTCTATTTCGCCGAGAATTGTGCTCTAACACCACCTCGAATTTCTAGTAGACACCCTGCATTTGTTCAGATGACTTAGAAGCAAAACGTCATATGTAGCCGATCTTCAATTGGCTTTGGTTAACCGGGGTTGTCTGTTTGGCAGAATTCAAAATCAAATCTAAAAAGCCTTATCAACGGTCTGAACTTTTCAAAAAACCAACTACTGTACAAGATGAGAAAGCATATTAATGGTTCCATATCAACCATAAGCGTATTCGACAATAAAGTCTATTTTCTTCAACAACAACATTTTTTGCAAGACTTATCCGCTACTACACAAGCATGGTGGAAACCGCCCGTGAAGATGCACTAGTATTTGGCATCATTTAACCTGTGGGATTATTCAACTCAAAATCCTGAAGCATTTCATTTTGTGACAATACACTCTGTAAGACATGTGAAATGCTGTCTCCTTATCCCAATGTTATATCTAACATCTGGTCTTTCTTATACTATCAAAGCAAAACATACAGTTGCGTCTTCGAACATCATCTACGCTCTCAGTTTTAAAAATTGTGGGTATCATTACATTTAGGAAACATCAAGTACGTTACGTGTGAGAATAGATGAGCATCGATTCGACATAAATCATCAAAAACCAGAGAAAGTGGTTCCTTGTCATTGAAATGAACATGAACATTCAACACAAAATGTAAAAGTAACGATACTAAAGAAAATCGACTGAACCGAACAATAAAGGAAAAAGGAAGAGCTGAAATATACAAGTCAACTTATGTCAGATTGGCCGTTTGGGCTTAATATGCAACACGTATTTCAACTCTTCGATCTATGATCCAAATCTCCGATTTCAATGTAAATACTCCCTGCTAACTTTTTGACTTTCTATGCTACTCTAGTTTTATAATGCTAACTTTATCTTTCTATGTCGCCTAGTCTTATATAGAAGATATATTACCTTTCAAATGACAGCCTAAATCGTCGGCGCGTAGCACCAGACGATTTATTTAGGCTGATCATTTGAAAGGTAATATACCGGGTGTCCCACAGCGAACACCCCCCCCCGCCCCCCAAACGATTTCCATCATTATCTCAAATTATAATATAGCCTACATTGATACGTTGTGATCAAAAGGTCATTATTCCCTTATTAGAGTAATTTCTGCAGTTCATACAAAGCACGAAACGCGTCTTAATTAAACTTTTATAATTTATGTTCAATATGTTGACCATTTTCCTGCACACATAGTCGAATTCTATTTTGAACAGCTTCAGAACATAATTTTCTACATAAAAGCTCGTCTATGTCACGAAACACAGTACGAATACAGTCTTCCAATTCATCCAAGGTTTGAGGATGACTCCTGTATACAATCTCTTTTACGTGTCCCCAAAGAAAAAAATTACACGGTGTTAAGTCTGGTGATCTTGGAGGCCATTCCAAAAGGCTACCACGGCGTCCAATCCAGCGGTTGGGAAAATTACTGTTTAAGTAATTTATGACGGAACGGTAATAATGCGCCGGTGCCCCATCCTGCATGAAAATGCTCCCAAGATCGGTGATTCGCGGCAGCACGCTTTGCAGCATACTAAGATAATTCTCTCCTTTGACAGTCTCTCGAAAGAAGAATGGTTCCGGCACACCTCGGGATGAAATGCCAGCCCACACTGTTGCACCACGTTGGTCCATGGACTTGGTGCTTAGACGAAGCTCGTTGTGATCTGACCAATAAACTGAATTGTGGCGATTCACAGTTCCGTTTAAAAAGAACTTCGCCTCGTCTGTCCAGACAACTTTATTGATCAATTGGTGATCTCGTTCCAATAAACGTAGTAAGTCCTCACAAAAATTCAAACGTCGATCAGGATCGTCTTCATTAAGTTCTTGATGCAACGAGAAGGGATAGCTTTTCAATCCCAAGTCGACTTTCAGAATTCGATGAACAGTAGATTTTGAAATGTCAAGATCAGGGGATGCCATGCGGATAGAGAAATTATCACCCATTTCAGTGATAGCACCAGCAACCGCGGCTACCCGTTCACTATGGCTTTCACTTGATGGTCTACCATGTCCCTCTTCGTCAACTCTTCCAGTGGACTCAAATCTCTTAATGATGGAATCGATTTCCTATCAATTGGTCTTCCATACGTGTCTTCAAAGCGTCGAACTACTTCACGATAATTGCCAGTTTGATAATAGCTTTTCACAATGAACACGCGTTCCTCAATCGTGTGGCGACGTGGCATGACTAATTGTAAATGATTAAACATCATGCAGCATTTCAGTTAGAAATTTGAATTTGAATTTGCAATTATTGTTTGCGAAATGAAGACTAGCGCTATTCGATATCCTAATGATAGCATACACTGATATCTAACAACAACCCAAGCTGCTCTTATCATGCCGAAGTCACCAAACTTCAAGTAAATAATCTTGATTTTTTGTTGGGGGTTTCGCTGTGGGACACCCGGTATGCTTTGTTACTGAACCAAAAATCCATGACATGAAAAATCCAAGATTTTGATCCGTGAAACACTCAAATCTATGATAATATAGTGATATAACTACGACATCTGTACTACCACAGAAAATGTAGCACGAGGCGAAGCCGAGTGCTACATCTTTCTATGGTAGTACAGATGGAGTAGTTATATCACTATTATCAAACGATCAAGAAATGTCAATGAACTCTATGGACCAGTGACGATATAGACAATCTGCTAAGAACACAAACGTGGTTGGCTTTCCATGGCATCCAAAGTCCTAGTAGATAGCCTATCCAATATTGATGTCATGCATTTCCATAGAAATTAACAATACCATAGAAAGTACTATTATCTACTTCTATGTGCATTTCCTTCATTTGAATTTCAAGTGAACCGATATTTAACTGGCATTTGCATGAGGTGTAGCCTTATTATCTATACCCAAGATATCATCTAAGCTTACTTGCAATTTGGGTGCATTGTAGGGTAAAAAAATGTAGCACGGTAGCCCATTGGATTACATGTATTTTGATTCATAGAAATTCCGTTCTACATTAGAAAATGTAGAACGCATAGTTCAACATAGTGGAGATAGGAAGGGAGTTTGATAATTTTCTACATAGCCCAAGCAGCTCAGAACATTAAAGTATGTCAAGCTTGAGATATCTACGAGTCCAAATTACAGGTCATAGGAATCACCTCAATGCCATTTTCATTGGGAATGCGAAGATGGACGGTGAAGTTCTCATACCATAATGCATGATTTTTCAAGGCTTTCTATGTCCACAGGTTAATAAGTTCCACGAAGCAGGTAATTATTTTCCTGGTTGGATATTATTAACCTGGTGCAGACTTCTATGAAAAAGTCATGCATTATAACAGATAATGCATAGATTTCTTCGGTCATTATTTGTCAAAATAACCTCGAGCCTTCGGCTCTCCGTAATTATAGCAATAATGACCTCAAATCTATGCATTATCTATTACTTAATGGCATTATATAGCAAATTAGACGGCCTTAACCCTTTCAACCCGAGCGGCCGGTATACCGGCCATCCCGTAAACTCTCAAATACCCTAGCGGCCGGAATACCGGCCAGGGACATACTACATGAGTTTGATGTCTAGTGACAACTTGGTAAGCATTATTTCGATGGCCATGGTCTGTCGAATGTTTCTGCATAAAGAGATGTCTATCTTACTCATCGCTACCATAGAATGCTGAGTTTGAAATAGGATAGTATACAACTAAATTGATTTTTTCTAAACTATGATTCACAACAGTGACTGTCATCACTTCTATCTCACACGGCCGTGTATAATGTCACGCAAAAGAAAACTATCTTTAGATAATGTTGTAGCTGCAGTGATGATATCATCAGATGAAGATGACAATACCAATGAATACAACTACCCGTAGGACTTTGAGTCGGAGAGCGACGATGAACTCACCAATGATACCCCTCCCACGACTGCAGCTGGTGAATCGACAATTTATACAACATCTGATTTTGCTCCTGGACAAAATTGGGACAGGAACATCGACGACTTTTCGGATGCTGTGTTCACTCCAATTGAGACGCCTGGTCCCAGAAACATTTACTTTTCATGCTTTTCTAGAGCAATTGTTTGAGCAGCTTACAGGAGATAATGAAAGATGTAAGAGCTCTTTCGGAAAACGCCGGTCTGACAGTGAATTGGATGAAAAACGACTATGTCTTCGGTCGAGCCATGATGTTGTTAGACCTGCGAACGCCGGAACGAACGACCGCTGTGTTGTTTGCAGCAAGCAGCACTTAGTTGCTAAGAGAAAACATCCTGAGCTCTATACAGTGAAATACCAAAACGAAAAAAAACTATATAAATGCACATTCTGTGATGTCTTCCTGTGCATCGGTGATGAGCAGAACAATCATTGGTGGGATTGGCATCATAAGGTAGAGTATTTGCACTAGTCATTGTTATTTACAGATGTAAACATCACTTGGGTTTTTATTATTGCACATCCATGATTAAAATCAGTTGTTTTGATTTTTACATTAAGTGTTCAGGATGTCAGGGTGGGCAGACTATCTCATCGAGGGCGTCAGTGTTGAAAGGGTTAATCATGCAATTAAGGCCGTCTAATTTGGAATTGGAGATATATAAACGACTTTCATAGAAAATTGACACGTGAAACATCGGCTGACAACCCTACTTACTCAGTAACAATGATAATCAAAACGTCATTGAATTTATCTGAAGATCTAATTCCTTACGTTAATATGTCCAGAGGAAGATTGGAACTTCACAAATTGTAAAATGTTGCAATCGAAACCGGTTGAATTAGAGAATCCATACTAAGAACGATTTTTGCGACATTTTGCCCATTTAAAATCAATGGAAGTGCCACAGTCATTCTTCGAGCGGAAGCAAAATCACAGACAGATTCAAACAGCTCAAAATTGTCTGCTGGAAAGCATGCTCTACAGCGACACTTGGTGAATCCAGGTCTGGGAGGCTGGTGGGGAGATTGAACACTATGCCTCTACAGAAGCTCCATCCAACGACGTCGGCGAGCAGTTGTGGTCTTCTTCTGAAAGTAGCGGCACATCAGATGTAGACGTTTCTCCAATTCACTGTAACGGCGACTGTCGACTTCCCTGTCGATTAGCTCTACTCCTATTGTTCTTTTCAATAGCAGAAGATTGACTGCTCTAATGAATCGAGTCATTACTGAACGGCAAAAATGTCACGTGGGGAAGCAGTGAATGATTGATCAATAATACACATCGCCTAACGAAATCTTCTTTAATTTCTATGCTTTTTGCAAATTGTTCCTTCTATCAAGAAAAAAGAGTTTCACTGCACTGTTGACATCCCGCATTTAAGGTTGAATAAACAAGATTTCGCCAAATACCCCTAGCAGCGGATCTCCTTGTGTTTGATAAAGAGTAATTATATGTTTGTTTTCCAGATTTGAATGGCTCAGAAATTTTTGGCACCTTTTAAGAATATCCACGGCTTCAAAAAAGGTCATGAGCTGAAGAAAGGAAAGCTTGCATCTGATCTCTTTCAATATGCTCAGGTAAATTTTAGTTAGAACCTACTCACTTGATCCAGCAATTGCAATGCTTTTTATATAAATTTTGTTGTAATTTCCACTTTCTTGTTCCAGTTACTTTTAATTCCAGTTATCAACGTAACTTATAATTATTGTAGAAGTTAAGATTCAATTTTAATGTATGATAAGTGATATTGAGTTCTTGGCTAGGATCCGTAATGATATCGCAATATATAACTTGTCCACCTAAAGGAAACCTTTTGTGCACTACTTATAATACAAAGAACTGTGATATCATGTTGGAAATGTAGGAGAATGATGCCTCAGAATCAATTCACAAAATAGTAACATATTTTCTGCAACGATCTACATTACGGTAACCCTAACTTTTTCTCAGACAACTCTACTTTGATTGAACAATATGCAATGGACACTTTTTGTTTTTGGTGAATGTCCATGTGATTATTGTGGGAGAAATGCACTGTGAAGAAGAATATTTGCAAGCAAAGGTACATGTCGAAGAGAATCACGGATATCTGTTGAAAAAGGGGGCGCGTGTCGAACAATACGATGACTGCCATGTACGAACAATTTCAACGACTACGTATTCGAACGATCTTCTACTGATATGTCCTACCAACCGCCATCTTTTACATGGCAATGTGATCTATTGCCATGTATCTATCTCATTTCATTCCTATTGTTAATTGTATTTGCGATGTGATCAGATGGTCTGGTAGATATCGATCCCCGCCACTGATCTTAATCAGCAGTAAGAATCGTGACGAAGCATTTATTCGCTGACTATTTCTATGACAAAATGATGTGTAATGGCGAGGGCTTGATCCTGCAAACGCATGCAAATTGACATTGGTCGCATCTACATGTATGCTGTCGCAGTTCATTTGTTAGAGCAACAGGTCTAGATAACCTAATGATCATCATAGTCTTTCCCTTTTCTTATACTATTGCATCCACATCAACTACAGGCCTGTCGCATCTAATGCTACTATACCCATGCTTAGAACAATGTTTGTATGAGTTTGTAAATACACAAGCAGCACGCAGCACCGAAGAATGGAAATTCACCAATTACGAGTACCGATCACGGTAATATCTTAGTTCCTGCTCGTGTCGAAATATCTGGAATTATTGTTTAACTTGGATCGAAATTTCCTAAACATTTTGGACCAATGAAGCTCCGGTACTTAACTTCGTCAGTGAGTTTCGTTGGCGATTTTGAGGAGAAACAGCGTAGCCATCTCTGAAACTCGACTGAATGGAAGACTAAAACCAAAGCGAATTTTCTCCATGCTATCTTTCCCTTTTCAACATATCTATTTTCATATTTTATAATTTTCTGTGTGTTACCAAATGATTGTTGCTCTAAAGGGTCGGAATAGGCGGACAGTTGGTGTAATTAGTAAAGACAGAAGAAAGATAATGATTATCATAACTCACACCAATGCCTTCTTTAATCCAGCTATTGTAGCGTAAATTTCTGTCTATATTTCATTTCTAAATTCATTTCAGGTTTATCATGTCCATATCACTAATAATGCCAAATGTTGACAAGGAAATTTTGGCGAGATATATTTGAATATTTTTGGGATGCATATTTGTATGACTTTTGCCCCAATTATCACATCTAACATTCATCTCGAACAATAATTGGTGCGTTGAAAGATTTACTTCGTTGATCTTTCTTCATTCAGAATGCAATTAGTGGCTTTACGTGTTTTCTTTGTTCCGAACAAAAACTAATAAGTGTAATATTTGATTTTTAGTCATCTAGAAATGCTATGCTCAGTTGATCACCATTTAACGTCGTCGAATTTTTCATCTTTCAGTGCGGTGACATCGGATTTCCGGAGAGACCTACTTCTCTTGCATATGACTCTTCATTGGATCTGATTGCATTGGGAACCGCAGACGGTGTTGTCAAAGTGTATCCTTTCTAAAAACGTCACATTTGATTTTGCCTGACATGGTTCCTTGTCTATGACAATGTTGTCTTCATAACAAGAATAATGCTTTGTCAAATGATGAAAAATATTAAAAATTCAATTAACAATTATTTAAATTCACAATGCATCTTCGTTTAATAAATTAAGAAAGCCATCAAATTTATTTTGAGAATTTGAAGGCGTAAGACTGAATACAACTTCTAAGATCAATTGCTTATACATGTATTGTATTAAATCTATGAGCAAAATTGAAAGCATACAAGCTCATTTACCAGATTTAAGAGATAAGAAATAATAACGATTGATTACTTAAGCTAGAAGTTAAAAGAAACAAATGACAACACTCGAAAACTACCATGGTAAGTAAAGGGTAAACTCAAAAATTTTTTTGCGAGCATAGGTCTGGATTCTCGCGGAACATAACGAGAGACTCAAGAATTTCTAATGTCTGTCTGTTGTTGATGCTGTACTAGTGATGCAAAAATTATTGATAGCAGATTATCACCAGAGCTGGAAAAATTCCACTGAAATTTTTTAATTCCAATTCCAATTCCGGAGCAGAAATTTCAATTCCAAATCCAATTCCAATTCCAGTCGAAACAGTTCAATTCAATTCTAATTCCATAATAAGATTCAAGTCCGATAATTGCATGTCGCGTATAGTGTCATATGTTAATGTATCTAACGTTTGTTCGTTTCAATCTAACCCATGTGCTTTTATTCTATCCTCGTTGTTCCTGTGCGCCGTTCTCTGCGTCGTTCCTATGTGCGTTTTCATGCTCATAGTTCATATTTCTTGTGTACATGTATATATGTAACCGGTCAGCCTACGTCATTTTCGTTTCGTAAACGAGATATTCAATATCTCGTGAAAAAAGAAAGGAAAGTTAACGGTCAGTAAAGAATCAAACGCTGAGAGAGAGAGATGAGATGCGAATAAATCGATTAATAAACTGACAGAAGAAAGAAATTCAGTGTGCGAATAACGTGATTGTTGATGAAAGAAAAAATGACGATAAAAATGATATCATGAAATCTGATTAATGGTCTATGTTAAAAAAAGAGATTGAAAATTCCGTGATAAGAACGAAATGTGGTCGGGTCGAAAGCTAACGAGCAGAGATTAAAGGAAACTCTTTCAGCTTTCAAAAGAAAGGGGTTTTATCGTCAAGTCTCAAAAATTTTCCATAAATTAGAAACGATGAGAAATTGACACAACAGCGTATACGGCAACACATCAGCGAGTGCGATTGAAGATTGACGGTATAAGTGACACTGATATTTATGATATTATTTTGGCATAAGTGAGTCCGATCGAACTGAAGTGAATTCAACATTAAAAAGTGAACTGTAAGTGTTAAGTTTTTCTTTTATCGTTGCGCATGGTATCTATATAACTATAGTCTTAAAAATTAATATTGTTAATTGTTGTGATTGGAAGTTGAATAATAGTTCATGTAATTGAATAATTAATTATTAGAATAATTTGCTGACACTGTCTTTTTTTGATTTGAAACTGACAGGGTTGATGCCCTTTTATGCAAACGTGAATTTTCCTCTTTCAATAACCCAATTGTTTTTTCGTGTGTAACAATTAAATAAAAAAAAAATTTTTGTGCATATCCTGATCAAGAACTAAATCAAACAATTGGCTTCATCTTGATTATTTATCTTACTTGATAAATAACTAAATAACAGATTGAACAAAGATGATTGTCTTTTCATTGTTTGCTTAATCGCTGAAATAACATTGTCCGGGGCTGTAGGCCCATCGAAGTCACAAAAAACACCCTTTATTCAACAATAGAATAAAGCCACCTCTGTCGATCTATCTCTCTCTTATCTCTGCGTGCAGTTAACACACCGGCCGAGTACTGTGATTTCAATGTTTGTACAAATAGATTTATCACAGGTCTATCGAAAAAGTGGAATTAAGGTTTATCAAAGGTCAATTCCAATTCCAGTAGATTTAAATATCGTCGATTCCAATTCCAATTCCGACGAAAAATGGAATTAATTCCGGATCGGAATTAATTCCAATTCCGACTTTTCCAACTCTGATAATCCCTCTTTATTGCAGACCTGTAAATGTCTTGCAGTGCTGCTTGCTGGAATTGCTATGGACCTTGGTGGACACTTTATAGGGTTGCCTTAGGAAAGTGTTTTGAAGCTTCTTCCGTCTTCCCATCGTCCTTGCTTTTGCAGGCACAACGAAATTGGTAAATAACATACAATTTGGATAGTTAAAGAACTTTTTTGGAATCTGTCCTGTAGAGATCGTATCGGAATTCTTACATTGAAAATCATTGCCAAACGAGCACTAGGGAAGCATACTTCATGTAAGTGTTTTGATGAACCTTTTTTAGAGCAAGCGCACTTTTGCTACCAATGAATGGAAGTCGTTCAGGTCCGTAAAAATTTTCTTTTATTATCAACTGTTTGATTGAATAACGATTTATGACATCTCCCCATCCAGAATGGGGATAATAGAAGCTAATGTGAGCAAAATGTTGCGGAAGTGGCGTGGTGTTCCAAAGATGTTTGACAGTTCTCATTTGTATGGCAAGAGGAATGGATTGCGATAGCATGTGATATCTACGATATCTCTTTTGGAGGAATATAGGTCTAAGGTCAGCAAGATACGGCTGCAGTCTATGTTTTCCTTTCCTCTTGATGAGCCTTTCTGCTCAGATCCACCTCAGTTGAAAGTCAGTGAGATGTTGCGGAAGTCTTCCATCAACTCTATGACAAAGCACAGAGAAGTCATAGGAGTTGTCCAATGCGGCAAGAGAAGTGTTGTATTGGTACGGAAAAGAGAGAAAAATTTTGGTGAAACATGAGCGGAGGTGACCAATAAAGAAAGTTGTGAGGGAATGAGGTTTTGGCAGTGCAACAGTAGCAGCAATGCAGGTGACTCAATTGGGGGAGTTGACTATCACATGATCTCATGGAACGAGTGGTGGAACTTCGGCTATTGGCGGTTGAATCCGAACGGATTCTCAGTGTCATTTGTGTGACATGCATGCCAATCTTCGCCATATCCTCTCTGGTTGTCATGCAGCACGGCAGAGAGAAGGCGGTACACTCATCGTCACGGCTTGGGCCTACAAGCTATTGTGTAAACAGTCTCGGATGCAGTGATGCCACAAGGATCCAGGAATTGACTTTGTGATGAGTGGTCAGACAATGAGACTCCTCGTGTGTCTCGATCTGTCCCGCGGAGGTGGGAAGTTCGAGTGGATAGACAGTTGCCCAATTACCTTTATCTGACCAACGGTCTGATCTAGTGTTTATTGACGCGATAGGGAAGAGAATGTTGTCGGCGAGCTACTCGTTCCTTTTGAAGAGAACGTTGAGGATACCCATGAGAGAAAATCTGCCAATATTGAAGCACTTGCAGAAGGTATTCAGAAACAAGGATGGAAATGTGAGCATGTGCCCCTTTAAGTGGAATGTTGCGGACTCATCATTTTGAGAAATATTGAGCTTAATGGGTCGAAATCTCGGTGACGGAAGGCGCTCAGTTGATGACTCGTGTCCTTTGGGTGCAGCATTGGCTGTTTCTCAAAGCTAACTTGTCAAAAGTGTCTTAGCATATCCACTCGATTTAAACTTTATTTTGATTAAGTCAAATTAACAAGCCAATTGTAACTTGCTTCGGTTCAAACTGTGAAAGTTTGTGTTTAAGCCACCCCATGTAGGTTTTCGTAAATTGCAAGTTGCTGTGTTCCATTCGTCTAGATATAAAGTTCCAAATAAGAAAATCTACCGATGGACTCCTCGAATGTGAACTGAATACTATCATGAACTCGTTGTAAATTTTGTTAATGTCTTCACTTTTTTGTCTGCCAAAAGAAAGCAATCATCAACATGTCTACAATGCAGCTTGCATTATTTTTTAAAGTTACTAGTTAGTTCTCTATGACAGCAAAATGGGTCCCAAGCAGCACCCAATTGCAACAGCGTCAATTTGTCTGTAGTATTTGCCTTCAAATATAAATCGCATATCATTTATACATGCTTCTTTAAAGTTCTCACAGATGATCTTAACAAATGGCGCAATTCAAGTGAGGGCTTTCGATCTGTAAATTATTTATGTCAACACTTTGGTGCACATTTGTAAGTAGAGATTTTACGTCAAATGAATGCATTGAATTCAATAACATATCCAATTATTTACCCAAGTCAGCAGATTGAAATGCGTCTTTGAGGGTATACTTTCCGTAGCATTTTACTTGTTTCAAAATTTGAATTGACCAATCGGATAAAGTCTGCACTGGTGATCAGATCATGGAAAGAATAGGACAAAGTGGACAATTGGCTATGTGCATCATTAGAAGACCACACACTCCAGGAATTTGATATCCTGAAGTCAATGTTTGGCGTCTCCATTCAATCAACTCCATTACACGTAATAGTTGGTTTTCTCAAAGTGAATTTGGTGGCTTCATTTATTTATGAATTGAGTAAAGGGTGATCGTTTTCAATAAACATTCGTAATCCATTTATTCCTTCACAAAAATACTGTAGATAAAGAATACCTCAGAACGGTGCTCGCCACATTACAGATAACTGCAAATCCATCAAAAAGATTTAAATCTCGCTCAGAATCACATATGCTAAGTCGAGTGAACTATTTCAAAAGTCACATATAATGTCCAACTTACTTGCTTACTCCTCGTTTATTGTCTCTTCTTGCCCAGGTTTGAGGGTTGGACACTAGGGTTGTGTCTGTTGTCGGGATGGATGCGCCTTATCCATTCTGTTCAGTCTTGCGTTGATTGAGGGTTTAGAGGCAGGAGCTCAAAATCTCTCTTGACATTGTGCCACCATCTCTTCCTCTGTCCACCTCTGATGTTCGGTCCCATCACTTCGGAATTCAATATTCTCTTTGGCCACTTCCAGTCCGGCATCCGTTGCAGTTGACGAAAACCAGCCCAAGCGATTTTTGCGTAGGACTGATTCCATGTCATGCAGATGGAGCATGCCTCTCAGTTTGCGCATGGAGCGGCGTTCACAAAGTTGGATGGAACACATCCATCGGATCATAGTGGTCTCATTTCTTGCCAGGCGAGTAAGGTGATAAGCTTTTATGGGCCATGTCTCCGAAGCATGCAGTAAAACTCTCTCTGTCGGTCGGTCGCTACGGTCGTGTCTCTCGCGCTCTGTCTGATTCTTCGTTCTTGCTCCTGTTTCAACGCTTTGCCGCCGCCATTTTGCATAATTTTTACATCGTTGGACTTCGCTACTGGTCATTATTCAAGGTCTTTCATCCTCATTCTCCCTTGGATTACGCCGCTATTCGTCTTTTTTGGCATTATCTGCAGTTTCTCCGTCTCCGTGTGAATTGTGCTCACTGGCTCTACTTCGTCTCCAGTGCTGGGTCTGTGTTGCAAATCTGCGATCTGACGTCATACGTTCGTGCGTGACACGCAACAGATTTTTTCGATTTTCGGTGCAAGGCACTGCTATTCACTGAATTGAGCCTGTGTCGTTCTGGTCTGCTGTGCTAAGGCGCAGTCTCACGCTAAGGTGGGGAGGTCGAGTCCCGCTGGAGCTGTCTTTTTTTTCAATTTCCTGTTCTGTCAATTGGTTCTGTTTCTAATAACTGGAGTTGCAATGACTGGAGAGACTCCGCCTCAAGGAAGGACAACCAGGTTGACTTCAAGCGCCAGATCAAACTCGAATACCATCTCAAGTACGTCATTGGCTGATCTCCAAAATCTTATTGTTTCATCTAAAAATGAGATGATTTCTATAATGAGATCTGAAATAGAGAAGATCAACCAGACTCTTTCCTCTCTGACTGGTCGAATTGATGTCTTCGAGCGAAAAGTGGCTCAAATTTGTGAAAAGCAAGATAAGCAGGACACAGAAATGGCGAATCTGAAGGAATCTTTCCAGCATTTTTCTGTTGATTACCAGAGAGAATTGTTGCAAGAGGCTGAAAGTAGATTCGGCAGGCGTCAGAATCTCATTATCAGAGGCCTTGAGGAACCATCCACTGGCACAGAAATAGAGCGAAAGACTGAAGACAATAACAAGCTGCATAATCTTCTTCGACATCTACAAGTCCAAAACGTTCAAGTCAAAGATATTCGAAGAATTGGAAAGTCTCGAGTTAGTGGTCCTCGTCTCCTAAAATTGACAATTAATGACGATGGAAAACGACTTGAGTTGATCAAAAAATCTTCATCATTGCGTAACTCCTCTCTCTGTTCTGGTATTTTCGTCAACTTCGACTTAACACCTCTACAACAAAATGAACAGAGACTTCTAAGAGAAGAATTGCGACAGAGGCGTTTGAGTGGAGAGAATGTGATCATCCGACGCGGCAATGTACAACGTAGAGTTGATACTGCTCAAAATTTTCACTAAAGTGTTTTAGAAGTGATAAATTTTTCCTTCCCTCAATCGTTTTGGCGAATGTCCGCTCACTTCTACCCAAACTAGATGAAATATGTACATTTGCATCCTGAACAAGGCCGTCTGTCCTTGCCTTCTCTGAGACGTGGCTTCATGAGAATATTCAGAATAATTTGATCAGCATTCCTGGGTACTGGGAACCTCTTCGATGTTCCGCCTAGTCTTTCTGCCCACAATTACTTCAGTATCATACAGTACGTCCAGTCTAATGCTGACTCTGCTCTTGATTTCGCACCTGATAGTCGACTTATCATCGTTGGTGACCTGAATCAATTGAAGACAGATGATTTCGAAACTGTTCTCAACGTGGAGCAAGTTGTCAAATATCCTACGAGAGGTGACGCAATCCTGGATAAAATTCTCATTGACTATACACTCGTTGATAAATACAGGCCTGTGGTTGTCGGTCCAAGTTTCGGCAATTCTGATCACCGCACTGTCATTTTGAATCCATTCATCAGCACGACTGCTCCTAAGAGCCTTGTGAAATTCTACGATCTTCGCCAGAACAATGTTGAAGCCTTTTTAAATCGTTTGGGCTCTGTGAACTGGTCTACTTTTTATAAAATGAGCTGTACCGTAGACGAGAAGTGCTTCTCCACGATGTTATCACGCAAGCATTAAAGGAAGTCCCTTTTGTTTTCATTGAAATGTCACCTAATGATAAGCCCTGGATGAATCTTCTGCTGAAGCATTTGATAAACTGCCGGTTTGAAGCTTATCGCAAAAGGCAATACTCATTATACCACCATTACAAAGCAAAAACTCAGTCAGAGATTTCAAAGGCAGAAGACCGATGGATGAAAGCTATGATGAACAAAAAGAATGGCTATTGGAATGCAATTAAGGAAGATCTAAATGCTGCGTCCAAAAACAATTTTTCAAAACTTTTCAAACGGTTTCCTTCTCTGCAGGCTGCTTCCAATGAAATAAACGATTCATTTGCCGATAAGTTCTCTCCCGCTCTTGACTTGTCACAAATCATTGATTCGATCCCCACCTCAGATTCTTTTTGGCACCTGACATCAATGAAATGAGCGTATTTTGTCATTTGATCCTCATGAAAGACAGAAAAGCGTGTGGTAGTGACAACATCCCTCCTAAACTTATTCGTCTTGCAGCCTCTTACCTCTCCGGTCCTTTGACTCATCTATTTTCCCTTTCCATCGAGACCTCAGAATTCCCATCACTATGGAAAATCGCCCATATAAAACCTATTCCCAAAAGGAAATGTCAGAGTATTGATGACCTCAGACCAATATCATTATTGTCTGTTTTCTCAAAGGTGTTTGAAAAATGTGTCCTTGACTCAATTCGCGACAAACTGTTGTCCCTTTACGGTCCCACTCAGTTTGGATTTCTTCCAGGAGCTTCGACTCTTCACTCTGTTATCAGTATTCACGACTTTGCCACTGAGCAGCTGGACAAGAAAGATACTAAAGGAGTCATTATAATATCCTTTGATCTAAAACGTGCATTTGACATGCTTAACCACGAGCAGCTCATCCAGACACTTTGTGACGGAAATCTTCCTCCATCATTCATTCGTTGGTGCGCCAGCTATTTGAAGGGTAGAAAACAGCAAGTGACTATTCAAGGATTCACTCTCAGTTCATTAAGAGACATAACATCAGGTGTTGCTCAAGGTTCAATTCTTGCTCCCTACCTTTTCTCCGCTCATATGGGTTCTCTTGCAACTGCTTCTCCTGACGTATTGATGACCAAATACTCTGATGATGTCGTCATAGTCATTCCTTTTCGCGATGCATCCTCTTTACCAAACAAGGTCCAAAGTGAAATTGAAAACATTCAAAGTTGGTGCGACAATCATGGTCTGGAGTTAAATCAAGGTAAAACAAGAGCTATGATGTGCTGCAAACAAAATGATGTTCAGTTTATACTGCCCAATTTGACAATGTGTTCAACGCTAAAAATCCTGGGTGTAACATTCAATGATAGGTTAAAATGGGATTCTCATGTGTCGCGCGTCATTAAGTTGGCCAGCCAGCGCATATATCTGCTCAAGCAAGTAAAGAAATTTCCACATATGTCGCCTGATATGCTCATGTCAGGCTATTATGCATGTGTAATCAGCATCCTGGAATACAACTCTCCAGTTTTTGTTGGACTTACCAAACGATGCTCTGAGATGTTGGAGAAAGTTAGAAGAAGATGCCACCGCATAATTTGCGGTGTTCCATGTGAATGTGCAAAATTCACCCCATTGTCAATTCGCAGAGATCATAGGGCTATCAAACTTTTTTTTTTGCTTTGACCCTCAAGCAGTCCATGGACCAACACCGCCTTGGATGTCTGCAGGCTGCATCCCAACCTCACAGTGGCGCCTGGCTGTCCGCTCTTCCCTCAAGCGCCATGGGCAACCTCTTGGTCGACGACTGTCTTCGATACGCCATCGCCCTAAGAATCGGGGGATTTGTTTGTGAGCCGCACCCATGCCGTTGTGGTTCCCGGACAGATGAACTGGGTCTCCATCCCCTTTCCTGTGTCAAGAGTGCCGGAAGATTCCCGCGCCACGTGGCTATCAACGACATCATCCGCCGGGCCCTCGACGTCGCCGGTTTCAAGTCGATCCTCGAGCCAGTGGGGCTGGATCGTGGTGACGGCAAGCGGCCGGATGGTACGACAGTTTTCCCATTCGCCGAGGGCAAGTCGCTTGTGTGGGATGCGACCTGCTCGGACACCTTTTCCTCGTCCGTCGCCAACGATTCAGCGGTTGATCCTGGATGCGCGGCGAAAGCAGCTGAAGCCAGGAAAACGTCAAAATACTCAGCTCTCCAACCCCGGTACACCGGTCGCCGTTGAAACGACTGGGGTCTTCGGCCCTGCGACCCTGAACTTTCTTAAGGACTTGGGTCGTCGCATGTCACGGCGAACGGGGGACGCTAGAGAGTCGACTTGGCTGTTTCAGCGCTTGTCGTTAGCTATTCTGAGGGGCAACTACCCCAGTCTGACTTCTTCTTCCCGTCGAACCCTTCTATAATTACTGTTAATTATGCTCATTTTGTATTTGTTTTACCTAAATAAAAGCTATCAAACTGTTTAGTGACATGTTATCCAATGAGCACATTATCCACCATTTGTCCCCGGAAACTTTACCTCGTTCGAGACATTTGGACGCGATGAGGCAGAACACGAAGCGCCGCTCATCATCATTCGTCCCTTACTGTACTGCTCTGTATAACCGCATGTACATTTGAATTCGACCCTTCCAGCGTTAACGTTACTTTTCTTTTCTTTAACTTGAAATTTCTTGAAATGTCATGTCTTTTTTTTCTGCAAAGTGTGATTTTCAGTCAGTCGAATAAACATATTCTATTCTATTCTATTCTAAGACACTCCTGATACAGGCATTGTATACCTGACCCCTGCGCTTCAGCGAGATATTGTTATTGGTGATGACAGGCAAAAGGTCATGGAAATTCTTCCAGGCGCTTCTTACACGAGCTGTTATAGACTCACAAAAACCTCCAGAATTACCTAGTCTATCGCCCAGGTAACAGTAAATCAAGAGTAGAAAATCGATGAAGGCTTAATAAGGCTTACTAAGAAAACATAAAAACTCGATAAACTCTATTCGATAAATTAATCATTGTTCCCGCGGTCCTGGGAAGTCCTGGAGTCGCGCGGATGTTCATTCTGAATCACCATTGCTTCCGTGATATTTATATTTCATAAAATCCGTTTAATCTATGTCATGCAATTTTTTGTGATGTTTTTCAAGACATTTTCTATTAACTCACTTGCATTTTCAGGATACTACAATATCATTACATAATCGCTTTTCATATTGGGCGCAATAAAAGCAAAAATGCCTAATGATCGATGATAATTGTAAATCCTTCCATGGTAAGACTATACTTCTTGACAAACAGCATGCCAATCGCTAAATCGGTGATGAAAGGGCGACCAATTGATTCGAATTTCTTTCTAGCAAATTTTGTAATCACCAGAACATTTTGACCAGTCAGGAAAATGACGTAGCATGTAATTTTTTGTGTAAATTATATCCACGTAGCTTTGAATCATATGCGTGAATTTACCTTAGCGGTTTCCATCGTTGTTCCTTTTTTGGACCACGGTAAAGGCTAATCTAATGTTTCTTTTACTTAGTCACGTTCACCATCACACCCTTATATGCAATTTGTGCAGCATTGGTTCCTCAATATATAATGAATGATGTTGAACTGAAAAAGATAAGTGTATGCCAATATAATGGAACACTGCTAATGGTAAGGAAGTGATGCGAGTATTGTCAACTATTGATGTCAATACATTTCTGTGAAATTGTTTAATGAATTCATGCATTGTTTTTTTATTTATGTAAGCTTTATCAAAATCGACATATACTCGTATTTTCTTAGATCTAAATGTGAGTTTAGCTAGATGCACGCAAGACATGCTTAAGGCCTATAGAAAAGGTGTTCCAATTAAGCTTCCAGAATGGTTGAAATTCTTAGAACTTAAAGTCATTGAAATTCGCTTAGTATTATTGAAATGACTAGAATTCGGTAGGCCTATCGAGGAATGATTGACGCCGTCTGATCTCCTCTTATTTCAACGTAATGTAGATGTCAATAATATAGTATTTTTAGTATTATAGTAGGGTTCGTGATGGAGAGAGAAAAACATAAAGGTCAATAGTTTCAAGCCTTGAATGAGCTTTCGCCTCCTACTGTTTAATGGTCTGAAAACTAATCCATATCTTCGGTATATGAAGTAGTCATATTATAGTCGATCATAAATTTGCCTACTAGAATTGCGATGCAATTTTTCGCGATATTTAAGACCTGGAGCATCATCAAAAATGTCCTGGAAAGTCCTGGAGTGACCTTGTCGAATAAGCGGGGGGGGGCTTTAATCAATATTGGCAAAGGATAGTCTCGATACAGAAGAACAAGCTTCTGGTATTACGAAGGAAAACGAAAGATTTTGATGTTGAAGAAAACTTGAAGAAAATCAAATTTTTTCTATGGAATATTTCCGCGAATTGTTTGCTCCCAGCGTCGGTAATAACCAACCTATTGAAAACAATTAAATTTACTTGTGAATGTAATGACATTTGATTTTCAGTGGTTTCATAGCATTGAACAAAAAAAATACTTAATTTGTCACTAAATATGCAGGTTCTATTTAATGGCAGGTTATGTTATAATTTTTTATGGTTGCTCTGCGGGATGTAATCGTTTGTTTGAAGCCATGCTTAAGATTATATCACAGAATAAATGGTATGCATTTTATCATTGCCGCCAAAAGCTTAACGTTATCAAGGTACCAATTAAAAGTCCTTGTGCATGAAAAGTTGAATACAGAGATGAAGGATTGAAACCACAAGTGATCATCAGAATGTTTTTTATTCCTTAATTATGTTTGCAAACTTGCAGTCTTGGAAGACCGGATGTCGAATTCATTTCTGCCAGTCCCTCTCATTCAGAAATTCGCCAGATTGCTTTCATTCCATATCAAGTAAGTTCACCCAGAGTGATCGGTAAAATAATTCTAATTAGGTCAACAAATCAGAACTATTTGATGTTAGGAAGGGTGTAAATTGGTAGAACCTTTGCCATTCGCAACCTATCACTTTGTTTTGTACATTATTTCTCTCTAGAATGTCATCCAAGTTTATAATAAATGATGAATTAAAGTCATTAACAATTTAGTGATTTTTTCATTAACACAATCGGAAAGTCTTTTCATAAGTTTTTATAATTTCTTTTTAAAAGTCACAATGAAGATTTTTTTGTATTGAACAACTACGTCTGGGGATGCCGGCCGCGAGAAGATTAAACTCGATCCAGTGGCCTGTAGGGTGATTAAGATTGCCGACCCCTGATCTAGGCGATCAACGGGGAATTAAACTTAACCCGCTACGAATTGCAATAGCTTCACGAGTCGGTTCATCTTTTAGTGAAGAACCTCTCATCAACTAGGAATCTAGAAATCTAGGAAAATGGAACACCTTGAACTTTCCAGTTAAAGTCACGAGTCTTTTCGAAATACGATGATTGACATTGGGCCTCAGTGAACACGTTCAATCCAATTAATATGCAGATGTGATGTCTCACCAACCTCCTCAACCTTCATTCAAGCCTTATCAAAAACATGTCCACGCACGCTTATCTTATATTTTAACACACATTTTAAGGTAACTGTAGGCATAAATTGATGCAGATTTATAAGATTATGGATAAATCTAATGTATGTATTACTTCCATCACCGTACGATCCTTTTTTGCAACTTCTCTCATAAAAGCGTATAGAATTTCAATTCTCCTGATGAAAATTAAGTTTATACATGTTATAAACTTGTTTGCCTGTCCATGGACTTCCGTAACATAGCACCTGGACAGAAATCTAAAATAGCAGGCATACGAGATGAGGCTGATATTGTATTTCATCGTGGTGCATTTAAGCATGGATCTGTTGATTAATTTTTGTGATAATGTGCAACTACATGTGGAAAATTATGCCGATTTACATCAATTTTGAAGTATAATTCCAGTTTCTTTTTCAGTCTGACTAAATATTAGTCCGCCTTTTGCACACTGGTAAATGAGTTATCTGAGGAAACTAGTTCATGCATCAATCGATATTAGTGATATAGATCTACTGGCTATTATTTTTTTTCAACTAAATAAGACATTGGAGCGCTATCGGCAGAAATTATTTCAGAACACTGCATATTTAAAAAGAGATTTAGTCAATAATCTAAGTCAAATGAATCCTTTGGAGACAAATTTGAATTCCAGGTTTACACTTTTCGCATATATTAGGTCACAGTTTCCTTTTCCAAATGAAGCAGTTCACCAAATAAGGGCTACGTTGATTCATGGATTTGTTAAGGATTTTGGTTTTGCTTCCTGAGATGACTTTATTCATTATAGAACTTTCGAAGAGCCAGCACCAAAGAAAAACGCTACATCTGTTGCTTTGCTTTTTAAAGCCACAGCGGTCCATAGATGCATAGAACATTGATACAACATGCATGCACCAGGGTAGAATCGAGTCTTAGATTTTGTAAATATTTTTCAGAAATTGCCATATCCCTGCATGACGGATGCTCATTTGGATTGGATTGTCTGATACAAGATAATGCAATAGCACTGCAAACTTTATGAAATACATCACTTAATGAAATTTCATATTCCTTCTCATCAGATGTCCATTTTCCATATAGGCTCTAAAATCATTGTGTATAACGGGATAAAAGTGTTCATGATCTTTATTGTGTTGGTTTGTGTGTCGATACGGGAGGTTCTTCATTGCTTAGAAAATCAAAAAAGGTTTAGCGCTCCCAAGGTTATGACGAGGATTTTATTTTATTTTAAAATTGTATAAAATACACCCGACCGGTTTCGTCGCGATAGGACAGTCTCAAGGGCTGATTATGTACATCTCCAAGAGTGCTTAAATATATGAAGTAAAAGGTAGGACAACTCTTCACATCTGTTCATGACGTCTGTTCATTTGTGGCATGTTCTTTGCAATATAGCGAGCTTCAGCCAACCTAGTAGATATCGCATTGCGTTGTTTATTGATTATTTTGCAGTTAAAGTCATTAATACTCATCACTTTAGTCGGATGGTCTATACGATTGTGATCGCTAAGTGCACTTTTGCAGTCACGGTGTGAAATACTTCTTTTATGTTCCTGGAAACGATATCGAAAAGGTCGACATGTTTGGCCTATATAGCTTTTGTTACAAAGCTTACAAGAAAAATTATAAATTAAGTATTTATCATTGCAATTATATTTAGGTGCGATAACTTTACAGATATCACAATTACAAATAAATTTATTTTTACAATTATTATTTACTGTTGAAATGAGGTAATTACCTGGTTTAGAAACGATTCTAACGGGTAAATTGTACTTATTATTTAATTTATTTAATTTTCGTAACATACTGTCGTTAATATAATCTAACGTTACTGACACCTTTTGACTTTCATCGGGAACATTTTTGTTGGTCTTACATGTATGTATACTTTGAACTTTATATTTAGCACTGTCAAACTTGAATCCATTTTGTCTTATTCTATTTTCCATAATAGTACATGATTTGGAGAAATCCGCATCATTAGAACAACGATTGTGGACGTATTCAATACTATTACGTCCACAATCGTTGTTCTAATGATGCGGATTTCTCCAAATCATGTACTATTATGGAAAATAGAATAAGACAAAATGGATTCAAGTTTGACAGTGCTAAATATAAAGTTCAAAGTATACATACATGTAAGACCAACAAAAATGTTCCCGATGAAAGTCAAAAGGTGTCAGTAACGTTAGATTATATTAACGACAGTATGTTACGAAAATTAAATAAATTAAATAATAAGTACAATTTACCCGTTAGAATCGTTTCTAAACCAGGTAATTACCTCATTTCAACAGTAAATAATAATTGTAAAAATAAATTTATTTGTAATTGTGATATCTGTAAAGTTATCGCACCTAAATATAATTGCAATGATAAATACTTAATTTATAATTTTTCTTGTAAGCTTTGTAACAAAAGCTATATAGGCCAAACATGTCGACCTTTTCGATATCGTTTCCAGGAACATAAAAGAAGTATTTCACACCGTGACTGCAAAAGTGCACTTAGCGATCACAATCGTATAGACCATCCGACTAAAGTGATGAGTATTAATGACTTTAACTGCAAAATAATCAATAAACAACGCAATGCGATATCTACTAGGTTGGCTGAAGCTCGCTATATTGCAAAGAACATGCCACAAATGAACAGACGTCATGAACAGATGTGAAGAGTTGTCCTACCTTTTACTTCATATATTTAAGCACTCTTGGAGATGTACATAATCAGCCCTTGAGACTGTCCTATCGCGACGAAACCGGTCGGGTGTATTTTATACAATTTTAAAATAAAATAAAATCCTCGTCATAACCTTGGGAGCGCTAAACCTTTTTTGATTTTCTAAGCAATTTATTGTGTTGAATTTTTTTCGGTCGTTGCATGGATAGGCTGAAGTGAATATACTCGCCTGATACCTTGCAATGTTCCTGTTGGTCCGAAATTCAAAAGGTGCGAGTAAGTAAGCTTCTTGTATTCACAGACAGTTGATGACTCTGATTCGAGGCGACGAACGAAGTCAATACACAGTTGAGGGTTATGCTTCGATATCGATTTAGACTCTTCTTCTTCTGTCTGAGGAAGATCGATTGAGACTCATCGAATGATGTCACTGTAGTTATCAAATTCAGGAGTTGTGAGATTGTATTAACTAAGCCTCCAAAGAAGAGAAATCTTGAGTTGACCGTCCGTGATTTTTTTCTGTGAATTTTTCGTCTGTGCAGTTGTCTTAGTCTATCAATTTACACCCGACACTTCCCTGCGGTTATATAAAAAGGATATCTATCTAGTAAGGGTGCGCAAATGCATTTTCGATCTAGTGGCTTGAGCATCTACGCGCTTTCATAGGACGGTAGTTGTAAAAAAGCAATCGTTTATTGATGGTAGCACTCGCAGATTTGTGGCTTAATTTGTGCAAACTGCAGCAGTTTGCATCCACAGATTCCCTAAGTGTTTTTGAACTATTGACTGAAAAATCTAACCGTCCGTAAAGGACATGATTAAAAAACATAAATGACATTGGTGAGATTCATGTGGAAGGGTGAGGAGGTGAGTGAGACAAAGATGCGACGCACCATTTCATTTCGATTGGCTGTTGTCATTCACATCTGCATATTAATTGGATCGAACGTGTTCACTGAGGCCCAATGTCAATCATCGTATTTCGAAAAGACTCGTGACTTTAACTGGAAAGCTCAAGGTGTTCCATTAACTAGATTTTCCTAGATTTTTGATAAGTTGATAAAAGATGTGATAAAAGTCTCTAAAAGATGAACCGACTCTTGAAACTATTGCAATTCGTAGCGGGTTATAATATATGTCACCTAAATCTTAAAGTTACAATGATGTAATTTTGATTCATGGTTTGTGCATGATGAAAATGTGGCACGCTCGCGTAATGTAACTTAACTAACTTTGATTGCTGTTGTTTTCATCAAACATCTTCATGCTCAACAATGGCTTTGCCGTGACATTACTTAGTAGTAAGCCCAATCACAAATTCTCTCAAATTAGGTCGAACGCTGACGTAATGATGAGCAAGTGACTTTCGAGGTTTATTTTCACAGCCATTGTAATCTGATTGGGTGTTGCTTCCCACTGCATAATTGAAATACCTTCTTTTCAATTGTGTGAACGCTTAACTTGAAACCAGTCTTTAATCAGCTATATTGCGCGTTGTTCACTATTATATGAACTACTCGTTCAGTAGTGTCATCCAATACTTAACATTTTGCTGACCTTTTACAGTATCATCTCTTACAGTTTGTCGTTTTAATAGTCCATCGATTATATATTATATTTACAAAACACTAGGCTCATTATGCCAATTTGTGATTTAAACAATCAGAAGTCGACGAGATGCACACAGATGGTATTCAATTCTTGAACTGTAGGAATGGGGATATTGATAGTGATGGTTATAAATAGAAGTTTCATGAATCGCTGACGCTAGTTTCGCTGAAGCAAAATGAATTGAAATTTTCAAACCATTATTCAAGGCGCGGTGCTAAAGGGTGCTGATAGAGCTTGCAAACCAACACATCCCCTACACACGTACTTCGGAATGTAATCAAAATGATCTTAGACACCTGACTACAAAATTCATCAAGCTTCTACATTCGAGCAAAAATATAGTAAATGCTTTAAACATTTCACGACCCCTAAACTACTTGCACATTAATCAGACAAAACTGATGAGGGTATCACAGGCAAACAGACAAACTATAATCATCAAAGATCGATCTCACTCACATTGCTCAGACTCTCAAGCAAACAAGGACAGCAAAACCAACAATTCTCAGGTCCCATGGAACAGATAGAATAAAAATTCATTACCTCGAGCACATAAGACTTTGCGATCGACTTCATAATATAATTCAGCAATCTCCCATTCTACGCAGACACCTTCCCATACATATCTGAAAAACAGTCAATTTTATACCCATTCACAGACAGAAGAAAGACACTCTCTTACACATCTCCTACAGATGCATTTCACTACTTTTCAATAATAGAAACACTGGAAATCAGTCTTATCCTCACAGCACTGCTTGCCAACCTTTCCCACAGCCAACGGTCTAGCGTGTGGTCGTGTCTGCTTTGTCTCCGATCGAGATTATCTTCTGTGCCTTTTTTTCATGGTGTAAGAGTGTCTGTATTGGGGTTTCAATACACTAAAAGATTCCTCACGATCTTGGTGACATCACTATTGGATCGGATTTCTGTTTCGGTGACAAATTTGAGTCGTTTTTGCTAATCGCTTTTGCATTGTCTCAGCATGGAGTATTACTCAGCAATTGTCGCTTTGGTGCATTCATTCGCTTGGTTGGAATTACGTCGCTTCTGTCATCGTCACGTGATCTTGGTTACCCCGGTCATCTTCGTTTGGTTTTGGCGTTCGCGAATAGTTGGGTATTGTCCACTGCAAACAATCAGCTGTTATCAACGCTTCAGTGAAGGTTGTCTGTCGGAAGCCGAATGATCGATTTTTTGCACGTGACAGAGAGTCATCTCTAAACACATCACCATTTTAAGACATCAAATTAGTATAATGAGGTCTGGAGAATCCGATTATGTTACCTTTGTGAAAGTTTGACGAATGTCGGCAACGCAAATTAGCTAAAAATCAGCTCGTCACAACATTGAAGGATGTTGTAAATATTGCTGAATCTGAAGGCTTCAGTTCAAACCCTGCAATAGATCCAACGATGTTGCGATCTGTCATATCTGAGACGGCTTCTGAAATCAAGAAAGAAATGATGACTGAGTGTAATCACATAATGACCGATTATTTGACTACCATTAAGAGGGACATAGAAGCTGAGATACTGAATAAGATTGAGAACAGAGTCTCGGAAATGTAATCTCATCATCTTTGGCGTTATGGAACCAGAAAGTGATTCACCCAGTGAAATGGACGATGATAAAGGTGCCGTTCGTGATTTATTTTCTACCATTGGTGTTGATGACGATATTAGGGCAAAACACTGTTTCAGAATTGGTCGCAAAAGGCATCCGAAATCGTCCTATTAAGGTTGTTCTTAGATCCTCCAAAGATAAGATGACTATTTTGACAAGTGCTCCGAGCTTAAGAAATCGAACTGACTATCGTGGTGTATACAGAAAGCCTGATCTCACTCCAAGGCAATTGGAGTATGAACGAACATTGGTGCTGATTTGAAGCGTCGGAGATATGCTGGGTTGAACGTTGCCATCAGGAAAGGAAGGATTGTGCCGATTTCTGCTTGACAAATTCCAAATGCTCCCAGTTTTTTTTAATGATTTACACCCGATCAATCACTTTTCCTGGAAAAATGATCGATTTAAGACTACCCTGTTCGTGTTTTCCCCATACCTTCTCATCGTAACAGAATCATGGCTTACCGGTACACATGATACATTGCTTGTCCATATCGATGGTTACCACCTTTTCCGCTGTGATAGAGGTGGTCGCATTGATGTGGCTGTTTGGGTGCATTCGCGTATACAAGTTTTAGATATTCGTAAACTTCACTTTCGTGGTACTTCTGAATCATTGATGGTATTTTTCAAAAGCGGCCGGATCCATTATGTACTTGTTGCTATATACATTCCACCTAATTTAGGCCATGGCAAACGAGAATTCATATCTAATTACATCATTGAAGAACTTGACCAATATATATCAAAGACGACTGATTTGACCATGATAATTGGAGGCGATCTCAATAACTTTGATACTTCTTCATTACAAAGAAGTCATGATCCCATTGATAAAGTCTTCTTACCAAGGCGTGGTGATTCTATCCTCGATAAGTTCTTAGTGAGCCGTTTGCAAAGTGATAATTACTCAGATGCTGAAGTTGGGCCCCTCTTAGCAACAAACGCCGTGGCTCGCATTGTCAAATGCTTCTTCGCCCTATGGATAATACTATCAACGATAACTGGAATCGCTTATGTCCAGTATACTCATTCAATAATAGTTCAGTGATCGATTTTTACGATAAATTAGATACTGCTCCATTTCACCATGTTCATATGGAAAATAATATTGATGTAAAGGTCTCCCTGTTCTATTCGTTGTTTTTGAACTGTATTCAAGCAATTCCGTGTAAATTTGTTGACATTATGACTAACCGTGATAAGGCCTGGATGACTCCCTACTTAAAGGAGTTGATAAATATGCGATGGTCAGCCTATTCATCAGGTAACGTCCATCTCTACCGTCAGCTGAAAGACAAGTGCAAGTTTCAAATTCAAAAGTGCAAGGAAAACTGGGTCCATAAATCAAGATCCTCGACACGTACCATCTGCAACGTTGTTAGTGATATTAACGGCAAAAGTATTAGGGATCCTCTTTCGAGTATACCAAATAACTGCGACGACATCGTAACGGCATCCAATGCTATAAACGAAAGCTTGGTCAGTGTCTTCACTCCCAAGTCATTAAATGAATATATAGCAGACGATGATTGGTGCCTAGTGATTGAACCGCATGATGTGCTGGCCTTGAAAGAAACCCTGAAACCTTGAAAGACTTTCGCTATCCAACGCTACAGGGTCTGATGAAATCTCGAACAGATTCTATAGGTTGGCAGCGCCTTTCGTATGTGAAACTGTTTGCCACATCATAAACAGCTGTATTTTTCTTCGGGAAGTTCCTGCATTGCTTAGGATGTGTACCACCTCCCGTTCCCAAGAAATATCCCACTTATATAAATCAACTGAGACCCATAACGCTTACCAGTGTTCCTGCTAAGTTGATAGAAAGTCATATTTTGAATGACATGCGTGTTTTCATGTATCAGAGTTTTCCAAAATTTCAATTTGCGCACAGATTAAAATCTGATGCAACTTGTTGCATATCGCTATTCACGATGCTGTTACGAAACTTACGGACTTCTCTGAAATAGACTGATGTGTTTTGCTCAACTGCGATTTTTCGAGTGTTTGATACAATTGATCAATCAATTCTGATCAAAAAGTTACAGACTCTGAACTATCCAAATGGTTTTGTTAAGTTAATGACATCTTATTTGTCAATCCGATTTCAGTTTGTTAAGGTTGGTGGTGTTAGCAGTTCTTTTCTCCGCGTCTTCAGTGGTGCACCTCAAGGCTCTTTGTTTGGCCCATTTCTATTTGCGATATCACGCCAATGGCATCTTCTTCGCAAATATTTCAATATGCTGATGACATTTATTGAGATTTTGCATTTATCAAAATTGTCAGTTTCTTCCCCTTCAGAAATGGTAGACTCTGAAATTTGTCATCTCAGGCATTGGGCTTTACGCAGTAATTTTCAAATTAATGTCAATAAGACGAAAGTTATGTATTTTCCGAAGTGTTTTTTCGATGTCAACTTTGAAATCCCAATAAGTAACTGAGTTGAAAATGTTAGGTGTTACTTGGAGTTCGAACTTAAGTGGAGCGCACATTTTGAGGAGATTGAAGTACGTTGTTCGAGAAGGTCATACCTCCTAAAAGTTTTGAAACCTATCCTCACTCATGATGATTTATGGACTGTTTAACGAACCAATATCAAGTGTGTCTTTTATTATTATTCTCCTTTGTATGAAATTTTTAGCTATGATTGTCGTAAGATAACTGAACGAATATTCAAACGTGTTAAGAAAATGATTTGTTCACCAATTTGTAGCTGTAGCAATACCTTAACATCTTTTCAAGAAAAGCGTTGTTGGTTGTACAATAAATTTTATAGAAAGTGTCATCAACTTGATCATCCGCTGTATGACATTGCTACACAGCTGTATGACATTACTACACATCATACCAGTAACAGCAAAGACCGCATTCTTGTAAAATATTCTGAAACGGAACGCCAAAGAAATTGCCTCACTGTTTTGTCAACAATAATTTATAATAACTGATGTGAGCTTGTGTGATGCAATTATTTTATCATGTTATTTTGTATTCTCATGTGAAAAATATATACTTTATTCTCTTTCTCTTTCTCTCTCTCTTTTTCATTCCAAGATAAATTCCACACAAATCGCACTACTTGTGACCAACAACACTATCATTTCTGGTTTCAACAGAGTCACCACACCGCTCCATCATCACATCTCTTGACAATTCCAAGACTTTTGACATACTCGATATCCATGCATTCGACCAAGACTCCTCAACTCACAGATGCAAGACACAACAATCAAATTCATTGCACATTCTATCAAGGGTAGTGAAGCACACACCACATCCACAAAATGAACTTTAGCTAGGTTTCTCTCTTTTATTCCTCCTCCCCCCCCCAGGAAGTTTTCTCTGCCGCACCCTCTTAAGCTTAAACACGTCAAATATCTCCACATCAGCATGCATGCACAACACGGAATTGCCTTTCTATTAACCAACCCGTCCAAACCAACAAAGGTATCCCTCTTTACGCCCGATCCCCGTGAACTTAATACACACGTGTGTCACTTGCGATTGACAACAGCGCACTATTTGCACAAAACATGCTATCACAAATTACAGTTAGTTACCTTACCAATCAACGTGCGCCCTCAATGTATAGTTTCTATATAGCAGATTTCTCTTGATGTTAATTTTGATTCAATTGTAATACATCAAAAATAAATTTTTCATTTCAAACTTTGTTGCCTCATATGCAGACAAAGAAACAATAAAACTATGCAAACAGGACAAAAATTTTTCGGCAAAATTCACTTCCTCTGCAATGTCATTAGATGTCTAATCTAATTAGATGTTCTAAATCTAATGACATTGAAGAGGGCGTGAATTTTGCCGGAAAGTTTTGTCTTATTTGTATAATAGTTATTGCTTCTTTGCCTAAAGTTGAAAATGAAAAAATTGTTTTGAATTAGTTATGCCTCATGGCACGAAATGAAAGAAATTTCGCATTTCACATATAATGCATCAACCTGGTCACAATTCACGAAGTGTGATTGTTGGCAGTGGGATATATTTTTGCAAATATATATTTAATGAAACGTCTAAATGACCATTGTGAATGCAGCGAATATCCGTGAATGGATAAATGTAATTTTGAAGCTATGAAAACACATCTAAAAGCATCATCAACGAAATTATGCCCTACAGCAAAGAGCAGTGGAAAATCACAAAATTTGTCATTATTCAGAATTTGGAAAACTCTTCTTGATTTGTCATAACTCTCACTTAATTTGTCTATGAATCTCTTCCAGGGTTGCATTGTCACTTTGTGCGGCAACAATCAGTTACTTCTCTGGGAACTCAAGAGTGATAGCAAGGGTTTAGGCACTTTGAATTTGACGAAAACTATTCAACTTCCTAATGAAAGGTGAGCTTGCTTTATCTCGATTGACAATTAAATTTTTCTTCAGACATACAGGAGTGAATGAAATTTAAACTCAGCATATTGGCTCGAGTGTCTGTGTTGATAACACTTTTTCGCTCATTCCTCGTTTCGGCGTCTATTCATGAACAACGCGGTTTTTGATGTAGAAGTATTATGTTGTCTAGAAAATATCTTGAGAGACCTGACCTTGATTTCAGCATAATTTGAGGCAGGCTTGTAAAGCTATTAATCGTTCTAAATTTTGAAGGTCATCAGCACGCTTTCATGAAGTATGAAATTTTTCTCAGCAGCATTGTGTTCAATTGGTAAGAATGATTGATATTGTAACGAAATGCTAACTTACGTGACGGTTGCTTCAGTATCGAATCAATTTTCTAGATCAGTGACTTCGGAAAGGCTTTTGTGAAGTAAGTGGTGACAGAAAGAATAACAAAGGAACCTTAAGTTTGTGTCCATCAAGTGTTATTTTGGAAGGTTGTGTGAAAACATCAACATCGGAAGACAGACTGTGCTCTGATGGCACTTATCTTAAAGAGATGGACCAAAGACGCATGACATAAATGGGCTAATTGAAAACGAAGTTACAAAATGAAAATGCAATGAAAAATGAATGAAGATGACCTCTCTTATTCCAAGCTTTGTTGTATCTCCTGGGGTTGTGTATGTAATTCCTAATAAATAATGTAGTACATTTCTAGAGGAGGCAACGCATTTCCATGTTTTCAACTGACTGTTTTAAGTATGGGATGAAGTAAAAGTGAATGTGTCGATGAATGCGAGAGGTATGTAGCTGTGAGAGCTGGTGTTCCCAGAGGGGGTGATGCGAATCCATGCTGCATTGAGTGAGCTTCGTATGTGCCTATATCTACGTGTATGTATTTTAAAAAAAGCAACAAATATTGATAGATCAGAACTTCTTAGTAGTAACAAAAGGTCCATAATAAACACAGCGCGCCCCTCCCCCCTCTGGAACGACAGAGGTTGTGGTCTGTCGTGGTGTGCCGGCCAGGTGGGTTCACGTTCACAACATGTTCGCTGACTCCCCCCCCTCTGCAACGACAGAGTGTGAGACTCGAGTGAGTTGGTCCGACCGCCTGGTTGACTTGGGCGACCGTCCAGGTTGACGTGGGCGACCGTCTAGGTTGACGTGGGCGACCGTCTAGGTTGACGTGGGCGACCGTCTAGGTTGTCGTGGATGGTGAAATGGCTGCCAGATTCGGATTCAGCGTAAAATTCTGCATCTGTGGTGTGATTTCCAGCTCAATCGGCGAGAAAAAATTTTTCTTCAAAATTTTAACAGAGTTAAAATTTGGGACGTTTTGGTGTGTAGCGCCCAAACGAAGCATCGGATGAGAAAACGGAGGGCAGATTCGGATTCAGCGTGAAATTCTGCATCGGTAGGGTGAGTTTCAAGTCAATCGGAGAGAAAAAATTTTCGCTGACGTCCCCCCCCCCTCTGGACAGCTTGCTTCGATTTTGGCTTCCAGTGGACGGATTTTGTCGTGCGATAGCTCGTTTGAAAGCTAAGAGTGAGACAAATTCAGTGAAAGAATCGGCTTGTTCCTATCTGTCTTCGTTTAGATGTGAGACGCCATTTAAGATTTTGGGACATTGGCAAAAAACGACAGAGTTAGAATTTGGGACGTTTTGGGCTCCAGCTTCAAAACGAAGCATCGGATTGGAAAACGGATTTCAGATTTGGAATCAGCGTCAAATTCTTTATCTGTATGGTGAGTTTCATGTCAATCGGAGAGTTTCAAGTCAATCGGCGAGAAAAATTTTCAACATTTTTCGGAAAAACGAGTTAGAATTTTTGCGATGGCTGCCTACTGTAGAGCCAAAACGAAGCATCGGATGGGAAAACGGAGGCCAGATTCGGATTCAGAGTCAAATTCTACATGGAAATGGTGTATTTCCAGCTCAATCGGAGCACTAGAACCGGAGATAGACGGGATTTTTAGTGTTTGGATGATGGGTATTACGTCATCAGCTGATCGCCACACACTATATAAGCTGGGAACCGACGGAGACTTGTCATTTAGAGGAGAACGATTGTCAGAGGTAGGTCGTCTCTCTGAGCTCCGATGATAGCTTCGGACATTCCAAATTCCAAGTTTCTGTAAGAAACCGACTTAGAAAATTTCATTGCTGATATCAGCTAAGCCGTCAGACTTAGAGGTTCGCCAGGAGATGGCCTTCGTCTCCAGGCCATAAAAGACTCCAAAACTTTAAAGGCTCGTAACTTTGCTTCTACAAGTCCGTTTGACTTGATTCAAAAAAGGTTCGGTCGCTATTGACCTGCCCTAAGTGATGGACTACTTATAAAATTTCATAAGTAGTGCTAAAAAGTTGAAAAATTTAAATTCACTAGTTTTGGAGGTTTTCTGGGGTTTTCGACCCTGCTGAAGTCAATGAAAGCATTTTTAATGATGTCTGAGCCAGTCTTCTCATGGTATAAGCGGCTTTTCACTGAAAGCGAGCAAGACACGGAGAGTTTTGCTGTAATATTCCACTGACAGGGTGTTCCTTCGGGACGGCGGACGATGCCGTAGTGATAAGTGTGGCAAGGGAATGTGTCATATTTAAGACCGTGACCGCTGGGACAACTCATGTCTCATGTTGGGCATTTGACACAGCTCTCAACGTAGCACTTTGAACGCCAATCGGTTGAGTCTTAGCTATCTTGTCATGGGTGGCCTCTAAACATCTCCATTGCAAAACGCTGGTGAATCAAGCTCTCTACGGCTTGCTATCAAGCAGATCAAAGCAATAACTTGGGATGTTTCCTCAAGGTTTTCAAGTATGCTGAGTTCAAATCTGCTATCAGATTTCAAATTTAACTAAGACTAAGGCAGCTTTGAGGGGTTAGATCCCAGCTACTGTTCACTACCTTTGACTCGGCGTTGCTGTTACCACTTCGGGGCAGTGACAATGATGTCTTCAGCTGTAAAGAGCGGGTATCGGGGAAGATCTCTCACTTCCCTAGTGATCAGTACAAGGCCTTCGGGCTGTCGACGGGATCTAGTGCCACTCACTACACTCAAATCTATCATTCCTCACTAAGTGTAAATTACTGACTATACATTTGTCCTGCTATCAGGTTATTTTTGACTTGCTATCTAGTTGAATAGTCTCTTGCTATCAAGAGATTCACTTCTACTCATAAAGCACATCATCGCTGTAATACCTCCTTTACTCGAGCGTTCCTTCGGACGGCGGGTACTGCCGTAGAGGGATTGTGTTGCACGGGTTGTTCGTCGTTTGTTAGACCGAAACCTCTGAGCCGTTGCTCATGTTGGGCGTTCGACTTCATACTCAACGTGACGCTTTCTCTCGCCAGGTCAGAGTACTTCAGCCATTCGACAAAGGTTAGTCTTTATGATATGGAGTAGAGTGAAATGTAATTCATTAGATGTCCCTTCAATGATTGCTCCCATGATAAACGTTGATGAGACAAATGAAATGATTCTCATCTTCCCTTTTCAATGATTGAAATCTACTAACACACTACCGTATAATCGTCCACTATGGGGCAAGACATGATAGAGCCTCCACGCGGTTTGCCCTGGGCAGTCTTTAGACTGGCGAATACTATCATTAAGTTGAATCTGTTATCAGTCAACTTGAACGTTGCAAATGAAGTTCGGTGTAATACTTCCTTTCGACGGGTGTTCCTGTAAAGGGCGGCGGTGAAACCCGTAGCTATGTATACCGCAAGGGACATTCGGCAATGGTCAATCTTGTTAAACCTCTCTGCGTCATGTTTGCAAGTGATTGCCTCTGTCTCAACGTAGTATGCATTCGCGCCAGGGCGACATTTAGCCAACTGTCGAAGGTTGCCTAAAACTTTCCATTGCATACGTTATGAGAACCATGAGTTCTACCTGTCTCTATCAATGAGACGAATTGATGAATGGAATGAAATGGGAGGACACTCACGCGCCACACGCAACATAACACACTTCTCTCTTTCGTAGTCTAACAAGCTCTTTACACATGGATCGCAGTCGATTGCTATCCCTGTATCAGAAGTGTAAGCTATCTTAATTTTATTTGACACTATTTCATCTACCATCATCACCCATATGAAGTGTCATAAGATTTACAAGTTAGAAATAAAGTTTCAATAGTGTATGCGTTAGAAATAAAGGTGTAACTGTTTGTAAAAATAAGATCGCAAGATTTACTAGTTTACAAGTTAGACTAAGTGTAAATTAAAAATAAAATTATAACTGTCAAGAGTTTACAAGTTAGAAATTAAGTTTTAGCTGTTTGTATATCAAAATAAAGTTTCAAGAGTTTACAAGTTAGAAATAAAGTTTCAATAGTGTATATGTTAGAAATAAAGGTGTAACTGTTTGTTAAAATAAGATCGCAAGATTTACTAGTTTACAAGTTAGACTAAGTGTAAATTAAAAATAAATTATAACTGTTCACGTGTTAAAGCGTTGATGCAACGATGAACAATTAAGTTAATAAGCTGAAAAGTTTTAGATTCACTTTAACATTATCATATGTTTACAGATAGAAATGTATTACAGCAAAGCTACTTCATGAGTTAGTTTGCCAGGAGTGTATCATCTCAAACTTTTACTCCGACTGTGGAACATTGATTTCCATGATGAAGATTTAAATAGTTAGATTCGATGGCGAACAAGATTTACTAGTTTACAAGTTGGACAAAGTGTTCTACTATTTGTAAATGAAAGATATCATTTCAACAGTTTACCAGTTAGAAATAAAGTTTCAACAGTCTACAAGTTAAAAATAAAATTATAACTGTTTCAAGAGTTTACAAGTTAGAAATTAATTTTTAATGGTGTATACGTTAGAAATAAAGTTTTAGCTGTTTGTATATCAAAATGAAGTTTCAAGAGTTTACAAGTTAGAAATAAAATGAAGGTTCACCAGTTTACAAGTTAAGAATAAAGTTCTATCTGTTTGTATGTTAGAAATAAAACAAAGTTTCAACCGTTAACAAGTTAAAAATAAAGTTTCAATAGTTTGCAAGTTAAAAATAAAGTTTCAATAGTTTACAAGTTAAAAATAAAGTTTCAATAGTTTACAAGTTAAGAATAAAGTTTCAATAGTGTATGTGTATATTAAGAATAAAGTTTTATCTGTTTCTATGATAGAAATAAAACAAAGTTTCAACCGTTTACAAGTTAAAAATAAAGTTTCAATAGTTTACAAGTTAAGAATGAAGTTTCAATAGTGTGTGTATGTTAAGAATAAAGTTTCACCAGTTGGCAAGTTAAGAATAAAGTTTCATCTGTTTCTATGATAGAAATAAAACAAAGTTTTAACCGTTTGCAAGTTAAAAATAAAGTTTCAATAGTTTACAAGTTAAGAATAAAGTTTCAATAGTGTGCATGTTCAGAATAAAGTTCTATTTGTTTATATGTTAGAAATAGAATGAAGTTTCGCCAGTTTACAAGTTACGAATAAAGTTCTATCTGTTTAAGTTTACAAGTTAAGAATAAAGTTCTATCTGTTTATATGTTAGAAATAAAATGAAGGTTCACCAGTTTACAAGTTAAGAATAAAGTTCTATCTGTTTGTATGTTAGAAATAAAACAAAGTTTCAACCGTTAACAAGTTAAAAATAAAGTTTCAATAGTTTGCAAGTTAAAAATAAAGTTTCAATAGTTTACAAGTTAAGAATAAAGTTTCAATAGTGTGCATGTTCAGAATAAAGTTCTATTTGTTTATATGTTAGAAATAGAATGAAGTTTCGCCAGTTTACAAGTTACGAATAAAGTTCTATCTGTTTAAGTTTACAAGTTAAGAATAAAGTTCTATCTGTTTATATGTTAGAAATAAAATGAATGTTCACCAGTTTACAAGTTAAGAATAAAGTTCTATCCGTTTCTATGATAGAAATAAAACAAATTTTCAACCGTTTACAAGTTAGAAATAAAGTTTCACCAGTGTACAAGTTAGAAATAAAGTTTCAATAGTGTATATGTTAGAAATAAAGCTTTATCTGTTTACATGTTAGAAACAAAATAAAGTTTCAACAGTTTAAAAGATAAAAACTAAAGTTTCAATGGTGTATACGTTAGAAATAAAGTTTTAGCTGTTTTGTATATCAAAATAAAGTTTCAAGAGTTTACAAGTTAGAAATAAAGTTTCAATAGTGTATATGTTAGAAATAAAGGTGTAACTGTTTGTTAAAATATGATTGCAGGATTTAATAGTTTGCAAGTTAGACTAAGCGTTCTACTATTTGTAAGTGAAAGATATAGTTTCAACAGTTTACAGATTAAAAATAAAGTTTCAACAGTGTGTATGTTGGAAATAAAGTTTAAGCTGCTTGTGTTTTAGAAATAAAACAAAGTTTCAACCGTTAACAAGTTAAAAATAAAGTTTCAATAGTTTAGAAGTTAAGAATGAAGTTTCAATAGTGTGTGTATATTAAGAATAAAGTTTTATCTGTTTGTATGATAGAAATAAAACAAAGTTTTAACCGTTTACAAGTAAAAAATAAAGTTTCAATAGTTTACAAGTTAAGAATAAAGTTTCAATAGTGCGTATGTTACGAATAAAGTTCTATCTGTTTATATGTTAGAAATAGAATGAAATTTCACCAGTTTACAAGTTAAGAATAAAGTTCTATCTGTTTGTATGTTAGAAATAAAACAAAGTTTCAACCGTTTACAAGTTAAAAATAAAGTTTTATCTGTTTGTATGTTAGAAATAGAATAAAGTTTCAATAGTTTGCAAGTTAAAAATAAAGTTTCAATAGTTTACAAGTTAAGAATAAAGTTTCAATAGTGTGCATGTTAAGAATAAAGTTTTATCTGTTTGTATGCTAGAAATAAAATGAAGCTTCACCAGTTTACAAGTTAACAATAAAGTTTTATCAGCTTGTATGTTAGAAATAAAATGAAGTTTCATCAGTTTACAAGTTAAGAATAAAGTTTCAATGGTGTATACGTTAGAAATAAAGTTTTAGCTGTTTGTATATCAAAATAAAGTTTCAACCGTTAACAAGTTAAAAATAAAGTTTCAAGAGTTTACAAGTTAGAAATAAAGTTTCAATAGTGTATATGTTAGAAATAGAGTTTTATCTGTTTGTTAAAATATGATTGCAGGATTTAATAGTTTGCAAGTTAGACTAAGCGTTCTACTATTTGTAAGTGAAAGATATAGTTTCAACCATAGAAGTAGATAATAGTGCACTAGAATGGAAGTTTGATATCTTGCCTATGTACAATGATGGCACATGAAAAATCTATGGTTTGTAGATCATATTCGATCTAAAACATTATATCATAATCAAACTAATCGCCAAGTTAGTTGTGGAAGTTGTTGACAGCAAATTGCAGGATTTTCATGAAGAGAATTTTAAGTGAGATGGTGGCATTGTTTCATATGAAATAGCCTACTTTTCCATGGATTAATATGCTGTGTCTATTTGTAGCAGTGATGAACAACTATTCTGCAATTTTTCATAATTGGAATACGAATTGAAATTTGGTTCACAGAGTCATAATCGAAAGTACTCGGTGTACTGGTTGTAAGAACATTTCAAGAATTCAAAGATAAAAATTCTAATTATTGGATAATTTCTCCTTCTAACGGTCAAGAAACCTAGCGCTATTCTGGAATAAACACACTGAAAGCTTCTTTAGCGACAGACGTTTATCAGATAAATGAAATGTCGTTGGAACTTTTCAATTAATCACTAAATGATTTATGTGACATAGTGTGATGATATTTTGAAGGCTCATATTCGAAAGCATGCAAAGATTTTGAAAATTGTTCAAATTTAATGTACAGGGGAGCCCTTTAAAGTAAAATGAATACTCGAAGATTTCTTGGCCTCTGATTTCAAGCTGGAGGAATGCATGCCCTGTAAATCGACATAAGTTGCATATGTGTCTGATTATACTCTTGATTGATTATAGGAGCGATATTTCAAAATGATGACCATACAGAACGTTTTAAAGGATTTCCTTCTTTTTCACCCTGTCGCTGCACTATTCTGTAAATTCACTATTGCTTTTGTGTACATGATCTTTGGACTAGGGGCAACAATCCAGATCACAAATTCACTTGATAATTTAAAATGTCAACCAGAAAACAAGAAATCCATTCCGCAAAATTTGCTTTTTGCCCCAACTAAGTTCCCCCGGCGTGTGCCATAATTTTCATGCAATTTCCATTCTAGGACTTTCTATGGTATTTTTAATTTCTATGGTTTCAACAGTTTACAGATTAAAAATAAAGTTTCAACAGTGTGTATGTTGGAAATAAAGTTTAAGCTGTTTGTGTGTTAGAAATAAAACAAAGTTTCAACCGTTAACAAGTTAAAAATAAAGTTTCAATAGTTTACAAGTTAAGAATGAAGTTTCAATAGTGTGTGTATATTAAGAATAAAGTTTTATCTGTTTGTATGATAGAAATAGAACAAAGTTTTAACCGTTTACAAGTTAAAAATAAAGTTTCAATAGTTTACAAGTTAAGAATAAAGTTTCAATAGTGCGTATGTTACGAATAAAGTTCTATCTGTTTATATGTTAGAAATAGAATGAAATTTCACCAGTTTACAAGTTAGGAATAAAGTTCTATCTGTTTGTATGTTAGAAATAAAACAAAGTTTCAACCGTTTACAAGTTAAAAATAAAGTTTTATCTGTTTGTATGTTAGAAATAGAATAAAGTTTCAACCGTTAACAAGTTAAAAATAAAGTTTCAATAGTTTGCAAGTTAAGACTAATGTTTCAATAGTGCATATGTTAAGAATAAAGTTTTATCTGTTTGTATGTTAGAAATAAAATGAAGCTTCACCAGTTTACACGTTAACAATAAAGTTTTACTCAGCTTGTATGTTAGAAATAAAATGAAGTTTCAATAGTTTACAAGTTAAGAATAAAGTTTTATCTGTTTGCATGTTAGAAACAAAATAAAGTTTCAACAGTTTAAAAGATAAAAACTAAAGTTTCAATGGTGTAAACGTTGAGAAAATAAAGTTTTAGCTGTTTGTATATCAAAATAAAGTTTCAAGAGTTTACACAGGTTAAGAAATAAAGTTTCAACACTGTGTATGTTAGAAATAGAGTTTTATCTGTTAGTTAAAATCTGAGTTGCAGGAAAATTTATAGGTTTGGCAAGTTAGGACTAAGCGTTCTACTATTTGTAAGTGAAAGATATAGTTTCAACAGGTTTACAGATTAAAAATAAAGTTTCCCACCAACAGTGTGTATGTTGGAATAAAAGTTTAAGCTGCTTGTGGTTTTAGAAATAAAACAAAGTTTCAAACCGTTAACAAGTTAAAAATAAAGTTTTCAATAGTTTAGAAGTTAAGAATGAAGTTTCAATAGTGTGTGTATATTAAGAATAAAGTTTTATCTGGTTGTATGTTATAAATAAAAACAATAGTTTGAACCGTTTACAAGGTTAAATAAAAGTTTCAATAGTTTACAAGTTAAGAATAAATGTTTCAATAGTGTGCATGTTGA